>BLSH010473244.1:321602-350546 GCA_018402905.1 Glandirana rugosa | reverse complement strand
CAATCGATACTCGAATCGACATAAACATCCCCACAACACGAATACTGACGCAATCCCGTCACTACTAACTTAATCTCCACACATGAGTATCGGTGGATCAACAAAGATATCAGTGAGAACAACAACAACAACAAATCTTGTAAGAATCGTTTCGTTATCTCCGCTGTTTCTTGTTGAATACTCATGGATACACTCTCTCATTGTTCTTCTGTGTCTACTTGTCTTGTTATCCATGAGACTCATGTCTTTGTTTATTGTATCAAGAAATTTTTCAATAAAAATTGATTTGAAAAAAAAAAAAAGTTACTTAAAAAAAAATAAAAATAAAATAAAAGTAACAAGAATTCCCCATTGTTACCAGAATAGCTGTACCCATAGGATGGTGTTAGAAGAAGACTGTGCTGAGGACTTGTTTGCACTTTGTTGTGCTTTCCTCGCGCTCCCGGAGGAGGTGGCTCCGGGCAGCTCTATTTAAACAGTATGCTTCCTGTAGCAAGTGCTGTCCGTTCTACAGTGTTACTGTGACTAGTGTCCCAGTGTCTGCTCTGAAGTGACTTCCTGCATCTGTGACCCCGGCTATCTTTGGACTTTGTTTGCTTTCTGCCTGCCCGACCTCCGGCTTGTCTACGACCCCTCTCCTGCCTGATCCTGTGTACTTCTGCTGCCCGCACATTGCCGACCCTGCCTGCACCCAGACCATCTGCCTGTCTCATCCTTCTGTACCACTTTGCCAGGACGTTGCCGACCCAGACTGTACCACTACGCTTCTGCCAAGCATGAGCTTCAGCGGACCTGCACCCACCACCAGCGACCAAGTCCAGCCCTTATGCCCCCCTGTGCTCCCGAGCTCCCTGTCTACACTATCAGGGGTTCGCAAACCAGGGCTGTAAGAGAGGTTGTCCCCTGCATAAGTCAGACTCGACCACCAGGTACGTGACAGTAATGGACAGCCATGTCCGAGTCTGCGCAGGGGACCTCTCCCATGGAAGATTTATGTGGTTATCTGGCTGGGCTTACACAAGCCGTTAAAGGTCTACAAGAGGGATATACTCGCCTGATGAAAGAGGTCCATGAGCTCTCTGTGTCCCCAGCAGCCAGCCCTGGCCAGCCTGACTCATGCACCATTGTGACCCTACCCACTGAGCCTAAGGTGCCTATGCCCGAGCGGTTTTTGGGAGACCGCAGGAAGTTTCGGTCATTTCGCAGTTCCAGCAACTTATACTTTGCCCTCCAGCCACGGACTTTTTCCTTGGAGGCCACTAAAGTGAGGCTAGTGATCTCACTCCTACTGGGAGAACCCCAAGCATGGGCCCACCGCCTGCTGAAGCAAGGGGCCCCAGAGATTACTAGTCTAGAGCATTTCTTCGTAGCAATGGCCAAACTCTATGAGGACCCCCATCAGGCCATTACAGCTGAAGCAGCCCTCCATGCTCTGCAACAGGGCCTCCAGTCGGCTGAAGATTACGTGTCTGAGTTCCGGCGCTGGAGCGCAGACACTGCCTGGAACAATGCAGCCCTCCGCCATCAATTCTGGCTGGGTCTCTCAGAGCCGCTCAAAGACGAGCTGGCTCATGTTGGGGTACCACAATCCCTCAACCCCCTGATCGATCTGGCCGTCCAGATAGATCGCCGCCTGTGGGTATGCAGAGCTGAGAGATCCACAGGGCTCGTACATCTTACCTGGAGAATGTCCACAGACTTCGGTCCCAACCCAGGCGCTACCTCCTTCTCCTTTCCACCAGACCCACTGGAGCCTGCACAAATTGAGCGCCCCCATCCACCGCTGACACCAGGGGAACGCCAGCATCGTATATCACTGTGGAGGTCCCAGGCACCTGGTTCAGAACTGCCCTGCCAAAGCTGGTAAGGGCGCACCCCTGCCTTCGGAGAGACTGATTTATCTGCCTAATCATAAGGTGCATTTCCTGCTTCCTATCTCCCTACGGCTCCCCGGTGGGGATATCCAAGTACAGGCTATTCTGGACTCAGGAGCATGTAGCTGCTTTGTTGATGCCACCTTTGCAGCTCAACACCGGATCCCCCTTCGATCTAAGGATCACCCCATGCTAGTCCGGCTTGCTGACGGGTCAGCCATCAAATCTGGCACCATCACCCAGGAGACTATCCCCATGCTGGCCACCACTGAAGGGGGTCATCAGGAATTTCTTTGATAGGACGCCATAGCGTCTCCACTCTGTCCGGTCATCTTGGGCCTTCCGGGCTCACAACCCTACCATTAATTGGGCAACTGGCGAGGTCCACATTGGCTCCCCCTACTGTGTCCACCACTGCCTGTCACAACCCCGGGAAGTTTCCTTATCTGTGCTTGGTCCAAAAGGTGACAGTGACCAGCAAAGCTGCCTGCTCGTTCCAGCACCCTACCATAACTTCCTGGACGTGTTTAGCAAGAAGGGGGCTGACGTTCTCCCACCACCCAGATCTTATGATTGCCCAATTGATCTTCTACCCGGGACTGAAGTTCCCTTTGGGTGAATCTTTCCCCTGTCCGAAGTAGAGCTGGCTGCCCTCAAGGCATACTTGGACGAGAACCTGGCCAGGGGGTTCATCAGACCTTCTACTTCACCCGCAGGAGCGGGAATCTTCTTCGTTGAGAAGAAGGACCACTCCCTAAAGGCTCTGTATAGATTACAGGGCCCTTAATCAGATCACCATCAAGAACTGGTATCCTCTAGTCACAGAACTCTTTCAGAGACTTGGAACCGCGACAGTTTTCACCAAATTAGACCTTCGTGGGGCTTACAACCTAATCCGCATCCGGGAAGGGGATGAGTGTAAAACTGCATTTCGCACCCGGTTCGGTCACTTCGAATACCTTGTGATGCCATTCGGACTATGTAATGCCCCTGCTATGTTCCAGCAGTTGGTGAACGATATTTTTGGAGACTTCCTGGACCAATTCATAGATGTCTATTTAGACGACATTCTAATTTTCTCCCTGTCTCTGGAAGAACACCGACAGCATGTGAAGAGTGTACTCGCCCGCCTCAGACAACATGGTCTGTATGCCAAGGCGGAAAAGTGCGCCTTTGAGTGCACCAACATTTCCTTCCTGGATTTCTACATCACCACCTCCAGCATCTCCATGGACCCACAGAAAGTGGCAGCTATTCTGGACTGTCCAGCCCCAAGTGACAAAAAAGGAGTCCAGCGCTTTGTGGGCTTTGCAAACTTCTCCCGCAAATTCATTAAGGGCTTCTCAGCGGTTATTTCCCCCATAACCCAGCTTACCAAGCAGGATGTACGCTTCCGATGGACTCCCGAAGCCCAATAAGCCTTTTCCAGACTCAAAAAGTTGTTCACCTCGGCTCCCGTCCTGAAGCATCCGGATCCTGCTCTGCCTTATGCCCTTGAATTAGATGCTTCAGAAACTGCAGTAGGAGCAGTCCTCTCACAGAGGCGAGGTCGAAAAGCCTCACTCCACCCCATCACTTTCTTCTCCAGGAAGCTTTCATCTCCAGAAAGAAACTGTTGTGAGTGACAGGGAACTGCTGGCAATAAAGGCTGCTTTGGAGGAGTGGCGGTACCTTTTTGAAGGGGCCTCACACCCTATCTTAGTATTTACGGATCACAAGAACCTTGAGTACCTCCGGACTGCTAAGAGACTGAAACCCCGTCAGGCACGATGGGCACTTTTCTTCTCAAGGTTCCAGCTACATATAGCCTATCGGCCGGGGGGTAAAAATGTTAAGCCAGACGCTTTGTCCCGTATGTTCCATGTCCCTGCAGACAATTCCTCGCCAGATACAATTCTGCCGGCCCACAGTTTCCTACTCACACAGGAAGACTTCCTTACACGGCTCAGGCGAGCCCTCGCCGATCTCACCATGTCACCGAATTCTGGACTTATGTCAAAAGACGGGCTGTGGTGGTACAGGGACCGGCTCTACATTCCACAGGAGCTACGTCCAACCGTTCTTAACCGCTGCCATGATCTCAAGCTGGCTGGGCACTTCGGGGGGGGCGCAAGACAGCAGAACTATTATGCCGCTCATTCTGGTGGCCCCGCCTAGCAGAGGACTGTAAAAATTATGTGGCGGCCTGCCCAGTCTGTGCCACGAACAAGACAGAAAAGTCTAAAGCGTGGGGGCTACTCAACCCGCTACCCATTCCTGTACGGCCTTGGTCTCAAATCTCAATGGACTGTATAGTTGAGCTACCACCCTCTGCTTGATTCAACACCATTTTTGTAGTGGTAGACCGTCTCACAAAGATGGCCCACTTCATACCTATGAAGGGCACCCCCACAGTCGCTGAAACTGCGGAAGCCTTCATCAAAGAAGTGGTGCGACTACATGGCACCCCTGGCAACGTTGTCTCAGATAGAGGGGTGCAATTTACGTCCCGCTTTTGGAAGGCCCTATGCTCCTCTCTAGGTATCGACCTAGCTTTCTCCTCAGCCTACCACCCGCAGTCTAACGGGCAAACGGAGAGGACCAACCAGACTCTTGAGCAGTATCTCCGTTGCTATTCCTCTTATGCCCAGGTTGACTGGATCTCCCTGCTGCCAACTGCCGAGTTTGCTTACAATAACTCTGTTCATTTGGCTACAAAGCAATCTCCATTTTAGGCAAACCTCGGGTACCATCCCACCTTTATGCCTGATTTACCTACAGACAATGCCGTACCCGCGGCTCTGGAAGTTACACAAATCCTGGAAAGGAATAACAAACTTCTTCAGGAAACTATCGCTCAGACTCAGGAGGCCAGCAAAAAGAATTTCAACAAAGGAAGGCGGGGAGAACTTATACTTCAAACGGATCAACAGGTCTGGCTGTCCACCAGGAACTGAGGCTCTCCTGTCCCTCTAAAAAGATGGGGCCAAAATCCATGGGACTTTTCCCAATTAAGAGGAAAATTAATCAAGTAGCTTATGAGCTGGAGCTACCTCCGTCACTCCGCATCCATTCGGTCTTTCACGTGAGCTTACTCAAACCTGGGGTCAAAGACCTTTTCCCTGGGCACAACACAGCTCCACCAGAACCGGTCTTGGTGGACGGAGAGGAGGAATTCGAGGTCGAGGCCATCCTCGACTGTAGGAAAAGAGGTGAGTACATTCAGTTTTTGGTGAAATGGAGAGGCTATGGACCTGAGGAGAGCTCTTGGGAGCCTGAAGAGAACGTACATGCCAAGGAGCTGGTCAGAGCCTTCTGGAGCAGACACCCGACCAAGAGAGCCCATTTGGGCATCCGGAGGCTGCCCCTTGGGGGGGGAAAATGTTAGAAGAAGACTGTGCTGAGTACTTGTTTGCACTTTGTTGTGCTTTCCTCGCGCTGAGGACTTGTTTGCACTTTGTTGTGCTTTCCTCGCGCTCCTGGAGGAGGCGGCGCCGGGCAGCTCTATTTAAACAGTGTGCTTCCTGTAGCAAATGCTGTCCGTTCTACAGTGTTACCGTGACTAGTGTCCCCGTGTCTGCTCTGAAGTGACTTCCTGCATCTGTGACCCCAGCTATCTTTGGACTTTGTTTGCTTTCTGCCTGCCCCAACCTCCGGCTTGTCTGCGACCCCTCTCCTGCCTGATCCCGTGTACTTCTGATGCCCGCACATTGCCAACCCTGCCTGCACCCCGACCATCCGCCTGTCTCATCCTTCTGTACCACTTTGCCAGCACGTTGCCGACCCAGACTGTACCACTACGCTTCTGTCAAGCACGAGCTTCAGCGGACCTGCACCCACCACCAGCGACCAAGTCCAGCCCTCGTGCCCGCCTGTGCTCCCGAGCTCCCTGTCTACACTATCAGGGGTTCGCGAACCAGGGCCGTAAGAGAGGTTGTCCCCTGCATAAGTCAGACTCGACCACCAGGTACGTGACAGATGGTTTCCCCTCCGTTCTTGTGCTGGTAAGAACTATAACATTTTAGATTCCAATTCATTTGGTCACCAGAACTAATAAAAAGATGAAAGAAAAAAACAAAAACAAAGAGAGGGTCTAAGCCTCATCTATCCAACATTGATTGGAGATATACTTTAACGTAGAAATATAGGCAAAACTTTTTCCTGGCGCCTCCATGGCAGCATACAAATGATGGAGCTCTGTCTAGACTCCTCCCTCAGGACCAGTGAATTGCATAAATTAAAGATGTAGTCCCGTCCCAACATTCTCCTTTTTTTCCTCATACCTTTTGAATGGCGAAGAGAGTAGCAGCATGTCCATAGCTCTGCTGGTGGAGGAATTGGTGATTGCTGGTGGAAAGGCCGCATGATGAGCTCTCTCTCTCTACTTCCTTTACCTCCACAGCGGTGTCCCCTAGAAAACTAGAGGATGCAGTGTCCCCAGGTGGTCAGGTATGATCTCTCCTCTTTTCTTGGTCTGTATTAGGTCTCTTTCTTGACTATGTACCTGTCCACCCTCTGGGGACTCTGCCCAGGTGACCTATTTTACTGGCGTGTCTATACACTGTCTCCCCGCGAGGCTGTGGTGAGAGACAGCGACTGCCGGTTGCTGTTCACCGGATTGCTGGTGGAAGAGGCCACTGCGCATGCGCGAACACGGATTCGGCGTCGCGGTCACGTCATTTGACGCGACGCATGCACTTGGGGCGATACGAAGCAGCGGCGGCCATCTTAACTGTGGGAAAGAGAGCCTATTGCCAGGAGGCTTGCCAGTAGCAGCCTGTGCTTCTAATACATTCATCCCTTAAGGGTATTTAAAGGCTGTTTGCAGAGGATGTCGACGCTGACACCTGCATGCAGCCTTGCATTTTCTCAGCCAGTCCACATAGTAAGTGGAAGGAGGGTGGACTGTTTATATTATTTGAAAAAAATATATATGTATATAGTTGAAATGTATTTAAAATGCTTGCTTCCTCCTCACTTTCCTAGCTGATCCTCTGGAACGATCCACCATGAGCCATTCCCCTCACTGTCAAGATCCGCGATCATCCATTAGGTATGCGACTGCCTGTTGTAAGTATCTTAAAAGAGTGCACCGATGACCTTAAAAAAAAAAGGAACACCTTCTTTTGGTATCGTTTCAGCCCTGTTCGCTCCAGGGGTTCCAGAAGGTCATCCAGACATCATGATGATCCACAGGATCGCAGCCCGGAACACAGGACCTACACTTCACACCACAGATCCTCAGGGAGATCTAGATCACAAGGACACTACCACTCTCGTCCCCCTCCTGAGCGACCAGCAAGGAAGAAATGCTGGGCATGTAGGGCTACCCCTCTTCTAGATAAACTGGTGTGCAAGAGTCGCTTCCAGAACTACGCAGCTGACAGAGAGAGAGAGAGTCAGCAGGTCGTGGATCTGCTTTAAAAAAACTATGAAGGACTTCTTCTCCGATTTAGCGGCAATGGTGCCTGCCCAACCTGTAGCACAGGAAGCTCAGCTGGCTGACAGGGCCCCTGAGATCCCAGGCCCTTCTTGCAGTACGCCAATCCCACCCTCAGGCCACCTAACTAGGGATCCTCCACAAGAAGATCCCTCCGAGGGTTCGTCAGATGACTATGAGCCGACAGGGTTTAGCTTCTCCCTCATCCAGGCCTTTATTCAGGCCGTCAAGATGGCCATTGAATGGGAAAAGCCAGAGGAGCAACCCAAAAAGTCAAAGAAGTATTTCCCTCACCTCAAAAAGAAGCAAGTGGCTTTCCCTATGATGAGTGAAAGCAAAGAATTAATAGAGGAAGAGTGGAAAAAGAAAGACAAAAAGTTTGCGCTAGCCCGCTTTGCCAAGCTATAGCCATTGGCGGAAGCAGATATGCAGGGGTTAGATTCTATGCCGGTCGTAGATGTGGGAGTTGTATGTACGCCTTGCCAAGAATATGATGCTTCCCATGGAAGATTCCGCCTCCTCTAAGGATCCCCTGTATAGGCGTATAGACCTGGATCTCTAGAGGAGCTATCTGGCTTCAGGCGCATCATGTAAGCCCGCCATCGCCCTCACCTCAGTATCCAATGCTATCAGGGCCTGGGCCTAAAATATCAAAATGGCCATAAGCCAGGATGTTCCAAAGAAAGACATTATCAAGGCATTGGAGGAATTGAGAATGTCAGCAGACTTGGTCAATGGGAAGCAGCAATAAATACGATTTGCTGCTCAGCATGATCATTGTTGCACTCAGTGATGGCAAAGAGGGCCTTATGGCCAAAGCCATGTGTGGCGGACTTAACATCTAAGCAGAACTGGTGCAAATTTTCCTTCCATGGGAAGGCCCTCTTTGGCGAGAAGATGGATAAGGCCATCTCCAGGGTTACTGGGGGGAAATTCGGCCTACTTCCTCCTTTCTGGGAGCAAGAAAGAACAAGGCCTTGTCCGCCCCCAAGAAACACCGAAATCTTTTTGACATGAGGTCATCCCAAACACTCCCAGTAGGAGCCAGGCTCAAATATTTTTCGCTAGTTTGGGCAAACAAATGCCAGGACCCGTGGCTCCTATCCACAGTCAGACACGGACATTTGTGGACATTCTCACGCCAACCGCCATTAAGGCACTTCAAACGGACGGAGATCCCAGTTTCCCCGTAAAAAGCACAAGCTACGCTTCAGTTTGTGACATCGCTCCAGCTCCAAGGGGCAGCCATTCCAGTGCCTTACTCAGAACAGTGCATACGTTTCTATTCCACCCTTTTTCTGGTCCCAAAGAAGACTGGAGGATGGAAACCTGTCATAGATCTGAAGGAGCTAAATCAGTATATTTCTCTGGAGAGTTTCAAAATGGCATCTCTTCAAACAATAATACAAGCAGTACAGCCCAGGGACTTGTTACTCAGTGGATTTGAGGGATGCTTATCTCCATGTACCAATCCTCCCATCTTTCCAGAAATATCTGAGATTTGTAGTGGGCCAAGTCCACCTCCAGTTTCAATGCCTACTCTTCGGACTGCGCACCTCACCCAGGGTATTCACAAAGGTCTTAATTTAAATTCTGGCACCCCTGAGGGAGAAGGGATTGAGGGTATAGCACTACCTAGATGACATTCTTCTTCTGGCAAACAGCCGGAGCCAGCTTATCCTGCACAGGGACATACTCCTACAGTCCCTAACGGAGATGGGGTGGCTCATAAATTATGAAAAGAGCCAACTGGGGCCAACTCAACAGATAATCTATCTACGAGCATTGTTCAATACTATGCAGAGTACAGTGTCACTAACCCCAGAGAAAGTCAAGAACATCACTCTCAAGATCAGTCGGATCATGAAAAAGTCATCATTGACAGCGACACAATGCCTAAACCTCATAGGCACAATGTCAGCATGCATACTATTGGTCCCATGGTCACATTGGCATCTCCGATATTTTCAGACGCAGTTTCTGGCCCAATGGAGGAGACAACGCCTCTCACTGACAATAACACTGACAGCAATAATGCGCAGAAGTCTGCATTGGTGGACAAATCTACAAAATCTTTCCAAACCTCATCTGTTAGGTCCCTTTTCCTGGACCATAATTACATACAATGCCAGTGGCCAGGGATGGGGAGCCCACTGCAGAGATCGCAGAGTACAAGGAAGATGGGAGTTAAATCCAGAAGGGCTGGTTTCGAACATACTGGAAATGAGGGGGGGGGGTTTCTAGCACTAACATCCCTAGAGCTCCAGGTCAGGGGGCAGAGAGTTCTACTGTGTTTGGACAACAGAGCAGCAGTTTCTTATCTGCAGAGGCAAGGGGGAACTCGCAGCAGGTCCCTTCTGGCGGAGGTAGAACCAATTATGCTATGGGCAGAATAGAATCTGTTAGAACTTCACGCAACATATCTGCCGGGCAAGTTGAACAGGGAAGCAGAGAGCCTATCAAGGAATTTCCTGGACAGCAATGAGTGGGCTCTCCACCCACACATATTCCAACAGATTGCGAACCGGTGGGAGTATCCCCAAATAGATCTATTTGCCTCTCCAGAGAATGCCAAGCTCCCTCGGTTTGTCTTCCGTCAGCCACACCCTCAGGCAAAGGAGGGGGATGCCCGGACATGTCCCTGGAACTTCACGGTGGCCTACGCCTTTCCACCTCACCCTCTCATATTGAGATTTCTTCTCAGGCTCCTGAAGGAACCAGTCTAGGTACTAACAGTTCTGCCATATTGGCCCAAGAGACCTTGGTTCCCTCTAGCCATCAACCCATCAACTTCTGATGTAAGGCAGGGTCCCTCATCCAGACCCACATGTCTTGGAGCTTCGAGTGTGGAGAATTAGAGGCAGAGATTCAAGGCCCTAGGATGTTCCCCAAAAGTAATCACAACACTACTCAAGGCAAGAAAACCAACGACCAACTCCATATATGGGAGGATATGGGATACGTTTCTGGCCTTTGTTACCGGAAGAATCCTCAACCCAGCGTCTCCCTCTGCATTACATGTGCTGAGTTTTCTTCAAATGGGACTTGATTTAGGTCTTGTCCTGTATTGGAAGTACTGGCTGAGCATCCTTTTGCCCCATGCCCCATGGAGCAAATTTTCGATCTGGAATCTGTCTCTAAAAAGAGCCTTTCTTCTAGCTATTACATCAGGCAGAAACATTTCCGAACTTCATGCCCTAGGAATTGGAAGTGAACATATCTCCTTTTTTCCTGACAGAGTGGAGCTTCAGCCACTTTGAGGATTCACTCCTAAAGTCACTTCGGCAAGTCACCTAAGGGAGCCTTGGGCTTTACCAGTTTTTCCAGACACATAACCAGATTTGTGTCACAACTTGGACATTTCCAGAGTGCTCAGAGCATATCTTGAGGCCACAGAGAGTTTCAGAAACTCAGATAGACTGTTTGTTATTTCTTGGGGAAGAAACAGGGGAAAGGAGGCCTCCAGCAGGACACTCGCATCTTGGATCGTCAAGCTAATCCAGAAAGCGTACAGGGCTAGGAAGATGGAACCTCCAACACAGGTGAATTCCACGAGAGCAGTATCGGCCTCATGGGCAGCAGGGGCAAACGTTTCGCTGGAAACCATCTGCAGGGCTGCCACATGGTCATCACAGCATACGTTTCTCCGGCATTACAGAGTTGATCCGGGGGCCCTCACCACAGTAGATTTCGGTAGAGGGGCAATTCAGGAGGCACTGTCTGTGCCTAAATACATTTCTTTTGAAGCATTACCCACGCTGGTGTAGCTAGTTACCGTAATTTTCCTTTTCTGGTGCCTATCCATGGCAGCATACGTTCCCACCCTCGGTATTCTATAATACGGAGAATGTTGGGGGCAGAACTACATCTTTCATTTATGCTATTTACTGGTCCTGAGGGAGGAGTCGAGATGGAGCTCTATCATTTGTATGCTGCCATGGAAAGGCACCAGGAAATGAAAATTACAGTAAGTATGATACAATTTTGCATTTTTTTTTCCTTTTTGGATAGAGTAAGGGAGGGTTATAACCCCTGTCAGATTTTTTTTACCCTCTGTGTCCCATTGTATAGTTTTCCCTTCACGTCCTGTCCCATAGTCAAACAGGAAGTGAGAGCAAATCCCTGCAAATTAAGGGAATTCCTTGGGGACCTCCAGGTCACCACAACTAGTGTCCACATGGGAAGATATCCCCTCTATTACTTTTCTAGCGACAATCCAAAAATTGGAATTTTCTTTTACTTTCACTTTCACAGATAATGGTAAACATGACAAATAGAGAAGGTGAATCTCCTTAATGGGGGCACAGACAGCAATACAAACAGACATGCATTCTAATCCCTCTCCACTCTATCCAAAATGTAAAAAAAAGTGTTACCTTTAGTTATACTTTAAGTACTGTCCTTTGTGTCAGAACAGGTTGCTGCCAATTAAGAAAGGAAGCTACATCACAAACCTGTGACAGCGCCGGAGCAGATCGCACAGCAGATACCAAGTGAAAAAGAGTACGAATCAAATACTCTACTCTACAGGAATGTCAAGGCGCAAAACCAATTTAAATCTCTGGCCAAGGGTTGACTATACTTTCATGAAGTTCAATATTTTTGTGACCTTTCTCTCTTTTTTTAATTGAGTAGTCTTAAGTGGCAGCCATGTAAGGGAATTACAGGAAAGTGCTAATAATGAAGATATGCAGCAAAATAACAATCCCTGTAGTACTCCTCCAGCTGAAAAGTTTAAATTCTTAAATTATTCACAGCACTCCCACATACTGACAGTGCAAATCTTTTATCAATTTAAAATAGCTGCATTTGTCACATTTGCCTTAAGTTATAGAGTGATACAACCTGCTGTAAAGTCACTTTTCCAAATGACATACAGTATATATTTATAGAGTAAGGGACAGAATATCAATTATTGCTAATAGCGCGCCAAAATGTGAGTTAAAACATTGCAGCAGGGCAGGTCATTTACAGCTAGATTATTAAGCATATAGATTATTCCATATGTTCAGCTCCTGTCACAAGCTAGACATAGAGAGGAATGACACTGCTATGATGCTCAGTTAAATATACCAAAGCATATGCTATAGGCTCCAATTTAATGATGATTTATATTTTTTAAGTTAAATATATTCATTGGAAAGCAATAACATCACTGAATTATGCATGCGGGTCAGCTAATACAATGTACATTTGGTGAATCCATGGACAGTAAATAGCATAGTCAGTGTTTTGCTAAACTAAAATCTAGGCAGCAGATGTTCTTTTTATTTGGGTCATATAGTTTCCTCTACCTTATGTTTCTGCTGTTGATGGAAAAGTATCACAAAGGGAAAGGAGAGAAGGGCAAAATGTATCATAATTTATGGTCTGCCTGTTTTTTGGCTAATTGAGGGTGTTTTTCGGCAAAGCCTTATAAACACTTAATATCCTCACGCTACAGTCAAGTCACAGTCCTGACCATAATTTAGGTTTATATTTAGAACAAGTTTAATAAACCAACATTTAATTACAGTGATACCTCGGTTCACAAACGTAATCCCTCCCGCGACTTTGGTAACGAACCGAATTGGTTTCGAACCGAGGCAAATTTTCCCATAGGGTTCAATGTAAATCAGGTTAATCCATTCTGAACTTTTTTTTGTTTTTGAACCACAAAAATATGAAACAAAGTACAGTATGCACTTTCTTTCTAACAACATGCTTGCTCTGAACAGTCTTGTCACCTTCATTACTGCTCCGCACTTTCTTCTTACCACCTTGGGAAGTAATTGGGTAAATTCTTTTCTTTTTCCTGTAAAGTTGCTTCAATATAGATGGTGATCCGACTTGGAGGTGACTTCCATTGAATTCTATGGGCACAAGTCGGATAGAAGTCGCCTTGAAATCGTACAGGAACCTTTTTTGAAGTCGGAGCAACTTCAGTAGTGTACATTAAGACTGCTCCCATTCATTTCAATGGGATTTCTGATGTCAAGCGACTTGGCGACAGAAGTCGGATTCCAAATCTCTGTAGTGTGAACTGAGCCTTAAGAAAAAAATGCAGCCACCTCATCTAAGCTGCAACAATTTAAATTTTTGTTTAAAGATTTGATAAATGTGACCACTTTTTGTCAAAAAATCTGGGATGATTAAATTATGCTCTGGAAACAGCATAACCTATTATAGATGTACTGTCCTGACCTTCCCATAACCTTACTTTTATAAGTTTAGATGGTACATTGAATCATTTTTATTTCCACTAATTTCAGGGAAGGGGTCAAGCTGCAGGTCAACTATGTAAACTCTTAAAACATCATGAGAAGAAATGTTATACCAGCCCGCTCCTATCCCCTGGGGAGGTAGAATTGCCTTATGTAACAGACATTACTCCTACATAGGTATTCTCAGCAGACAGTGGGCCAGAGATTAACTCCATATTCATTTTATCGCTCATTGTTTTCTTATACAAATCTGCTTTTCAATCTCCACCACTTCCTACGTGCCAGCTCAGCATTTCTCTAGAATGCCAGTAATGCACTGCCCTTTCATAGCTGTTTGGATGAGGAATGCTTTGTTGTTCTTTCTAAGTAATCTATTTATAATAAATTAAGATATATTGATACTGCAAACTACAGTCAAAAGTCATGTGCAAGTTCACCAGATACTTGGACTATTATTTGTTCTTAAACGGCTTAGGAAATAATCCAAGAAAACAGGCAAGGCTGAAAACAATCAAAAGATGATTTACAGGGTTTATCAAATTGTTCTATGTAATGTTTTATCTTGATGTTAAATGTTTGGCCATTTTATAGCAAGACCTTATCATTCCTGTTCTGTAATGACATTGTAAAAATCAGTCAAGTCGTTTGAGTAATTTGCATTGATAATTAAGTATTAAACCTGTAAGAAAAAAAAAAGTGTCTGTTTTCCCATAACAGCCAGTAATACTTTATCTGTCATTTGGTTTTGCAGGTTATAAAAGAAAAGCTTAAAATAACTGTATAGAAATTGGTGTAGCAATTGATACTGCCCTTTGCTGACTAGCTGGGCTGAGTTCTGGGGATTCTGTTTTATACCCTTGCAGTGAATTGTTTGCCATCTGTACACTTAGTTACTTTTTTTGCTAACTGCATTTAGTATTTGCTGTCAATATTGCAGTGGTTCAAGTGCAGTAGGAACACACTTGCAAGGCACTCCTTGATTGTGCTTTGTGGCCTCCACATACATACAGTGGGTATAGAAAAGAATCAGCCTGAAATGAAGACATGCACAGTTTTTGCTTTATCCAGCTGTATTTACTCAGTGCAACATCCTAGTGAAAGATATAACACCAACATGTCAGAAAATGTTTTTAAAAATTCAAAACAGAATCACTGAGTTGAAAAAAGGATCAACCCCTTGTGTCAGTATTTTGTTGAACCAACTTTTGCTTTAATTACAGCCTTTAGTCTAATGGAATATGTCTCTACTAACTTTGTACATTTAGACTTTGCAATATTTGCCCACTCTTCTTTGTAAAACTGCTCAAGTTCAGTTAAATGTGATGGTGACCGTTTGTGGATTGCAGTGCTTTGCGTCATTGCCATGTTGGAAGGTAAATCTTCTTCCCATTTACAACATTCTGGCAAACGTAGTGGAGATTTTAATTGCCCTCATCAACATAACTTGAGGGAGGTAATCCAAATAAGTACAAAATATAATTTCAGTTATTTCTCAATGCATTTACTCATCCCTTATTTCGTTTTTCTTTTACATCTTGTGCAAGCTACTCTTGACAACACTGTCCACAATGCAAATTAACGAAATCCCGTTTTCTTATTTTCAACTTACTGACAACTAAAACAGCTAACAGAGTGGTAACAAGGTTGAAAGAAGAATTTAATTTTTGCAGCTGCAACTTGTAGAGGGCTGCAAGGCACACCTAGCAGCCTTTTAGAAGACAGAGGTGCAAGAAGTAGGATTCATTTTGAGTACAAAAACATGCAATAAATAAATCAGTCATTTCAGTATAAGGGGTTTATGTATAAAAAATGTGCCATGTGGATGTCTTCACCATTAGCACAAGCACAGTGAATTTACCACTGTATTGTTTGTATATAATAATAATTATATATGTATATAAAAATAATATGATTATCTCCTATGAGTAACAGTGTCGTCTAGTGGCCATAATGCATTTTTTGGGGGGATTGAGGTATGTGAGATAAATAACGCATTATGGCCTCTAGATGGAACTGAAGATCATAGGAGATCACCATAACCATGGTACCATAACAAATAATGCGATAATAATTTGCTGTTTCCACGTTAATGCTGAAAACATCCGCATTGCAATTTTTTCTTTTTCTTTTTTTACGCATCCTCTAAGTCAGGGATATGCAATTAGCGGACCTCCAGCTGTTGCAAAACTACAAGTCCCATCATGCCTCTGCCTCTAGGTGTCATGCTTGTGGCTGTCAGAGTCTTGCTATGCCTCATGGGACTTGTAGTTCGTCAACATCTGGAGATCCGCTAATTGCATATCCCTGCTCTAAGTGTTATCATTAGGCTTATTTAAAGTGGAGTTCTACCCAGTTAAAAGTTAGCAGCTACAAAAAGTGTAGCTGCTGACTTTTTACAATCGGACACTCACCGTCCCACACTCCAATGATGCAGCCGCCCAAAGGCTCAATCTTCTCCACTTCCCCTCAGCGGCGCCAGCATCACAAGTGTGGGCACCCGGCTTTGGCTTCAGAGCCGGGCGTGCACTGCGCATGCGCGAGTCACGCTGTACGTTGTGTATGGCCGGTGCATCTTCTGGGACCTGTTTTGGTTCCGCGGTGCCACAGGAGGAAGTGGGACTTGAGACCCTGTGAAAACAGGGTCTCCGCCCCCCCTCAAAAAAAATGACATGCCAATTGTGGCATGTCAAGGGGTCACCTTCCCTTAAAGCGGAAGTTCCACTTTTGGGTGGAACTCCGCTTTAATGTAAGATTATGTGCATTTACAGTTCTTTTTGAATGTGACATGCAGTACTACCTGAAAGCCGGAGACAAATCCATAGCAGCTTAGCTGCTTCTTGCAGAGGTTTCTTACACTGAGTCACTGTTCGACTGAGCATTTTCCACCCACCTCCTTTGATAGGATGTCGGGTGGTAAGGGTTTGATAGGACCACCCACAAATTTAATACACTTTTTGGAACGAAGGGTTTGGTATGATGTTGTAGACGAGTGCCAAGGCTTAAAGTGGATGTAAACCCACCACCCACCCAGTATAAACTAATGACACTGCATTAATGTATATATACATGCAAGCCTCCTGCATCTATCCCTACCTTTCAAATGTCCTTCCTGTAAGCACTAGCAGCTCTGTAAAACTCTGAAATCAGAGGGTGTCTGTGTTTGCTGGAGTTTGGTGGGTGGAGTTATGAAGTCACAAGCCTCCCCACCCACCTCTATACTGAGACATTGAGGAGGGAGGGAGGGGGTGTGTAAAACTTTCTCTGCTGTGTGAAGGAGATAAGCAAATTGCTTGTCACTCGCAGAGCAAGAGGCGGATCGACTGTGTATTTCCCTGTTAGTTGGACTTTCTCTTCCTGAAAAAAGATAAGCACATTACTCACAGTTGGATTATCTCTTTGTGGCAAGACTGGGCTTTGATGATATGACATGCTATACTCTACCAGGCTGAATTATTAATTTTTTTTTTTTTCGGGTTTACATCCACTTTAATTCACACCTTTGCTTCTGCATTCTTATGCATGTTTTGTGCGCTGTCATTGAAGTCTATGGGGCCAAAAATGCATGTTGATGCATGGCAGCACAGCATAAAGGTATGAGCAGGCCCCAGAAAAGAATGGAAATCCTTTTATAATGCATCATTGCATATCGGGCAACGCACATTAAATTGCACAATGTGATTGTGGACTAAGGTCTAAAACATAATGGAACAACGCTCTATGTTCAAAGGGTTACCTCAGGTACAAAATATAGACACAGAATTAAAAAAAAAGTATATCTCAAATTTGTGGTCTGTGATTTGCGAGAAGCTATTTCACAAAGGTGTATGTGGGAAAATTCAACATTGTTTCTGTGGAGAATGTTTAAAATTCCATTCATGGACTAGATCAATAAACCTATAGAGTCTGCAATCTATTCTTTCATTCATCCTGTAAAATGTAATTGAATTGTGCTGAACATTTGTGCCGTTCAGTACCAGTCCAATAACCTTGCTTAATCGAAATTAATGGGTATGTTTTATTGGATAAAGTCATTAAAATTAACATTTATATTGTTTTATAGAGAGAACTTAGAGCTATGTAAAATGTAGGCAAACAAGTAATTTTCATTGACATTGGTACATTTTAAGTGTATGCAAACCCTAACAATAAACTATTTATTTGCTCCTTTTTGGCCTGTTAACTATAACAAAAGCATTTTGGTATTTCTGAAAAAAACAAAAAACCTGCTGATCCAGTGAGCTCATACGTCTCTGTGCACTCTGCCCCTTCTGAACTGAAATCTCAAACAATTTTATCTGCCTTCCCAGTTTTCTAAAGACTTCCCCTCTGTGTAATAAAAATGAGGAGAGAGGTTAGGTATTGTACAGGGGCAGCTTCAGACAATGTTTTTGGGCATGCTGCATTCATGCTAGGAGTATAAGTAGGGAAGCCAATGCAGCACACACAGCACGCCACCTGCCATGCTCTTGTATGTGTGGCCAAAGGTGGTGTGGTCAAAAGTGGGTGTTTCAATATGCTCTATGGCCTGTAGTGTTTCGCCTTGGGGCACACTAAAGAGATTGTTGGAGTAAAATAAGCCAAAATGAGACCAGCAATGATAACACTCAGCAAGTGTCAGTGCCAGAGCTAGCCCCCAGTATGGCATTATAATTAACCCCGACACGGAACAAAAATAAACACCCAGAACGACAGATTAATTAACTCCAAGCAATTAACTCCCAGCTTGACACAATAATTAGCTCCAAGCACAGCACATACATTACCCCCAGCTTAACACAATAATTAACCACAAGCATGGCACAATATTAAACCCCAAGCACAGCACACTCTCCAATGTTGCACAATAATTAACCCCTTAGCCCTCAACCTTCAACAATGAACTCCCAGCATGGCACAAAATAAACCCCCAGCATGGCACAGTGACTCCCAGCCTGGCACAGTAATAAACCCCCAGGAACGTGCATTATTAGCCCCCAGAACTATGCAATAATTAATCCCCAATATTGTATAATATCTAACCACCAGGAGAATAGCAGTCAGTGTGTTCCTTTCATTGTGACACATACAACAGCCTATAGAGGGAGGTCGGCACTATGTGGTACATAGTGTGTGGGGGTCAGGACTGTGTACAATATTCAGTGACTGGAACAGAGTGAGTAGTATATAGTACTAAAGAAGTAGGGCCATGCACAGTACCTGGTAACAGTGTCAGGAGCTGTGTGTACTGGTAGTGACAGGATAATGTGCAGAATGTAGTGGCAAGGCAATCAGTGATCAGCATATATGGGCAGGACAGTCAGTGTAAAGATATATAGTGGTGAGGCAGTATGTGAGCAGCATACATGGGCAGGGCATTCAGTAAGCAGTACATAGTGGTGGGGCAGTCAGTTAGCAGTACATAGTGACAGGCTAGTCAGTGAGTAGTATGTAGTGGAAGCAGTCAGTGAGCAATATATAGTGGAGGCAGACAGTGAGCAGTATGTAGTGGGGCAGGCAACGAACAGTATTTTGTGTGGGTAGTCAGTGAGCAGCATGTAGTGGGGGCAGTCAGTGAGCAGTATGTAGTGGGGTAGTCAGTGAGCAGTATGTAGTGGGGGCAGTCAGTGAGCAGTGTGTAGTGGGGGCAGTCAATGAGCAATATGTAGTGGGGGCAGACAGTGAGCAGTATGTAGTGGGGCAGACAATGAACAGTATGTAGGCAATCAGTGAGCCCCTGGTATTGTAACGGAAACAGCAGTCTAGCATGAAAATGCTGCTACATCATAGGTACAGTACAGTATTTGAGCTTTGTAATCCTAGGATGGGAAGTACATTGCTGACAGAATTAGCAATGTAATATACTTTGTAATGTTTGAAAGTATTGATTTAAATGAATGTGGATTTTGTGGGCTGAGGTTACTTCCGCTTTAAAATCGCTAGTTGTCTGGCTTTTTTGAGCTCCAAATTTTCTGCATTACTATTGACCAGTGGCAGCCGGTCCATAAGGGGCCTCGCCCCCCCAAAGTTTTGACTAATAAGAAAGCTAACCATAGAACGATTTATTTTTAAATAAATGATAATATGACTAACATTTTTTTAACATCTTAAAGTTAAAAAATGTTAGTCATATTATCATTTATTTAAAAATAAATCGTCATATGTGTGTGTAGTGCGGGGCGGGGCACTGGACTAATAGAAGTCTATTAGGTCCGTCAACTTTTAACAAGCAGGTGACTAGAGCCTGTGGATCTAATTGGCTTGTTTTACGTTGTCCTCACAGCACAGAGCACCACTGCACCCTGAACGTCCCCACTTTAGAATTTAGCGAGTCAGTCGCCATCGCGTCACTTCGGGTTTCTCGTCCCGGCTAATCAGGAGGCTGAAGATTTGTAACATGGAAGCTGGGTATCAGGGAGGCCATGACAACCCAGGCTGGAGGGTCCATTTGCAGGTAAGGACCTGGAGGGATTTGTTTGCACCCCCCCCCCCCCAATTTTTTATCACCAGCCGCCAATGCTACTGACCCAGAACTAGCAGCAAACGAGTGTCACAAACAAGGCAGAAATACTTATACCCCAGGCCATATTTCAACATCAAACTACCCTAGGTGCATCTGACTGATGACTTCCTTTTCTACAAGCTAATTTGCAACTGAACTGAGTCTTCTGACTCCTCTCAGAAATGTATGTATGCTTCCACTTACAGTTGTCTCGTTTAACTGAGATACAAATGTCCAGGAAGTAGAGAGAAGGGGGAATAATACGGGGAACATTTACATTTGTAGCGTAATAATTTTTACATTTTGGGGTTTAGTGCTGCCCCATCTAAACCTGCTGCCCTGGGCACTGGCCCATGAGTGCCGTTATGGTAAATACAACCTTGCTTACTACAACAGTCAGAAGATAAACAATTGGCATTCTTTATTATTGTGACAATGAGACTAAATATGTCCTGTGATTTTGCCAATGGACACAAGGAACAGCAGCATACAGTTTATAAGGGGGGAACACTAGGTGCATTATAGACTTGAGCAGAAACATACCGAAATGTGGTTCTGCATGTTTATAGTCCTCCATGTCATTTCTTCTCTTTGGCATGTCCTATTTCCATACTGTATGCCCTCTCTTTTCTCTATTTCCACCTTCTGTCTGTATTCCCTTATAACTAAGTAATTACAAAGTTGTAGTACTTTGACCCTTTGTTAACAGTGGTTTGAGATCTAAGAATTAGGGCACCTAAGGGACACCCAAAAGTACATTGCAATGCCACTGCTTCCAATACACCTTATACTGCATATTCAAATATAAGCCATGGAGAAATAAGCTATTACACAGGAATGCCTTTCACTATTGAGCAATTCTCTTTGGATGAGATTTTAAAAACAAATACTATTAATACTAATATAAGTCTATTTCACTGAATGAATAATTTGGTCATAAATATAACTGTAACCGTAATTTCATAATATGACATGACTCAAATTAAAATTAAATGTATCATCACTGTTTTAAACATGCTCATAAAGTGCATGATGTTCCAAATGTGTTGTGTGCATAAAATGTGGAATGTCATTGACATTTAAGGCACTCCTTCCAACTGACCTTATACGGCATATCTGTAACCAAACCATATAGAAATAAGTTACTCGCATATGCCTTTCACTACCTTGCAATGCTCTTTAGATCAGATTTTAAAAACTAATATTTTAGTATTTTTTTTATTTTACTGAACATGAACAAATAAATTGGCCTCAATTATAACTGTAACTGTAATTTTATAATATGATGACACGACTAAAATTAAAATTGAATGTATCATCGCTATTTTATAAAAAGCACATAAATCGCATGATGCTTTAAAACTGTTGTGTGCATTAAATGTATAATGTCATTGTATAAGGAATTTCCCAATCACAGAAACAGTGAATATGTATTGCTTGTGTTCGCAATAATCTTGCAAATATCTAGTGCAAAATGATGCTGAAAGTTGTGCAAAAATTATAAATGTGCAATACCACAGAAAAAGTGCATGTCACAACAGTGCTAGTGCAAAATATTAAGTGCAAAAAACTGGTAAAACTGTCTGAAATAGTGTCCATAGACTATCTTCATCCAAGTGTGCAGCAGTAATCCTTCAAACTTGCTCCATCACCAAAAGACAGCATGCAAGTGATCACACTAGGGGCTTACCAGATGTACCCAATAATAGCGCCTGTATGTCAGAAAGAGCTCAGCCACCTCTCTCCAATATGAGATCCACAATTCCAGGAAACAACCGCCATATACCATTCATAAGAGACAAAGAAAGTTCCTCATAGTGTATCTCTCATACAAGTGTATTTATTCAAAAAACGGGTAAAATGCGCTTACATCAAATCAAAAAATATAATCACAGTGTGGGGAATCAGACATCTACCAGTCCGCCGACCTCCGCTCCTCTCCACCTCTAAGCGAGCGTCCAGGTTCCTGGTTCGTCTGATGCATCAGCTCTCCTCGGGCCGCCGTGTAGCCACGCCTTGGCGGACTGGTAGATGTGTGATTTCCCACACTGTGATTGTATTTTTTGATTTGATGTAAGCACATTTTACCCGTTTTTTGAATAAATACACTTGTATGAGAGATACACTATGAGGAACTTTCTTTGTCTCTTATGAATGGTATATGGCGGTTGTTTCCTGGAATTGTGGATCTCATTTTGGAGAGAGGTGGCTGAGCTCTTTCTGACATACAGGC
This sequence comes from Glandirana rugosa, assembly GCA_018402905.1. Classification (NCBI taxonomy): domain Eukaryota; kingdom Metazoa; phylum Chordata; class Amphibia; order Anura; family Ranidae; genus Glandirana; species Glandirana rugosa. The sequence goes on along the minus strand of BLSH010473244.1, from coordinate 328,339 downwards.
ACTATTATTGGGTACATCTGGTAAACCCATAGTGTGATCACTTGCATGCTGTCTCTTGGTGATGGAGCAAGTTTGAAGGATTACTGCTGCACACTTGGATGAAGATAGTCTATGGACACTATTTCAGACAGTTTTACCAGTTTTTTGCACTTAATATTTTGCACTAGCACTGTTGTGACATGCACTTTTTCTGTGGTATTGCACATTTATAATTTCTGCACAACTTTCAGCATCATTTTGCACTAGATATTTGCAAGATTATTGCGAACACAAGCGCTGCTTTTTACTATGTTTGTTTATAGTGATCAATTTTATGGATGTATTATATTTAAAGCAGCAGCTGAACATTCTATATTTATTTATTTATTTATAATTGTGTTTTATGTGGGTATTTTTCACATATATCTACATTGAACAACATTGCATTACATTTAAAGGTAGAGCGCGGTGTTATCACCAGTTATTAGTTATCATATTTAGTTTGATTGTTTTATCAATTGCACTATTTGCACACACTGCAGCTATAGATGCTATATCCTTCATTGGATCTAGGCAGGTGGATTTAAAAGCAGTATTTAGCAAATCCACTAGTCCACAAGAGACAGGTGATTATACCACAGCCCTAAGGGCCCTGTTTCATGTCCTAGAAAAACAGATACGTACATGGTGGGATATATCCACTCTGGAGATGTATCTGTCAAATAATATTGTGAGTAGAGGCCTGAGATGGGATGTGGCTCCCCAGGATGGGCTAGATGATCCGCATTCCCAGAGTGAATGGCTGGAATTTTTCAATAAATGTGGCCGTGACCTTCAGGCACTCATCCTGAAAAGGAAAGTTAGAAAAATGGCACTGATAGAGGAAAAAATCAAATCATTACAAATTGAGTTAGATCCTGTTAAGAATGAACAGAGCACTAAGGATTTTAATGCTAATATTAAGAAGAAACTGGAGAAATTGGATAGGGACACACAAAGAAAGAAGGTCAAGAAATTTAATAGGGATTTGGGTGATTTTACTAGTAAGTGTATATATGCTTGGCAAGTGCATCCTGAGGAGGTACAAGAGGATATGCAGAGAACTGCGCCTCCTGGCACAAGAAACCCAGGGAAATCACCTAGAGCCAAAAAGACACAGACTAATCGGAAGGGGACACAACCAGTAACCCCAAAAATACAGAAACAGAAATTAACTAAAGGAGTAGTAATAGCTAAACCGGAAGCTTACCCCTCTAACCAAGGAGGAAACAATTATGAAAGGGGCCATGAACCTTATAAAGAGGAATGGAGAGAAGTGGTGTATAGGGGGAGAGGGAGACCCCAATACTATCCCACGTCGGACAGGCAACCGGTAAATACTTACAATTACTACCAGCCTTTGGAAGATTATACTCCAAACACACCGAGGGGGAACGTTTTTTTAGGAAGAGGAAGGGGGCGGGGAAGAGGACGACACAGACCCCCTTTCAACAGACACCAGGGAGACAGAGAATATTACAGAGGTCCAACCAACATAGAAGAGGATGTAGAGCCGGAAGAAGGCTCAAAAGGAAAGAAGAGAAGAAGAGTATGAGGGGCCAGGGCATTTTCAACTTGAGTCAGGCCAGTTTAACGGATCAAGAAATCAACATCCTTGACTTGGGTTTGAAATGTGCCCCGAAACGACCGATTAATAAATTCAATGTGTTTATTGATACACATAAATACATTAGGAAAATGAATATAAAAAAGTATCTTCTCAACAACCCCATTGCCTCTGTTGCGCCATTGCAATACCAGTATTAGTAGAAGAGTCCCGGATAGCGGTCTAAGAAATCGTTCTACCTGGAATCCTTCAAACACTAACAATAACTATATAGAAGTGTTTAAAAGTTTGGTTCTAAGGGATATTGAGAAGATTAACCCAAGGAGAGGGCTGAATCCCAAATACATTATAGACGGGATAAATAACCTGGAAGCAAAGAAGGAAGTTATTATAAGGCCGGCCGATAAAGGTGGAGGAGTAGTGGTCCTGGACAGACAGTTCTACATTAACCAAGAGATGTTATCGGATGTAGACACCTACCATAAGTTGAGTAAGGACCCTACAAATCAATACAAAAATGAGTTGAAATCCCTGATAGCCTTTGGGGCAAAAACAGGTGTGCTAAATAAAAAGGAGCGTACTTATCTGGTACCCAGTGTATGTAGAGTACCGGTGATTTATACACTCCCGAAGATCCATAAAGATCAAAAAAAAACCCCACCCCGTCCCATTGTAAATGGGATAGGGTCGGTAACGGCGAGATTAGGGGAATATTTGGATCTGGCTCTACAACCAAGTGTGACTAGCACAAAGGCGTATCTAAAGGATACAAAGGATCTCCTACTCTCAATAAAGGATATTATATTGAAGACAGATCAGACTACCTTTTTAGTTACAGCAGATGTAGCGTCGCTCTATACTAACATCTCCCATGATGATGCAATGTTGGCACTAAACTGGGCCCTAAGTAAAAGGGAGGAGATGTTATTGGAACAAAAGGTCTTCTTAGCCAGGGCGCTGGATTTTTGTTTAAAACGAAATTATTTTTGGTTCCAGAACAACTTCTATGCCCAGCGCAGTGGTGTCGCCATGGGGGCTAAGTTTGCTCCCAGCTTGGCGAACATTTTTATGGCTGAATGGGAGGATAGATTCATCTTTAGAGAAAGAAAACCTGAGTTGAAATTTTATCGTAGGTTCATAGATGATCTATTCTTTATTTGGGAAGGCACGGAAGAGACTTTGAAGGAGTTCATAAGTAAGTTGAATATTAATAATAATAATATCCAGCTGGAGCATAATTTTAGTCAAAAAGAAATTAATTTTTTAGACCTAACCATATACAGAGCAAATAATTGTTTGGCAACTAAAACGTATTTTAAAATAACTGATCGCAATAGATATTTAGCGATCACCAGTGGACACCACCCTGCTTGGCTCAGGAATATTCCTAGGGGCCAGTTTATACGGGTCAGAAGAAATTGCACCACAGACCAACACTATGAAGAGCAATCCGAAATGATCAAAAGGAAGTTTTGTCAGAATCGGGAGGTGGAAGAAATTTTCGCCCGACATTGGCATCTCTTAAAAATGGACAAAACTTTGGGGCCAGTATTACCAAACAAACCTGGTTTTGTGTACAGGAGGGCCCCGACTTTTTCGGATAAGATAGTAAAGAAGGTGCTGGACCCCCCCCACATATACAGGAGGACTGCAACTATGGCCAGAAAGGAAAGGCTTTAGGGCCTGTGGAAAATGCCGGGCGTGCAATTTAGCAGGAAATGTATTAAGAACTCGAACAACATTTGAATCCAGCAGCACTGGAGGAACATATACTATTGAGCAATTCATCACGTGTGAAACTACACATGTGGTCTACGTTTTGAGTTGTCCCTGCGGGTTAATGTACGTCGGGAGAACTAAACGACCCCTAAAAATAAGAATAGGAGAACACATATCCAATATTATTAGGGGATACAAGGACCATAGCGTGTCAGCGCATTTTAGGAACTCCCATAAAAGAGATCCCTCGGGGTTACAATTTTGGGGAGTAGAGAAGTTATTACCCAACTGGAGGGGGTCGAATAAAGTAAGGGAAATCTCTAAGATGGAAACCCGATGGATATACCGTTTAGGAACTTTTAACCCGAAGGGACTGAACATAGAGCTTGATATTAACTGTTTTATTAATAACTCCTAAAAAACAGATGATTGTAGAAGGATACTTATGTTTTAGGTTACTTAATTATTTTTATAGTTATACATCTACATAAACTTACAGATCACCCGGACATGAGTTTGCAGTTCAGGATGATCCGTACACACGTTTTTATATTGTCATATTTTAATATAATATTTTAATATAATTATAATATTTTAATATTTTAACATTTTAGATGCCCTAATTTTCTCCAGTTTCTTCTGATAGATCATTTTAAGATAGTATTGTGGTAATCAAATGTTTTTAGTTGATTATATATGTTTCCGCTCATTAGCTAAAAATGAGGATCCTAAACTGGGACTATACAGTGTAGACTTGTTGAGGATCATGTTCCAATACAAAGGGATATGTGCTCAGCCACTGAACAAGACTGCTATAGGTGGTTTGGGAGCTAACTGAAAAGCGGTTACATAGCTACTAATAGTGGATAAGTTTTACATTTGGTTGAATCATGGTATGAGTTAAAATTTAAATGATTAGGATGCATTTCGGCTCTGCAGGCATTAAATACAAAATGAGGACACGATTAGTGGAAATAGATCCTTAGATGGATCGCGTCCTCTATGGCCTCTTGTGTTGGGGTACTTTAATGTCTTTTCCTCTGGCTGGACGTGTACGGCAGAAAGGATATGTTTAATCACCCTTAGAATTAGGGATCCAGCCGCGGAACAGCCTGAGACATGGTGAGTTAACTCACACAGGACGCCATCTGGTGGTTGAAAGCCGCCGCTATATAGGAGGGCTCGGACCGCCATGTAGTCAGCCCTGTGATCAAGTCGGAAGTGACGAAACGCGTCAGAGGCGTGGATACACGGCGGCCCGAGGAGAGCTGATGCATCAGACGAACCAGGAACCTGGACGCTCGCTTAGAGGTGGAGAGGAGCGGAGGTCGGCGGACAGGTAGATGTCTGATTTCCCACACTGTGATTGTATTTTTTGATTTGATGTAAGCGCATTTTACCCGTTTTTTGAATAAATACACTTGTATGAGAGATACACTATGAGGAACTTTCTTTGTCTCTTATGAATGGTATATGGCGGTGGTTTCCTGGAATTGTGGATCTCATATTGGAGAGAGGTGGCTGAGCTCTTTCTGACATACAGACGCTATTATTGGGTACATCTGGTAAGCCCCTAGTGTGATCACTTGCATGCTGTCTCTTGGTGATGGAGCAAGTTTGAAGGATTACTGCTGCACACTTGGATGAAGATAGTCTATGGACACTATTTCAGACAGTCTTACCAGTTTTTTGCACTTAATATTTTGCACTAGCACTGTTGTGACATGCACTTTTTATGTGGTATTGCACATTTATAATTTTTGCACAACTTTCAGCATCATTTTGCACTAGATATTTGCAAGATTATTGCGAACACAAGCGCTGCTTTTTACTATGTTTGTTTATAGTGATCAATTTTATGGATGTATTATATTTAAAGCAGCAGCTGAACATTCTATATTTATTTATTTATTTATAATTGTGTTTTATGTGGGTATTTTTCACATATATCTACATTGAACAACATTGGATTACATTTAAAGGTAGAGCACGGTGTTATCACCAGTTATTAGTGAATATGCATTGTGAAGTACAGATAAACAAAGAAACCCTGTAATTAACAAGTCTAAAGAACTGTGAAGGGAAGAATGCAATTACTAGTTTGGGTGTGATAATAAATATGATAAGTAATAAAAAATATGTAGGTTTATTTACAGGTCATTCTCAGGCCATTCTCAGGCTCAATGGTGTCAATTACTGCATAAAAAACAAGGGGCATTCAGTAGCTGACCCAGGGCTAACAACAAGGTCTAGCAACTAGAGTTGAGCGAACCCGGACTGTAAAGTTCGGGTCCGTACCGAACTTTGGGGTGTCCGGGACCCGGACTTTTCAAAACAAGTCCGGGTTCGGGTCCGGGGTTCTGGTAATTTTAATGAAAAATCTTAAAAATGCTGTAAAAAAGTCCAGGAAGGTCCTGGAGGTCTGCAAAAGGAAGGAAAATGGGGGTAAGGGTGGGACAAGCGCCCTACAAAGAAATGGGGACAGGGAAATAACTTTAAATATTTAAAAAAAAATAAAAACATAAAAAATGCAAAAATGGAGATCATCTTCAAAATGGGTCTGAAAAGTATTAATTAACATTAGAGGCCATAGAACTGTTCTAAAATCATCTTCAAACTGTGTCAAAAAAGTATAAATAAGCCAGGAGTACCCATATCACTGTTCTGCAAAATGTGTCTGTCACTTTAAATGAAACCGGGAATCAGTGCACATCTCTTCTGCACAATTTTTTAAAGTCTGTGTGTCACTTTAAATGAAACCGAGAATCAGTGCACATCTCTTCTGCACAATTTTTTAAAGTCTGTGTGTCACTTTAAATGAAACCGTCAATCATTGCACATCTGTTATTCACACTTCTTTTTAGTCTGTGTGTCACTTTAAATGAAACCGTCAATCATTGCACATCTGTTATTCACACTTCTTTTTAGTCTGTGTCTTTTTTTTATTGCCGCTAATCATTGCACATCTGTTATTCACACTTCTTTTTAGTCTGTGTCACTTTTATTATTGCCGCTAATCATTGCACATCTGTTATTCACACACAACATCTGTTGAAGACGTTTGACACACACTTCTCGCTTTGGTATACGGACGAGAAGAGATACGACATCAAAGTGTGTGTCTAACGTTTACAAACTTCTTGTCCACATACCAAGGAGGGGCCAAAATCCATTTCACAAGATTTGATAAAAGTCTACACACGTCTTGTCTACATTACACACTTATTGTAGACAAGACCACGTCTTGTCTACAACACACACTTATTGTCTACACGTTACTAATCGCCGTTATTATTTTCACTGTGTCTGATTTTTCTTCACACTTATTGTCTACACGTTACTAATCGCCGTTATTTTTTTTCTGTGTCTGATTTTTCTTCACACTTATTGTCTACACGTTACTAACTGCCAAAGTAAATTTCACTGTGTGTCT
>BLSH010473244.1:303005-320989 GCA_018402905.1 Glandirana rugosa | reverse complement strand
CAATGATTGACGGTTTCATTTAAAGTGACACACAGACTTTAAAAAGAAGTGTGAATAACAGATGTGCAATGATTGACGGTTTCATTTAAAGTGACACACAGACTAAAAAGAAGTGTGAATAACAGATGTGCAAGGATTGACGGTTTCATTTAAAGTGGCACACAGACTAAAAAGAAGTGTGAATAACAGATGTGCAATGATTGACGGTTTCATTTAAAGTGACACACAGACTTTAAAAAATTGTGCAGAAGAGATGTGCACTGATTCCCGGTTTCATTTAAAGTGACACACACATTTTGCAGAACAGTGATATGGGTACTCCCGGCATATTTATACTTTTTTGACACAGTTTGAAGATGATTTTAGAACAGTTCTATGGCCTCTAATGTTAATTAATACTTTTCAGACCCATTTTGAAGATGATCTCTATTTTTGCATTTTTTATGTTTTTAATTTTTTTAAAATATTTAAAGTTATTTCCCTGTCCCCATTTCTTTGTAGGTCACTTGTCCCACCCTTACCCACATTTCCTTCCTTTTGCAGACCTCTAGGACCTTTCAGGACTATTTTCCAGCCTTCTTTGTGCCTAAAAGTCCGTGTCCCCATTGATTTCAATGGGGTTCGGGGTCCGGGACAAAGTTCAGGTTCTGTCCGGACCCGAACCCGGACTTTGTCCCGAAGTTCTGCCAAACCAGCAGAACCCGGACTTCTAGAAGTTCGCTCATCTCTACTAGCAACATATCTTTAAAATAATTATGTGAAATGTAATAAAAAAATATGTGTGATAAATAAATATATATTTATATATACTTCACTTAAAGTGTTACTAAATCCACAACAGTAAAATCAGTCTGTATATACAGTAAAGCATGCTTGTTATACTCACGTTGAAACCTAAGGGGTTAATCCTCCACATTGTGTAAAAAGGCTGTTTGATCTTGCCTTCTCTGATTCTCCACTTCTTCCACTGTCTCCAATCCATCTGCTGATAAGGCATAGCTTTTGGACTCACTCTGCACATGCTCAGTTTGAAATGTAATGCTAGAGAGTTTTTTTCTCTTGGGAGGGTGCATGTGATCAACACAGGGCTAATCAACACTGTCCAGACAGAGGGTCAGGGGTCCTTAGCCTCATAGGACAGTCAGAGTAGAATGAAAACTCCTCCTACAAGCTTTAACCAGACACTGATAGAAGTCACAAGAGTGCTATATACTACTGATGAGAAAAGGTATTTAGCAGTTTACATTTACTAAAACTATTGCAATTCCATGTTCTGTGTACTGTGGGAGACCAGATATAGAGAATGCAGGGTTCTGGGTTTAGTAACACTTTAAGTTCTGCATAACCCCTCTTGCAAGCATATGAATATAAAGTAAGACTGTAGGCTTGATTGGCAAAAGCACAAGATGGCAAAAGAGTGGGAAAGGATAATGACAATGAAAATACTATTGCATGCATATGGTATTCTCTGTTAGGCAGCCTTGGGAAAACTATAACATAGAAACACAGAAAACTAATGGCAGAAAAAAAGACAGAGTAGTCCATCGGGTCTGCCCATTTTTATTTTTATTTATCCCAAGCATGTTTGAAAGCACTTACTGTTGACTGAGTTCATTGCCTTTGCTGGAAGTCTATTTCAAACGTCAACTATCCTTTCAGTAAAATTGTAATTTCTAAAATTCGTTTTGAACTTCCCTCCAGTTAGTTTGAGGTCATGACCCCGTGTTCTTGATTTTGGTTTCATATTCTTGAACCTTATTCACACTCTTGATGTATTTAAAGGTTTTAATCATGTCTCCCCTTTCCCTTCCTTCCCCCAGACTGTTCATATTAGGTTCCTCAAGTTGTACATATTAAACTACCCATCTCTGAACTCGTTCTATTTTATCAACATCTATTTGTAAGAAAGGTCTGCAGAAATGGACACAGTATTCTAAATGAGGTCTCACTAAAGATCTATATAGAGGAAATAGGACCTCCTTCCAATTTCTGGTGATCCCTCTAGCGATTCATCCTAGAATTTGACACTGTAGCCCCAATCTGTACTCTCTCAAGGGATTCGTTTTCCCTAAGTGCATTATTTTACATTTAGAAACATTGAACTGCAGTCTCCACTGCTTTGACCAATCTTCCAGCCATGCCAAATCATCTTCCATGTTAAAGACACCTTCAGGGATATCAACCCTATTACATACCTTTGTATCATCAGCAAAAAGACATACATTGCCCAGCAAACCTTTAGTTACCGTATTTGCCGGCGTATAAGACGACTGGGCGTAGAAGACGACCCCCTACTTTTCCTGTTAAAATATAGGGTTTGGGTTATACTCACCGTATAAGACTACCCTTCTTCCGCGTTCTCAGCGCGGCTTGTGAGGAGACTTCTATCATAGAAGTCAATGTAAGCCGCGCTGAGATCGCCCTGAAAATAGTGCAGGAACCATTCGCTCCTATTAGAACGGTTCCATTGCACAGCATTGAGACGACTTGTCAGGCGACTCAAGTTGCCTGACAAGTCGCCTAGATGTGAAGGGGCCACTTTTTTACATTTGGTGGTCACAAGCTAAAAGCATTTTTTTTTTGCTAGAGAATTACTTAGAACCCCCAAACATTATATTTTTTTTTTCAAACACCCTAGAGAATAAAATGGCGATTGTTTCAATACTTTTTGTCGCACGGTATTTGCGCAGCGGTCTTTCAAGCGCAATTTTTTTGGAACAATTTTACTTTTTTGAGTTAAAAAATAAGACAACAGTAAAGTTAGCCCAATTTTTTTGCATATTGTGAAAGAGGATGTTACGCCGAGTAAATAGATACCATACATGACATGGTTGAAAATTGCACGCACTCGCGGAATGGCGACAAAGTCCTGTATTTAAAAAGTTCCATAGGCGACACTTTAAAATTTTTTATCGGTTACCAGGTTAGAGGTGCAGAGGAGGTTTTTTGCTAGAATTATTGCGCACACTCTGGCGATCGCGGCGATACCTCATATGTGTGGGTTGAATACCGTTTTCATATGTGGGCGCGACTTACGTATGCGTTTTCTTTGCTGTGCGAGCTCGCGGGGACGGTGGCGATTTAAATCTTTTTTTAATTTTTTTATTTTATATATTTATTTATTTTTAGCACTGTTCCTTAAAAAAAAAAAAAAAATCTGATCACTTTTATTGCTATCACAAGGAATGTAAACATCCCTTGTGATAGTAATATATGGTGACAGGTACTCTTTTTGGAGGGCCGGGGGGTCTAAAAGACCCCCCATCCCTCCTTTGCACTTCACAGTATTCAGATCGCCAAAAACGGCGATTCTGAATACTGACACTTTTTTAAAATTGGCGCCGTTAGCCGGCGAGTAAACCGGAAGTGACGTCGTGACGTCGCTTCCAGAATTTGCCGAAGGAGACCCGATCGGAGCCGATTACGGCTTTTGTCAGGTCTCCTTCCAGCCGGCGGATGCGCCGCATCGTCGCTCTGGTCTCCCGGTGGGACGGGAGGCCGGAGAAGAGCGGCGGAAGGCGGCGGGAGGGGGGATGTCCCCTCCCGCCCCCTGGGGTAACGACCAAGCGGCTCCTGAGCCGGATCGGTCGTTACCCCTGGATAGCCGACCGCCAGCTCTAAAAAATGACACTGGGATATAGCCTGCAGGTGCAGGCTATATCCCGGGAGAGCCACTCAAACCCGACCGCCGCCTTACGGCGCTGGTCGGGAAGTGGTTGTGAACCGGCCCTAATCCCCGGCGTATAAGATGACCCCCGACTTTTGAGAAGAGTTTCATGGGTTAAAAAGTCGTCTTATACGCCGGCAAATACGGTATATCACTTACATATATATTAAATAGAACAGGACCCAGTGCAGAGCCTTGTGGTATACCACTAGTGACTACTGTTCTGAGTGAACCCCATTTACAACCACACTCTGGTATCTATCCTTTAGCCAACTATATATCCATTGAACCACTGAAGGGTTAAGTCTTAGTTCGTACAACTTTTGTATTAGATCATTATGTGGAACTCAAACCTTCCCTTTACATTGTGTTTCATTATTCCCAATGTGGCATACAGTGCATGCTAGATGGGGCTTCTGTTCCTTTAGCTCTGAATTCCCCCAAGTTCCTGGGCTTATCTAAATTCTAGAGCAGCAGGTACAGCAAGCTCAATACAATAGAAAACAACCCTGAGGGTTGAGATACATGGGATCTTTTTTTCTAAAAACCACTGGAGCAAAGAAAAGGCTAAATGCTGGTTAAAGGATTACTCACACATGTTTTTTTTTGCTATAAGACAGCTTCTCTTTCTCCAGTTTTATATTTATTTTGTGGAATCAGGTACACCCCAATCTGCTCTACTAAATTAGTTACCCACTTCAGTGTGCAGTCAGGCTGCATGTAGAAGTGAAATCCCAAGGTTCGGAGTCTCGATATACTGATTGAAGCTTAGCTTTCTAGTGCTAAAGCCCTGGGAATTTTAGCTGAAACTACAATACTGAGTTAATTAATACCATAAGCAACTTGAAAGCTTTAAAGAAGCTCTGACATCATTAAAGAAATAATTCCTGCAGGGATAAAATCCTTTGAATGATTCATTTGGCCCCAATCCCTAGAAATGTATTTCTATGGAAGGTTGGCATTTCAACTTTTTAAAACCCAGTCATGAAGAATATTCACAATAAAAGAGACACACATATTCTGTGATTCATGCAACCTCTTTCTTGATATTTTCATATATATACTGTATATGTATGTATGCAGTGTCTCACAAAAGTATATATATATGTGTATGTATGCAGTATCTCACAAAAGTGAGTGCACCGCTCATATTTTTGTAAATATTTTATTATATCTTTTCATGTGACAACACTGAAGAAGAAATTACACTTTAATACAATGTAAAGTAGTGAGTGTACAGTTGGGATAACAGTGTCAATCTTCTGTCCCCTCAAAATAACTCAACACAAAGCCATTAATGTGTAAACTGCTGGCAACAAAAGTGAGTACACCCCTAAGTGAAAATGTCCAAATTGGACCCAATTAGCTATTTTCCCTCCCTGGTGTCATGTGACTCATTAGTGTTACAAGGTCTCAGGTGTGAATGGGGAGCAGGTGTGTTAAATTTGGTGTTATCGTTCTCACTTTCTCATATTGGTCACTGGAAGTTCAACATGGCACCTCAGGAAAAGAGCTCTCTGAGGATCTGAAAAAAAGAATTATTGCTCTACATAAAGATGGCCTAGGCTATAAGAAGGTTGCCAAGACCCTGAAAATGAGCTGCAGTACGGTGGCCAAGACCACACAGCAGTTTAACAGGGCAGGTTCTACTCAGAACAGGCCTCATCATGGTCAACCAAAGAAGTTGAGTGCATGTGCTCAGCATCATATCCAGAGGTTGTCTTTGGGAAATAGACGTATGAGTCCTGCCAGCATTGCTGCAGAGGTTGAAGGTGTGTGGGGGGGGCAGCATGTCAGTGCTCAGACCATACGCCGCACGTTGCATCAAATTGGTCTGCATGGCTGTCATCTCAGAAGGAAGCCTCTTCTAAAGATGATGCACAAGAAAGACCACAAAAAGTTTGCAGAAGACAAGCAGACTAGGGACATGGATTACTGGAACCATGTCCTGTGGTCTGACGAGACCAAGATAAACTTATTTGGTTCAGATGGTGTCAAGCGTATGTGGCGGTAACCAGGTGAGAAGTACAAAGACAAGTGTGTCTTGCCTATAGTCAAGCATGGTGGTGGGAGTGTCATGGTCTGGGGCTGCATGAGTGCTGTCGGCACTGGGGAGCTATAGTTCATTGAGGGAACCATGAATGCCAATATGTACTGTGACATTCTGAAGCAAAGCATGATTATTTCCTTTGGAGACTGGTCTGCAGGGCAGTATTCCAACATGATAACGACCTCAAACACCTCCAAGTCTACCACTGCCTTGCTAAAGAAGCTGAGGGTAAAAATGATGGACTGGCCAAGCGTGTCTGCAGACCTAAACCCTATTGAGCATCTGTGGGGCATCCTCAAACGGAAGGTGGAGGAGTGCAAGTTCTCTAACATCCACCAGCTCCGTGATGTTGTCATGGAGGAGTGGAAGAGGACTCCAGTGGCAACCTGTGAAGCTCTGGTGAACTCCATGCCCAAGAGGGTTAAGGCAGTACTGGAAAATAATGGTGGTCACACAAAATATTGACACTTTGGGCCCAATTTGGACATTTAGGACATCACTTAGGGATGTACTCATTTTTGTTGCCAGCGGTTTAGATATTAATGGCTGTGTGCAGAGTTATTTTGAAGGGACAGCAAATTTACACTGTTATACAAGCTGTACACTCACTACTTTACATTGTAGCAAAGTATCATTTCTTCAGTGTTGTCACATGAAAAGATATAATAAAATATTTACAAAAATGTGAGGGGTGTACTCACTTTCGTGAGATACTGTATGTGTATTTTATCCTGTATGCTAAATAATCCTTACCACTACATCTATAACTAGTGTATTCAATGTCCAATGAGATGAATGTATTGTTTTCTCTGTATACTATACAACTGTATTGATACTCTGTGCAGAGACTTTATCTACATAAAGAATTATAAAAAAAAAACAAAACTTGTTCTTAGTTTTGTTATCTTTAGTTTGCTAAGTTATAAACTTAAAATAAAATGTTATTGAAAGGCATGCTCGGAAAACCTGGTCTATATCAGATGAGTCTTCCTGGACTACTATATTTCAAGACAATGTCAGGTTCATCTCCAGTTTTAACTTTTGGCTGAAAATGAGGATTAGCTACTGGTAGGCTTTTCTTCAAGGCATTGTTTGTGCTGCTTACAAAGCCAATGCTGTTGTGAACCATCATATTGTTATATTATTGTTATTTGTATAGAAATGATTGTGGAAGTGTTCCCTTTATTGTATAATCCTTGCCCCTTGGGACATGTAGTCCTCTGTAGCCCTGCCCTTTCTTTATAGCTGGGGGCAGGAGGAGTGTGGGATCACTTTTCTTGGGGGGAGGTGCCACAAGGCCTAAGGTCTGAAGATAATAATTCCTATGAACTTTTGTGAGTAGGTGAGCAACACAATATCCTATCCTGAATAGAGTTAGTGGGACTTCTCTATCTCATTTAGAGCCAGTTTCTGGATATTATGCCATATTATTTGGACATGAACTTACCAATTATTTGGGATTGCAATGGATACAATGCAACCAAATGTTTATGAGCTGTGTTAAATACTGTTCAATAAAGTTTCACAAAAGCTGCTGCCATGCCTCATTACTGACCATGGATGCAAGTAAAATGACATTACTACAGGCAATGTCATAGGACCCTTACAGACGGCGTATAAAGCCTATACCTGGGAAGTTTATTTAGCAATTGTTTCAGGTCAGGAGCAGATTCTGGTCTGGAGATAGCAATTCCGATACTGGAGTGGTACAATGGACACATTCATTAGGGTGCTTGGGCTACTGCAATGGGGTTCTCTTTCAAATGACAGGCCTAGGGACCAGACCTAGAACTATTGAGAATGCAAGGCCTTACGATATATGTGTAGTGAAGTAATGTATGTTCCTGCACTGGCCTATTGATGAAGCTGTGCCAGCAACCTGTGACTGAAATAGCCAGTGGAATGGGATTCGGCTTTGCCACTCCTTCCCTGCAAAGCGGGAGGGCAACTGAGCTGAGAAGTGGTTTAACAAACTTTGCCCTATTTACCGCCCTATACTTAGGTGTAGTCTTCACTGTAGGTCAGCCTTTTTCAGCCAAGGTGCCCAGGCACCCTGGGGTGCTTTGGCAAAATGCCTTAAATATGCCCCAAGGATGTATACAAGTCAGGGAGTCGATCAAGCTCATCTTTTAGTTACACCAAGCCACAGTTTTTCATTGTGCACCATTACAGCCTTCTAGCCGGTGGCGACCTAACAACCAATTATGTCATTGGTGCCTGCACAGCAACCTTGTGTTACCCTCCCCTGTCCCTCTCTATCGGCACTGGGATCACATTAGCTGAGTGAGAGAGAGAAGCTGAGGGAGAAGAGAAACATTGGAACTAGTCAGTATCCATGTACAAAGGTGTGTTTGCCTTGGAATAATAACTCACCTCTAACGCTGGGTGTCCTACGTGTGTGGATGTTGCTGCATTATGTTAAAATTTTAGTTTCGTTTTTTAAATTTTAGAATGGGGTGCCTTGAGATTGTGCATAATTTTAAAGGTGCCTTGAGAGTGTGCATCATTTTCTTAACTGAAAAAAGGATGAGAAACACTACTGTAGGCCACTGGCTGGGGGACTTGGCCACAGCGCCTCAAGTGTGCAATAAATGAAATCCACCTTGGCTTAAAGTTCAAAATGCTAGCATTCAAATATATATTGTCTATTCATATTAAAAGTGCACTCCACTCTCTACTTGTGACAGTAGTACAGTCTCTTTACCATCTGTCACATACAGTACAACACAGGCCAGCAAAATGCCAGTGCTAAGAATTTTTCTACAGCTGCAAACCAGGTTCAAACCTGCCTTGGGGGTTGTGATAGGAAATGCAGGAAACAGAGAGAAAGTGCATTACACATCATGTTTCTTTCTCATTGTTTCTGTTAGATGGTCTGTGAAAATCTTTCTGCAGTGAATTATACAGAACTCATATTAAAATAAACTTAGTAAATCTATTGATTTCCATACATTGCACTGCTTTATTGATTTTGAGCATTTCTAGTTTATTAATTGATTTTACTTGTTACCTTTCATTATTTAGGCTTTAACATTATTATTTTAAAAATGTCATCAGAATAGGTCAGATATACCACAACATTACTTCCCTGGAGTTTGCATGTTCTCCCCGTGCATGTGTGGGTTTCCTCTGGGCGCTCCGGTTTCCTCCTACACTCCAAAGACATGATGGTAGGTTAACTGGCTCCTGCCCAAATTTGTCCTAGTGTTGATTTGGGCAGAGATCCAGACAAGACCTACTTCTTCTCCATAGCCATGCACAGGGGGTGTGCCAGGTGTGCCTGGGCAAACCCCATTCACCCCAAGCACATTAGTATTAGCACTCTGTGTGCTGGCAGGGACATGGCAAATATCTACTTATGTGCAGTTCTGTCATTCGTGAAGTGCTATCATACTTCTTTCTCTCTGCCATAAGAAATAAAAACGTTTGTGTGTATGTATGTATATAAACTATATACAGTTGTGCTCATAAGTTTACATAACCTAGCAGAATTTATGATTTCGTGGCCATTTTTCAGAGAATATGAATGATAACACAAACATTTTTCTTTCACTCATGGTTAGTGTTTTTTGCTGAAGCCATGTATTATCAATCAACTGTGTTTACTCTTTAAATTATAATGACAACAGAAACGACCCAAATGACCCTGAACAAAAGTTTACATACCCCAGTTCTTAATACCGTGTATTACCCCCTTTAACATCAATGCCAGCTTGAAGTCATTTGTGGATGAGGCTCTTTATCTTCTCAGATGGTAAAGCTGCCCATTCCTTTTGACAAAAAGCCTCCAGTTCCTGGAAATTCTTGGGCTGTCTTGCATGAACTGCATGTTTGAGATCTCCCCAGAGTGGCTCAATGATATTGAGGGCAGGAGACTAAGATGGCCACTGCAGAACCTTCACTTTATTCTGCTGTAGCCATTGACAGGTCAACTTGGCCTTGTGTTTTGGATCATTGTCTTGTTGCAATGTCCAAGTAAGTCCCATGTGCAGCTTCCTGGCTGGTGAATGCAAATGTTCCTCCAGTATTTTTTGATAACATACTGCATTCATCTTGCCATCAATTTTGACCAAATTTCCTGTGCCTTTGTAGCTCACATATCCTGAAAACATCAGTGATCCACCTCCGTGTTTCACAGGCCTTGTTTTTTTTTGTAATTCCGTTATTTCTTACGAAAGGTACAGTGTATAAACAGTGGTAAATACAGTGTATGACATATATAACGGAACAGTACAAAACAGAAGTGTGCCACATCCCTTCAAAAGTACAGTGGCTCTACAGTATGCCCAAGGAAGGGGGGGGGGGGGTAGATCGGACTGCTCGTGGATGTGTCCCAAGACTATGTGCCCCTGGGCCTGTAAAGAGCTGTATCTTGTATTCCGGTCGCCCCTTCCTCCACGGGAACGGTTTGTGGCAGTGCTCACAATCCTTTCGCCCCGTCATATAGCTTTTCACAGTTTGAATAAAAAAGAAACTCAACAAGTTAATGGAGAGAGGGGGATCATAGGTCTCAGACGGTCATCATCTCGTTGAGAGATTTTTCTCTAGACCAAAAATATAGATATTTAATAAAAAAAAAAAAAGGGGGGGACAGTGGAATGCGGGCCCGGTGTAGCAGCGTCTGGGGGGAAACAACCCCCTACCATTTGACAAAACTGGTGCTGATTGAGTCCCAAAATAAGAAAGAAGGGAGAAAGAGGACAGGGGAGGAGAAGGGGCAGGCAGAGCCCAAGAAACAAAGGGTTGGAGAGAGCGGGATAAAGAGATAGCATAAGGGGGAAAGGGACAAAAACAGGATACACAGGAGATTAGGGAATGCGTGGCCCGTGTTCAGGACCTCCGCCTGAAAAGGTGTTATCAGTCCTTATGTGCAAGCTCCCTGCGATAGGCATCTGTATAAACAAAATATTGCCATGGTCTCCAGGTCTCGCGGAAAGTCTCCTCCCTATTGTGCAGAGTAGCGGTGAGGTCCTCCATGTCTCTCAGTTCGTTTACCTTGGAGAACCACAGGGCCAACGAAGGAGGGTGTTCTGACTTCCAACAGAGAGGGGTTCAGGATTTGGCCGCATTCAGGAGGTGGATGGTAAGTGAAGATTTATATTTTTTGATGGGCAGCTCCGAGAGATGAAGTAGACAAGCCGCCAGCTTGTCCTCCAATACCACACTAGTCAGGTGTTTAATGGTGCGGGTCACCCCCCACCAGAAGGGCTGTAGCCTGGGACAGCTCCAGAAAAATGTGGAGCATCGTGCCTTCCTCCCTACTACAGCGCCAGCACAAGCTAGAGGCCTGTGGGAATAGACGGTGCAGAGTCGAAGGGACTCTGTACCACCTGGTTAAGATTTTGTAACTTGTCTCCTGGATCTTGGTGGCAATGGAAAATTTGTGTGCAAAATGCAATATTTTCTCCCTTTGGGATTCTGCAAATTGGATGCCCATGTCCTCTTCCCACCTGAGGAGAAATGGGGGCACAAAGCCCTCCGGAGGTGCGGTAAGGGCAGAGTACATCAGAGATAGACTATGGCAGATAGGCTCACCTCGGCGGCATATGTCCTCCAGGACTGTGAGGGACCTAGTGCCGCCCTTGATCTGGCTCTGTTTGCGCAGAAAGGCACGTAGCTGGAGGCTGCGGAGAAAGTCCAGGGGGGGGACGTAGCCCCCTCCCCTGCAGTCAGGGCAAGGGTCCCATCCATGTGCAGAAAGTCCGCGACGTATAGCCGTCCATTCTCCCGGAGGCGTTGGAAGGTAGGGTCAACGAGGCCCGGTTCGAATTCTGGATTACCCAGGATCGGGATCATGGGGGAGGGTGATAACCTTGCTGTATTCGTGGAGTCTTCCATCTCTAATGCCACCCAGTGCTTTTCCTCCGCATGGCAGAAACAGTCCACCAGTCTGGCCAGGTGCGCTGCCCTATAGTAGGCTTTCATATCTGGAAGGCCCACACCGCCCCGGCGTTTGGCCAGGTGGAGCAGGGGAAGGCTGATACGAGGCCGTCTGTGGGACCATATAAATTCCCGAAACATAGCGTCTAGTTGTTTGAAAAAGACAGGCGGGAGAGCCTGCATGACATATAGTACCTTTGGGAGGGAGGTCATCTTCCGAGCGCTGCACCTGCCAAACCAGGTGAGTGTAAGAGAGTGCCAGCACAACAATTCAGTTTTAAGACGAGCCAGGAGGGGGACGTAATTAGTAGCATAGAGTGCTCCAACATCTGATGTGATGTCCACTCCCAGGTAATGAATAGACTTGCTTGCCCAGCGTAGGGGGTATTTCGGCCTAAGCCGACCGACCATGTCCTGGTCTACAGTATGTTAAGCACTGAGGACTGATAGGTTAATTCGAAAGTTAGAGAGAGAGCCATATTTGTGCAGTAACTGGAGGACCCTGGGTAGAGATGTGTGTGGGCTAGACAGAAAGAAGATAAGGTCGTCCGCAAATGCGGCCACCTTATGCGCGCCAGCGTGTCTAGAATAACCCACCACTGTTGGGTCCGCTCTCACCCTACACAGAAGAGGTTCCAGGGTTAGGATGAAGATCAAAGGGGACAGCGGACATCCCTGTCTAGTGCATTTTGGATGTCAAAGAAGGCTGACCGAGTCTCATTAACCTTAACCGCTGCTGATGGTGTGGAGTATAGGGAGAGGATCCACCCAAGCATGGATGTTCTAGTGTGGCACGCAGGAAGGACCAGCTGATCCAGTCGAATGCCTTCTCCGCGTCGGTGGAAAGCAAAAGGAGAGGCCGTCCGCATGGATTAGGTTCAGCACCTGAATAGTGTTGTCTCTTGCCTCCCGCAGGGGGACAAACCCAGCCTGGTCCCGGTGAATCAGACCCGGAATGTGCGGTAGCAACCTTCTCGTCAGGACCTTAACAAACAGCTTCAGGTCGGTATTCAGAAGGGCGATCGGCCTATAACTCCCACACCTCTGTGGGTCCTTCCCCTCCTTCGGGATGAGTGAGATGTGGGCTCTCAGGGAGTCCATGGGGAAGTGGTGGCCATCTGTAAGGGCATTAAATGCCTTGACCATGGGCCCTGAGAGCGCCTCATAGAAGGCCCTATAATACGAGGGGGTTAGACCATCCGGGCCCGGGGCCTTTCTTGGCTTGGCTCCTGCCAATCACAGTCCTTGTTGACTTCTCTCCAAATGTAGTGTTTATGGTTGTGGCCAAAAAGCTCAATGTTGGCCTCATCACTCCAAATGACTGTGCCAGAAGGTTTGAGGCTTGTCTCTGTGCTGTTTGGCATATTGTAAGCCAAATACTTTGTGGAATTTGCGTAATAATGGCTTTCTTCTGGTGACTCAACCATGCAGCCCCTCTTTCTTCAAGTGCCTCCTTATTGTGCATCTTGAAACAGCCATACCACATGTTTTCAGAGAGTCCTGAGTTTATTTGTGTGTTTTTCTTTGCATCCCGAACAATTTTTATGGCAGTTGTGGCTGAAATTTTAGTTGGTCTACCTGACTGTTGTTTGGTTTCAACAGGACCCCTCATTTTCCACTTCTTGATTAGAGTTTGAACACCGATGATTGGCATTATCAATTCCTTGGATATCTTTGTATATCCCTTTCTTGTTTTATTCAGTTCAACTACCTTTTCCAACAGATCCTTTGACAATTCTTTTGCTTTCCCCATGATTCAGAATCCAGAAACGACAGTGCAGCACTGGATGAAAGATGCAAGGGTCTGTCAGGAGTCCAGAAACTCATTGACCTTTTATACATACACACACACTAATTACAAGCAAACCGATCTCAGGTTAGGATGGTTACCTTTAATAACCATTCAAACCCCTTTGTGTCAACTTGTGTGCATGTTATCAGGCCAAAATCACCATGGTATGTAAACTTTAGATCAGGGTCATCGGGGTAGTTTCTGTTGTCCCTATGATTTAAAAAGAGTAAACACAGTTGATTGATAATAAATGGCTTCAGCCAAACACTAGCCACGAGTGAAAGAAACGTTTTTGTGCTCTCATTCATATTCTCTGAAAAATGGCCAAGAAATCAAAAAGTCTGCCAGGGTACACATACACGCACATACACACACACATACACACACACACACACACCTGTGTGTTTGAACATTGGGGGTGCACACCCTAATGCAATAGGCTGCGCACACTTATGTTCTTCTCTCTGACCTCCTGAGACATAGATTTAAATCATCTATGCTGGTCCAGCTGCTCAATGCTAATAGGGCATGCATTCCGGCTATCTGGAAGCAGAAGTCTCTCCCCTCGCTGTTGCAATGGTTCCCAAAAGTGGCTGAAATCCATTCCATGGAAACCATGTACGTTTCACCGTATGACGCCCATACAGAGAAACGTACATCGGAGATGTCCACTACACATCACCACTTCCGGGTACATTTCCATCACAGCACAACACCAAAACCTGAGGCTTGGAGCGCACGCCATAGCTGGAGATACCAGGTCATCATCCAAAGACCTTGCATGCATTCTGCTGTTTACACCGGGACTCAGGCACTATTAAATGTGAGTGTACCTTACACTTGTTTTAATGTCCAATATTTCAATTAAATATATTACAGTATGAGACTTTTTCCACGGTCTCCTGTGGAGTCATTTCTATTGTTTTAGAGCTGGTCTGCATTCCCAATGGAGAGGATTCATTCACAGAGGAAACAATAGGTTTTCCAAATGAGTTTATTGACATTCCTGTAAAAAGGGGTTAATATTATCTGGTGAGTTGCCATCTTTTCCTTTGGGTGAACAATGGTGGAAATGCCACATACAAGATACCAAGAAGGACTCACATGGTGTTGGGATACACATGGACTGTTATGCATACTTTTCTAAATATGTTTTTTTTTGATCATGCTAAATGCCATATGATAATTTATGATGTATGATTATTTGTACATATCACAAGACACATTTGTGTAAATAACACCGTTTATTACTAGCCTAGTCAGTGCCAACACCTTTCACCTAAAATCACAGCTTAAGTGTAATGTGTAAAGTAAAGTCTACAGGCTTGGAAAAATCAGTTTGTAAATGGATAGAAAACTGGCTA
The DNA here is from genome assembly GCA_018402905.1 of Glandirana rugosa. NCBI lineage: Eukaryota > Metazoa > Chordata > Amphibia > Anura > Ranidae > Glandirana > Glandirana rugosa. The sequence goes on along the minus strand of BLSH010473244.1, from coordinate 306,236 downwards.
AAAGACCGAATTCAGAGAGTAGTGGTTAATGATTCTTATTCTGAATGATCTAAGGTTATCAGTGGTGTACCCCAAGGTTCAGTGTTGGGACCCTTACTTTTCAATATATTTATAAATGATATAGGGTCTGGGATTAAAAGTACCATTTCAGTGTTCAGGAATAACGTCCTTGCAGGATGTCTCCAACTTACAAGCAGACCTCAATGCACTGTCTAATTGAGCGACTATGTGGCAAATGAGGTTTAATGTTGATAAATGTAAAGTTATGCACTTGGGGGCTAAGAATATGCATGCATCGTACATACTAGGGGGAGTACAACTGGGGGAATCCATACTGGAGAAGGATCTGGGGGTTTTGGTAGATCATAAGCTTAATAATGGCATGCAATGCCAAGCTGCAGTTTCCAAAGCAAGCAAAATCCTTTCCTGTATTAAGAGAGGTATGGACTCCAGAGATAGAGACATTATTTTGCCCCTGTACAAATCATTAGTAAGACCTCATCTGGAATATGCAGTTCCGTTTTGGGCACCAGTTCTCAAAAAGGATATCGGGGAACTGGAGAAAGTACAGAGAAGGGCAACCAAACTAATAAAAGGCATGGAGGAGCTCAGCTATGAGGAAAGATTAGAGGATCTGAATGTATTCTCTCTTGAGAAGAGGAGATTAAGAGGGGATATGATCAACATGTACAAATATATAGGTGGTCCATATAGTGAACTTGGGGTTGAGTTATTTACTTTAACCACTTCAGCCCCGGAAGGATTTCCTGCTTTAGGACCGGAGCCCTTTTTGCGATTCGGCACTGCGTCGCTTTAACTGACAATTGCGCGGTCGTGCGGCGTTGTACCCAAACAAAATTTGCGTCCTTTTTTTCCCACAAACAGAGCTTTCTTTTGGTGGTATTTGATCCCCTCTGCGTCATTTCTGATCGCCGCTATAAACAAAAAGAAGAGCGACAAAAACCCAAATTTCTTACTTTTTGCTAGAATGCAAATCCCAAAAAAAATATAAAAAAACTTTTTTTTTCACCGTTTTTGGCCGATTTATATTCTTCCTCATATTTGCGATAAAAAAAATTGCAATCGGCGTTTACTGATTGGTTTGCGCAAAAGTGGTCGCGTTTACAGATGATTAGAATTCATTTTTGTTTTTTGTTTTTTTTTTTTACTAGTAATGGTGGCGATCTGCGTTTTTTTGCGGTACTGCGTTATTTCAGCGGACATGTCGGACTATTTTGACACTTTTTTGGGACCATTGGCATTTATACAGCGATCAGTGCTATAAAAATGCACTGATTACTGTGTAAATGCCATTGGCAGTGAAGGGGTTAACCTGCAGGGGGCGCTCTAAGGGTTAAGTATGTTCCCTGGGCGTGTTCTAACTGTAGGGGGACTGCCCTGGCTGGGAAAGGGAAGTGGTCACAGCCTTCGTATACAGGAAGGCTGTGATCACAGCCCTTCCCCCTCACACAGAGCGGAGGTCCGTGTTTACTTACACGGACCTCCGTTCCTCCGCTCGAGGGGGCCATCGCGGGTAGCCGGCGGCAATCGAAGCCACCGCACCCGCTCCCTGGCCCCTGCCCGAACACAGTGAGCGCGGCCGCCGTCATATGACGGCGATTTGCGCTCACGAGCCACCTTGCTGCCGTCAATTGCCGATCGGCGGTCGGCAAGGGGTTAAGGTCATCACAAAGAACAAGGGGGCACTCTTTACGTCTAGAGGAAAGAAGATTTCATCTACAAATACGGAAAGGTTTCTTCACAGTAAGAGCTGTGAAAATGTGGAATAGACTTCCCCAAGAGGTGGTTTTGGCCAGCATGGTTGATTGCTTTAAAAAAGGCCTGGATTCTTTCCTCAATGTAAATAATATAACTGGGCACTAACATTTTTAGGTAAAGTTGATCCAGGGTGTATCCGATTGCCTCTCTGGGGATCAGGAAGGAATTTTTTTCCCCCGTTATAGCAAATTGGATCATTGGCTTTGCTGGGGTTTTTTCCCTTCCTCTGGATCAACTGTGGGTGGGATTGTTTGGTTATATATAATTTTTTTTTTATTGGTTGAACTAGATGGACTTGTGTCTTTTTTCAACCTGACTAACTATGTAACTATGTAACTTTGTAAGTGTTTTACACATTTAAAGGGGCTGTGACATACATCAGGCTACCATAACTCGTTTAAGGGCGCCATATCTCGTTTTATATAGCATCCATTGATTTTTTATTCTGTCCTGCGAGAATTTTCGTGACTAAAGTAAACTCTTCCGATTTGATCTGAGATTAGCATGCGAAAAAAAATGGACGATCATACGCCCGTTAATCTTATTGTGTGTACCGGGCATAAGTGTGGGGATGACACCACTGAAAAATTTGAAGATGTACCGTATATTGTTTAAACCTTTAAACCTTGTACTAAACTAAATATAAAGCCAACATTTTTTTATATATTTTTTTTGTTTTGTTTTTTGATAGATTGATAAGGAAATAGAATCCAAGTCATATTTTTTGTTGCCTGCATCCCCAATAGGGAAAATAACTATCTATTTGTCCTTGTAACTAGAGTTGAGCGAACCTCTGGAAGTTCGGGTTCTGCTGGTCCGTCCGAACTTCGGGACAAAGTCCGGGTCCGGGTCCAGACGGAACCTGAACGATTGCACGGACAACGAACCCCATTGAAATCAATGGGGACCCGAACTTTTAGGCACAAAAATGGCTGTAACAAAGTCCTGGAAAGCCCTAGAGGGCTGCAAAAGGAAGTAAAATGGGGGTAAGGGTAGGGCAAGTGCCCTACAAAAACATGGGGAGAGGGAAATAACTTTAAATATTTTTTAAAAAATAAAAACATAAAAAAAAAATTAACGGTAGAAGCCATATAACTGTTCTAAAATCATCTTCAAACTAGGGCAAGTGCCCTACAAATAAATGGGGATAGGGAAAATAAATTAAAATCAAGTAAAAAAACGGCAAGGGATAAACATCCCGTGAACGGGATCAAACTTCTACTAAAATCTTGTCAATATACCGAAGATGGCAATTAAAAAAAAAATACAAAAATAAAAAATTTTTTATAAATTTCAATAAAGGGAGAGGGGTACAAAAACATCCCGTGAACGGGATGGGAATGGGGGTAAAATGAAGGAAAACGTCGGGAGATCCCGAAAGGTCCTGAAACAATGTCGGTAAAAACACGGATTTTCAAGCCCAGGGGTAACTAAAGTTACCCCAAGCAACAG
>BLSH010473244.1:255257-284146 GCA_018402905.1 Glandirana rugosa | reverse complement strand
AAAAAAAAAAACGTAAATCACAGACATAAAACCTACAAAAGAATATTGCAAAATATAGATGTAACCACACTGTAATATGGTAAGGTGAAGTTCAATAATATTAATCCACCAGTGGAGAAGTTTATCTCTTGAACGTGAAACAAAAAGTGTCTGAAGCGACTAAAAAGTAAATAAAACGTGAAAAAATCTTCAACTTGTGCAAGATGAAAACACCATGTATGAATAGGGTACTCTTACCAGAAATACCTGGTATACAGGCATGTGAGTCGGATTCCCAGGTCGTCAGGCATCCACAGAGTGAAGTAGAGATGAAAGACCTGTCGCACAACGACTTGAAGGGACCAGGCTGGTTTACAGGTATGCAGGTCGAATTCAGTCACTGGCATCCAGAACATCAGGCATCCACAAATTGAGGTGACGATAAAGGGCCAGTCGTCCAACCACTTGATGAGACCAGACTCCAGATGTAGAGGCAAGAATATAGGGATCCAGATAGTATCACAGCAAGCCTCAGTAGGAAATAAAAGCTACATAGTGTGATACTGTATGACCAGATACGGTTTATTTATAAAATTATTGCACTTACATGCTAAAAACTGGTAACAGGCACATGGAATTTCAGGTAAGTAAAAAAGGCGCAGTAGATGGGAGCAGGATCGTCTACCCGACGCGTTTCGTCTACTAAGACTTCCACAGGGGTATAGGGGTAATACCCCTGTGGAAGTCTTAGTAGACGAAACGCGTCTGGTAGACGATCCTGCTCCCATCTACTGCGCCTTTTTTGCTAATTATGAGGAAATGGTTTTGCAATGTCAGCCTTCAACAGAAAGTGATGTTACTGTCAGGATCCCCAGGTAAGAAGCTTTGCAACAGCTTCACAAAAAAATAACAAACATACTAAAAAATAGATTTTGAGTATACACTAAAAAAAAATATATGAAACAGCATTGAATGAATAGTGAGTATATATTTTCAGAAGTTGGATAGAAAATATTATGCAATTTCATCATATTTTTCCCTGATTAATGACGTGATTAGATAATGAGAATCGGCATACTGTTTTCCAAATCTTAATGCTATGCATTTAGTGATTCCAGTAAGCTTTGAAGTAGGGGCTGCAAAACGGCTCTTTGATCTACTTACAGTATCGCCGTTTTCATAAGTGAATTCTATAGCACAGTGATGTGTCCTCAGGTAATAATAGCTTTGAGCATATTATCTCAATATGAATGTGTGTTTCTTTTTCACTCTGTATGGATAATGGAGCATGAAGCCCAACAGCTATGTGCTGGAACATCTTTATGCCTAATGTACTAACAGAATTCTAAAGGGAATCTTGTCTGGGTAAGAGAACAAAGAATTGTCACATGCTGCCACAGTTAAATTAGGATATCTGTGTAATATTTACTGGAGCTTAAAATGGGAAAAGAGCAATTATTTTCTGTTCTTGTTTTTACTGCAGTGTGATTACTATAATGCACACCTAGCGCCTTGTCTGCACATACTTACTACTAGTAATTTATTTCCAGGGAACAACAATAAATCGCCAATGTCGGGAAAACTGACTAGGTGTGGATTACAAATTAGAGCAGATAGACTCTAGGGGCCTAATGCATTCAGCCTAGAAAGAGAAGGCAGTTTTTTTGGGATGACTGTATTATATGGGTTCTCTTCTCAGTTTGTGTCTTATTCGTCATTCTCATGCTTATTTTCTTTAATACAAATGTAGGGAAAAATCAGCAATACAGCATGCTAATTTACCCTCTGTTTTATGCTTTTTTCCTTTTTTTGGTGATCCTGCAAACAACATACTACCTTCCATAGGAATTAGTTGTTTTCCAAAGGAAGATAACATTGTTTTTGCTTTCATTTCAGCTAACAAGTGACAAGGACATTGCATTTTTGGCAAGATCAAGAGGTATTACAGAATCTGTACTTGCTAATAATGCTCATAGCATGAAAAATTGAAAAAAATCGAATGCTGCCAGCACATCTAGCAACTAGTAAGATATATATACAGTATATATATATATATATATATATATATATGATATTTGTATTGTACTGTAATATGTATATATATATATATATATATATATATATACAGTAGCTCACAAAAGTGAGTACACCCCTCCCCTCACATTTTGTAAATATTTTATTGTATCTTTTCACGTGACAACACTGAAGAAATGACACTTTGCTACAATGTAAAGTAGTGAGTGTACAGCTTGTATAACAGTGTAAATTTGCTGTCCCCTCAAAATAACGCAACACACAGCCATTAATGCCTAAACCGCCTGCAACAAAAGTGAGTACACCCCTAAGTGTAAATGTCCAAATTGAGCCCAATTATCCATTTTCCCTCCCCAGTATCATGTGACTTGTTAGTGTTACAAGGTCTCAGGTGTGAATGGGGAGCAGGTGTGTTGAATTTGGTGTTATCGCTCTCACTCTCTTGTACTGGTCACTGGAAGTTTAACATGCCACCTCATGGCAAAGAATTCTCTGAGGATCTGAAAAAAATATTTGTTGCTCTGCATAAAGATGGCCTAGGCTATAAGAAGATTGCAAAGACCCTGAAACTGAGCTACTGCACGGTGGCCAAGATCTTACAGTGGTTTAACAGCAGAGGTTCCACTCAGAACAGGCCTCACCATGGTCGAAGTCAAGAAGTTGAGTGCATGTGCTCAGTGTCATATCCAGAGGTTGTCTTTGGGAAATAGATGTATGAGTGCTGCCAGCATTGCTGCAGGGATTGAAGGGGTGGGGGTCAGCCTGTCAGTGCTCAGACCATAAGACGCACACTGCATCAAATTGGTCTGCATGGCTGTTGTCCCAGAAATAAGCCTCTTCTAAAGATGATGCACAAGAAAGCCTGCAAACAGTTTGCTGAAGAGAAGACAAGCAGACTATGGACATGGATTACTGGAACCATGTCCTGTGGTCTGATGAGACCAAGATAAACTTATTTGGTTCAGATGGTGTCAAGCATGTGTGGCGGCAACCAGGTGAGGAGTACAAAGACAAGTGTGTCTTGCCTACAGTCAAGCATGGTGGTGGGAGTGTCATGGTCTTGGGCTGCATGAGTGCTGCCGGTACCGGGGAGCTACAGTTCATTGAGGAAACCATGAACATGTACTGTGACATACCGAAGCGGAGCATTATGCCCTCCCTTTGGAGACTGGAATGCAGGGCAGTATTCCAACATGATAACGACCCAAAACAAACCTCCAAGACGAATACTGCCTTGCTAAAGAAGCTGAGGGTAAAGGTGATGGACTGGCCAAGCAGGTCTCCAAACCTAAACCCTATTGAGCATCTATGGGGCATCCTCAAACGGAGGGTGGAGGAGCGCAAGGTCTCTAACATCCACCAGCTCCGTGATGTCATCATGGAGGTGTGGAAGAGAACTCCAATGGCAACCTGTGAAGCTCTAGTGAACTCCATGCCCAAAAGGGTTAAGGCAGTGCTGTAAAATAATGGTGGCCACACAAAATATTGACACTTTGGGCTCAATTTGAACATTTTCACTTGGCGGTGTACTCACTTTTGTTGCCAGTGGTTTAGACATTAATGGCTGTGTGTTGAGTTATTTTGAGGAGACAGATCATTTTTTTTAACAGATTTTTTTTTATTGTACAAAGAGACAATAACAAACAAGAAACAAGACAAAAAAGAAAAGATTTACAACAGTGTTAGGCTTAGTATCCGGTCATTTACAAAATTACAGCAAACGTGAAAGACTATACAGAGATAAGGCTGTGTTTAAAGCAGTGGTTCTCAACTCCTGTCCTAGGGCCCACCAACAGGCCAGATTTTAAGTATTACCTTGGGGAAATGCAGACTAGAATACTGCAATCACTGAGCAGCAAATGATATCACCTGTGATGCATTTCAGTTATCCTGCAAATCTGGCCTGTTAGTGGGTCCCGAGGACAGCAGTTGAGAACCACTGGTTTAAAGGATATCAAATGCTACAAAGAAAGAACATTATAGTGCCTTAAGCAGTGAAAATCCATTATCCCCTATTGTTCCTTAATGATTTCAGGCATATTCACCAGGGGGTAGATGGATATAGAAGAAGAAAAGAAAAAAGAGATGGGGGGCATAGCTCGAAGAAGGATATGTATGGTAGGCATCTAATGCTAAGTATAGGTAGCTAGCCACATGCATCTTTCCAGTTCGCCCAGACCTTGTCAAATTTCTTCGGGCAGTTTCTTCTCTCATAATTAATCCTATATAGTGGTAAAACATTAGTAATAATGAGTACACGCCTAAGTATAAATTTTTTAAGGCTCAAGGTCCTACTTCCCAGTAGATGCGTCTCCTGGAACACACATATGTGGGAGTAGTATGTTTTTATAAACTGAAACACTAGGGATCTCTTGATCATGGAATTTAAGCCACTTGTGTTCCAGGAGAGGACTTTAAGAGATGACATACTGGTCTAGTATCAGAATGATAGAAGAAGGAGCAAAACCAAATTTCAATTGGGTGGGTCTCTGGATCTGGATTAGGTAGAAGGAAAATCCAGGCAACAGCATAGCAACAAACATGGTGATAACAAGAACTGTCGTGTAACTTAAAATATGAAAATTAGAGCCATCAGAGATGGCCCAACTCCCCATCCACTAACATTGGTCCAGGTGGGTCTAGGTTCCGTCCAGGAAAAGGATTTGGGATCACGGGTTTTAACAGGGACACTTGGAAGACAGGGTGGACCCGCAAGAAGGGCGAGAGTTCCAACTCATAAGCCACTTTGACTTTTTTCTTCATCCGGAAGGGCCCAATGAATCTGGGACCCAATTTCCTTGACGGGCAGGCCAGCTTGAGATTCTTTGTGGCAAGCCAGGCTTGCTCTCTAGGCTGCAAGTCCAACTCTCCCCGTCTCCCTTTGTCGAAAGTCACTTTGTTATACTGCTGCGTCCGGACCAGGGTTTCTTGTAAGAGTTTATTATTTTCCTCCCAGAATTTAATAGTTTTCTGGGCTGCGGGTACTATGCTTTCCGGGATTGCCTGTGGGCATAAAGGTTGGGTGAAAGCCATAGTTAGCCATGAAGGGGGATTGTTTGGTGGCAGAATGCATGGTGTTGTTAAAGGCGAATTCCGCCATTGGTAGCAGAGAGACCCAGTTGTCCTGTGAGAATGAAGAGAAAGAGTGCAGGTACTGTTCAAGTGTCTGTTTGGTTCTCTCCGTCTGGCCATTAGTCCGTGGATGGTAGGCCGAGGAGAGGGCGAGTTCGATGTCCAAGGCGGTACACAGGACTTTCCAAAATTTGGACGTAAATTGGCCTCATCAGAGACAATACTCAAGGGAACTCCATGGAGTCTGACTATTTCCCGGATGAAGACTTTAACTGTTTCGGCCGCAGATGGTGTACCCTTCATGGGTAAGAAGTGGGCCATTTTAGTTAATCGATCTACGACCACAAAGATGGCACCGTGTCCGGAGTCATAGGATCCCTGGGTTTACAGAATATCCGGGACAAGGCATCCGGTTTGGTATTCTTCAACCCAGGCCTGTACGTGACGTGGAATAATGCCCATCGGGCCTGACGGGGTTTCAGCCTCCTGGCCGACCGCAGATATTCGAGGTTCTTAAGGTCTGTCAGGATCAGAATAGGGTGCCTGGCTCCCTCGAGCAAATAGCGCCACTCCTCCAGAGCCGCTTTGATGGCCAATAGCTTGCGGTCTCCGACGTCATAGTTCCTTTCCGGAGATGACAACTTCCTGGAGAAGAACGCCACCGGGTGGAGGACCGCTTTGACTGCTTGTCTCTGTGACAGGATTGCCCCCACAGCGACCTCAGAAGCGTCTACTTCTAAGACAAATGGCAAGGCTGGGTCAGGGTGCCTCAGGATGGGTGCAGACGTGAAAAGGCTCTTCAGGGTCTCAAAAGCTTTCTGGGCTTCTTCAGACCACACAAATCGTGTGTGCAGCTTAGTTAGCTGGGTGATCGGGGCGATGATAGCTGAAAACTCCTTTATGAATTTTCTATAAAAATTGGCGACGCCAATGAAACGTTGGACTCCTTTCTTGTCCGTGGGGGCAGGCCATTCCAAAATAGCAGAGGCTTTCTGGGGGTATATAGTAATGCCAGAGACTGAAATGATGAGTCCTAGGAAGGAGATGCTAGTTTGTTCAAACTCGCACTTCTCAGCCTTGGCGTTCAGGCCGTGCTGCCAAAGGCGGCTCAGGACACAGGCCACATATCTGCGATGCTCTTCCAACGTGGGGGAGAATATCAAAATATCGTCTAAGTAGACGATCACAAAGAGATCCAGGTAGTCTTTGAACACATCCTTCACGAAATGCTGGAACGTAGCTGGGGCATTACACGGTCCAAAAGGTATCACTAAATATTCAAAATGTCCGAACCGGGTGCGGAAGGCGGTCTTCCATTCATCGCCCTCCCGGATTCGGACCAGGTTATAAGCCCCTCGGAGGTCCAGCTTGGTGAATACTGTGGCCGTTCCAAGTCTCTGAAAAAGCTCCGGGACCAGGGGCAAGGGGTAACAGTTTTTGACTGCTATCTTGTTCAGTTCCCGATGGTCTATACAGGGTCTCAGGGTGTGGTTCTTCTTCTCAACGAAGAATATTCCTGCTCCTGCTGGGGACGTAGAGGGCCCAATAAAGCCCTTTTTCAGATTCTCATCAATGTAGGCCTTGAGAGCCACTAGCTCCAATTCGGTCAGAGGGAAGATCCTTCCAAAGGGAACCTCGGCTCCGGGAAGGAGCTCAATAGGACAGTCATATGCCCTATGGGGTGGCAGTTGTTCAGCCCCCTTCTTTCTGAATACGTCTAGAAAGGCATGGCAGGCTGGAGGGACCGATAAGCAGGTTTCCGGATCGGGGTCCTTATCCAGACTGAGCAGAGAAGAGTTAGGCACCTTGGTTCCTGGGAAGCAGTGCTGGCAGCAGTAGGATGACAAGAATTGGGACTCGTCGGTAGTCCAGTTGATACTGGGACTGTGGGCCTGCAGCCAGGGTAGTCCGAGGATAACCGGAAAAAGTGGAGATGCAATGACGTCCAAAAGGAGGAGTTCCCGATGCCTGCCAGGGGTAGAGGCAGGTATGGGTAGAGTCTCCTGCGTGACGACACCTGACTTAATAGGCGTCCCGTTTGCCAAGCATACGGCCATCCCATGGGATTTGGGTTACGGCGGGATCAGATGTTGGGCTGCAAAAGTCTGATCAATGAATCCGCTGCAGGCACCAGAGTCGATGATGGCGGTCACTAGGATGCTCCTGTCTGGAAGCTGCAGGGAGAGCGGAAGGGTGAGGTAAGAGGAGGTGTTTGGGGTGGCTGATACGGTGCCACAGAAAACCGATGGGCGCTGGCCACCCTTGGCAGGGCACATCCGCACTATATGACCGGGCTCCCTGCAATACAGACATAGACGGTCACTGAGCCGGCGTTGCCTATCTTCTATTGAAAGAGATGGCCGGTGACTATCCCGCTGCACGGATCCAATCTGAGCGGATGTCATCGACTTCTTGGCCAGGCGCTCTTTGAGGCGCCTGTTTATCAGGATAGACAGGTCGATTCGGACATCCACACGGGCCAGTTCATCTTGTAGAGGGTCGGAGAGGCCCAACCGGAACCGGTAACAGAGCGCTGCCTCATTCCAGGCGGTGTCAGCGATCCAGTGCTTGAACTCTGTTACATAGTCCTCTGCCACACGGTGGCCTTGTCGAAGTGCATGGAGGGCTGCTCGGCAGTGGCGGTCTGATGAGGATCCTCATATAGTACGGCCATAGCCTGAAAGAACAGGGTCAGGCTGCTCACCCCAAGGGCCTTTTGTTCCCCTAGGCGGTTGCCCAGGACTGGGGGTCCCCCGTAACAGGGACATCACTAACCCCACCTTTGTAGTCTCTAGAGCGAAGGGGCGGGGCTGCAGTGCAAGGTAGAGTTCACAAGCATTGCAAAATGACCGGAACTTGATGCCGTCGCCTGAAAACCGCTCCGGCCAGGGAACCTTAGGTTCTGGCAGACAAACCGCCAAGGTACAGTCCATTGGTGGGCTACTTCCAGGAGCCCGGGCTCCAGAGAACTCACGCACCCGCTCCTCCAGTCGAGTATAGTCATCCTGCAGGGTCGTCACGGCCCAGGTCAGGCCAGCCAGATGCAGACAGAGATCGTGCAAGGGCGAGGCCTCCTGCGCAGACTCAGGCATGGCTGTCTGATACTGTCACGTACCTGGTGGATGAGTCTGACTTATGCAGGAGTAACCTCTCTTGCGACCCTGATTCATGAACCCCTGGTAGAGCAAACAGGAGGCACAGGAGTGAGGATGGCACGAGGGTTGAGATAGTCACCGGTGACAACTGAAGAGGTGCTTCCGGTCTCGTGCTGGTTGAATAGAGTGGTGGTACAGGCCGGGTCGGTAGCTAGCTGGCGGTGCAGTACAGAGGGAGCTGGCAGAAGAATGGTCGGGCACAGGCAGAGTTTGTCAATGGGCTGGCTGCAAAGGTACAAGGGAGCAGGCAGGAGAGTGGTCGTGGGTAGCCGAGGTCAGTGCAGGTGGAGATGAAGCAGGGTCGGGGCAAGCCGGGTCACAGGAACAGGAATCAGACAACAGGTAGCTCAGGAACACACACTAAACGCTGTAGATCAGACAGCAGAGTCTGTGTGCTGCTAAGGTGTTTAAATAAGGCAGCTTGGCTCCAATCAATGAAATCACCCTGCACAATTGTTAACTCTTAGTGACCCCTGCGCTTGGCTAGCAGATCCATGACACGCGCGCATAGGTGCAGAAAGTCCACTTTAGCCACAGATTCTCTTCCTAACATTACAAGAGGCTCCTTGCAGTACAGTTAGTTTACAGTACTTGAAGTTTTTCAACAAGTATAGAGAGTGTGGATCATCCGGAGCCCCGAGGGCACAGGACTTAAGTGAACAGTTAAATTTTGAACTCAGATCCTGAGCAAGGTGTTCTCGCATTGTAGTATTCCTCACGGATCCCCAGTTATATAACATTGATATAGGTTGGCAGCAAGGACCTTGGCTGTGTTTAATACACCTTCTCTGGAGGATTTAAAGCACAGCCCCCAACTCCCTGTATGCATAGTAGTGAGGGGTAGTGTGACACAGGTGCATAACTCTGGGTTATGCAGGCCTACATTTTAGGGGGTAGGCTTACACTCGAGAGCTCTGAGGTTCATCCCCATGTGTGCACATAGCGTTAAAAACTATAGTCACTGTCTAAGAAGGCACACAGTATATTTGAAGGAGTAAAGATTCTTCTGGAGAGGGTCCATAAGCAATGATTGTACATCCAACCTATGTGGGATTCAGCCCTCCAGGAGGGCATAGGATTACTCTCGAGACAAGGCACCAGCAGTTCAGTGAAAGCGAGTGTATCTAAAAGCATCATGTGAGGAGTGTGTCAGCCCAAGCAGTAGCTTCTCTGGGTAAAGTAAAAAACTGCACATGGTTAACTTAGCATAGAAGAGCATGCTATACTTAACCCCTTTCTCTCTCAGCATGGCTCTAACATGATCAAAGGATTTCCTTAGCCTTTGTGTTTCCACTGAATAATCCAGAAAGGAACATTTTAACATTTTCAAACTTCACTTCTCCCTGGATGTGGGCAGCCCGGAGGATCATGTCTCTGTAGTGTAAGAGTTTAAAGATGAACGTGCGTGACAGGGCCCCTTGCGGGCCTCTAGTACCCAGCATGCATTGGGCTCGCTCAAATGAGAAGTTTGGGGAAAATTTGGCCCTGGGAAGCAGGGATGGAAGTAGATGTTCCATAAAGGCCACCGGATCGTTCCCCTCAGCACCCTCAGGGAGCCCCAGGACCTGCAGATTGTTACGGCGGTTACGGTTTTCTGCGTCTTCTGCCCTGGCCTCCAGGTGCTTGACTTTTGTCTTTAGGGTGTGTAAGTCATGCAAAGCTGCACCATTTTTTTACTCTCCAGTTTTAGTAAATCAACCCCAATGTGTTTTCCCTTGTCATGTGTGCACCAGCTCTAAACCCCTTTTTAATTTAGCACATTGAGCACAATAAAAAAACATTTTCCAGTGAACTACAGTTGTGCTCATAAGTTTACCTACCCTGGCAGAATTTATGATTTCTTGGCTATTTTTCAGAGAATATGAATGATAACACAAAAACTTTTCTTTCACTCATGGTTAGTGTGTGGCTGAAGCTATTTATTATCAATCAACTGTGTTTACTTTTTTTAAATCATAATGACAGCAGAAACTACCCAAATGACCCTGATCAAAAGTTTACACACCCCGGTTCTTAATACCATGAGGCTCTTTATCTTCTCAGATGGTAAAGCTGCCCATTCCTCTTGGCAAAAAGCCTCCAGTTCCCGGAAATTCTTGGGCTGTCTTGCATGAACTGCACGTTTGAGATCCCCCCAAAGTGGCTCAATGATATTGAGGTCAGGAGACTGAGATGGCCACTCCAGAACCTTCACTTTATTCTGCTGTAGCCAATGACAGATCGACTTGGCCTTGTGTTTTGGATCATTGTCATGTTGGAATGTCCAAGTACGTCCCATGCGCAGCTTCCTAGCTGATGAATGCAAAAGTTCCTCCAGTGTTTTTTGATAACATACTGCATTCATCTTCCATTCATTTGGACCAAATTCCCTGTTCCTTTGTAGCTCACACATCCCCAAAATATCAGCATTCCACCGCCGTGTTTCACAGTAGGAATGGTGTACCTTTCATCATAGGCCTTGTTGACTCCTCTCCAAATGTAGCGTTTATGGTTGTGGCCAAAAAGCTCAATTTTGGTCTCATCACTCCAAATAACTGTGTGCCAGAAGGTTTTAGGCTTGTCTCTATGCTGTTTGGCGTATTGTAAGTGGGATACTTTGTGGCATTTGCGTAGTAATGGCTTTCTTCTGGCGACTCGGCCATGCAGCCTATCTTTCTTCAAGTGCCTCCTTATTGTGCATCTAGAAACACCCACACCACATGTTTTTAGAGAGTCCTGCATTTAAGCTGAAGTTATTTGTGGGTTTTTCTTTGCATCCCGAACAATTTTCCTGGCAGTTGTAGTTGAACCCACAGTTGGTCTACCTGACCGTGGTTAGGGCTTCCCTGGAATTTCAGTCTTCATAGGAAAAAGCTAAAAGTAGAGCAGTCTTGAGTCAGTCTGTTAACTTGGAAAAGGGAGAGGGGAGGAGGCAGTGTTGCCAACCATCAGTACTTTTACTGGCAGACAGTAAAAAACAGGCAAAGGTTGTCAGAAAAAATATGGCCGTGACGTGCGCAGTTCCGGACGGAAACGGCCGAGACCATCCGAGTGCCCATTGCAGTGTGTTCGGGTGGCGGGTCTGGCGGAGGAGGTGCCTGAGCACGTTGCGTGATGTCATGGTACAAGGGAGCCCAGCAGAGGGGCCAGAGCGGAGCATGCAGGTCTGTGGGGATGAAAACAAGGCAAGCCAGGGGCAGGACTGTCAGTGCTGTTTGGACTGGAGTGGCCTGATGGGACCACCTGGCATGGAGGGAGACTGTTACTGTGACTCAGGAGGGGTCGTGTTGTGTCAGTGAGGTGTCATCATCATCTGTGCTGCTGCACACTGCTGTCAGTTTCACTGTGAAAGTCAATTAAATGTGTGTGTGCCCATTCTAATTTCTTGAGTTCTGTCCCTGAGCTACTTACTTACTATACGAAAATAAGAAATATGTTTTTTGCCTTAATTTCTACCTATGCTAATTCCATATTGTACTTGTTTGCAGCCTAAATACTGAAATTTGCACTTCAAACTGTAAATTTGTAACTTTTGGAAATGCCAGTAAAAATGGGCTGTGCCAGTAAATTTTGGGTGTTGTGTCAGTAAATTTCAATCTGGTAGATTGACAACATTGACAAATGTGCCATGAGTTACTACATTTTGGATATCACCATTGCTCATGGCACTGTCCTTAAAAGGAAAGTATTGTGTAAGTCTACCACACATTGGAGTAATTATAATAGAAATTACCTGAAAATAATTTGTAACTAAATTTATAATTTATGGGGCTGATTCACACCTGAATCATACAGGAATGTGCTCCGCGTTCCTGTGCAATGTGACTCCATGCAGTGCAATTTTCCAGCCCAATCATTTGAATGGGCAGAAATTGCACTGGATCCCACCAAAAGTAGTGCATGCAGTACTTTTAAAAAATGCACTGCACCGGATGGCATGGTACTGTGGTACCATACCATCCGGTACAGGCAAATGCACTGCGTTCACAATCTGCGTTAGGATTACAATGAAACTTGCAGCAGTGCGGGAAACGCACACGGAACGTGTTTTTTAAAGAAACTGACATCCATGACTGAATCATTTCCCCTGAAGTGATGGGACTCCTGCCTTTACACGCACATGAACTTTAATGGCATCCACGTTTTAGTCTGTAGGGTTCAAAATATAGTTGGCCCACTCTTTGCAGCTATAACAGCTTCAAATCTTCTTGGAAGGCTGTCCACAAGGTTTAGGAGTGTGTCTATGGGAATGTTTGACCATTCTTTCAAAATCGCGATTGTGAGGTCATGCACTGATGTTGGATGAGAAGGCCCGGCTCGCAGTCTCTTCTCTAATTCATCCCAAAGGTGTTCTATCTGGCTGAGGTCAGGACTTTGTGTCCTCCACCCCAAACTTGCTCAGCTTGTCTTTATGTACCTTGCTTTGTGCACTGGTGCGCAGTCATGTTGGAACAGGAAGGGACCATCTCCAAACTGTTCCCACAAAGTTGGGAGCATGAAATTGTCCAGTGTCTTGGTTTGCTGACACCTTAAGAGTTCCCTTCACTGGAACCACAGGGCCAATCCCAACCCCTAAAAAACAACTCCACACCATCACCCCCCTCCACCAAATGATCTGGACCAGTACACAAAGCAAGGTCCATAAAGACATGGATGAGCGAGTTTGGGGTGGAGGAACTTGACTGGCCTGCACAGAGTCCTGACCTCAACCCGATAGAACACCTTTGGGATGAATTAGAGCGGAGACTGCGAGCCAGTCCAACATGCACCTCTGGAAGAATGGTTAAACATTCCCATAGACACACTCCTAAACCTTGTGGACAGCCTTCCTAGAAGAGTTGATGCTATTATAGCTGCAAAGTGATCCCTATGGACTAAGATTGTGATGCCATTAAAGTTCATATGGGTATAAAGGCAGGTGTCCCAATACTTTTGGTAATACAGTGTAAATTTCAACAGTTGTAACGCCACTCAGGCAGCCACTCTACAAAATTCTTCACCCTCCTCCAACTACTGAGCAAAGTTATCTTTTAATGGATAAATTCAACGTTTTTATCTAGGTCCGTTATCCATATCCATTAGCCATGCCTTTTCTGGGAGTGGAGACTGGTGACTCTCGACCCACTGTCAACCAGTCTTGTTGCCGCCTCTTGTTGTAGCATCATCACACCACGGGAGCCTCCTAGAGCCTGAGAGCACCCCACTACTGACATCCAATGGTAAGCGTCCATATCACCAAGGCAGTGACATGTGGAACCCAACAAAGGACCCTACAATGCAGTAGCCCAGAAGACAAAGGTTTTCGGACACAATGTGTTATGTGACCATGGAGTTAGATTAGGTAGTGTTTGTATGGGTCTCTGGCTTGACCACAATTTCAAGAAGATAAACTTTGGCTTTTTGGTTTGAGAGAGAAGCAATGTGGTACTGTCATTATCCAGTACTATACTTAATTGTTAAAATAAAGTCATGTTAACTCTCAAGATGAATAAGTAATGGACTATCTGTCCCATTGGTGATTCAGAGGATTGGAGACCTGGCTGCTGTGAAGGTGGGGTTAGAAAACAGCTTTCAGAAAAAGAGAACTGTATAAATGGATAAATGCTGCTGTGTGACAGTGAGTAGAGATATGTACAGTATTTAAAGCTCTCAGATGTACATGTATGTAGAGTGACCCACAGTGAATCACTTTTCAGGGAGCAGGTGCAGCTAACTGGTATTCAGGAGATATTTATGCCTTCTGAATGCCTTTTTTGACAGCCGAACAAGGTTTTTGAATGGAAATACCGTGCCGTAACCACAACTGTAGCACTAGGCTCACAGCTAAGGTGTGGCCCCATTCACTTAAACGGCGCCCAACGAACGCAACAGGAGGAGTAATTTTTTCTGCTCCACACAGCAAAGCATTGTGGCCATGGCATGTATACAACTCTGTCCAGCTGTCTTTGTAACGTAAGGGGAATGGTTGGAGGATGGAAAAACACAATTATTTCAACCCCCCACCCCAACCCCAGCAAGTGTAAACTAAACCAAACAGCTTTGTACTTTTGTTTTCCAAATGTCTTGTTCCATCTTAGCTTTGAATTATCACATATACCCAGTGAAGTGACAAGCCTTGGCTCATACACAGAGATTAAACAAATCCTCTTACATAAGGTGTACCTGGAGTGCTGATACCGCCTGGAACGAGGCAGCTCTCTGTTACCAGTTCCATATGGGCCTCTCTGACCCCCTCAAAGATCTACTGGCCCGTGTTGGAGTGCCCTGCACCCTGAACTCCTTAGCAAATCTGTCTATTCAGATAGACAGGCGCCTCAGACAGCGCAGGGCTGAGAAATCGGCGGCACCTGATCAGTCTGAACCCGTGCAGCTGGGTCTTCTCCAGCCGTCTCTTACAGCGGAAGAAAGGCAACGCGGCCTCAGCAACCGCCTATGCCTGTAATGAGGGGAGCCTGGCCATATAGTGAGAACGTACCCTGCCAAGTGTGGTAAGCATCCACCAGTCTTCTGTGGTGCCGAACCAGTCACCCCGAATACCTCCAATCATCTCACACTTCCGCTCTCCCTACAGCTTCCCGAAAAGAGCATCCTGGTGACCGCAATCATCGACTCCAGTGCCTGCAGTGGATTCATTGATCAGACCTTTGCGGCCCAGCACCTGATTCCGTTGCGACCCAAATCCCACAGGATGGTCGTACGCTTGGCAGATGGCACTATTGTTAAGTCAGGTGCCGTCACGCATGAGACACTGCCCATACCTGCTTCTACCCCTGACGGCCATCGGGAACTTCTGCTATTGGACGTCATCGCGTCTCCACTTTTTCCGATTATCCTTGGCTTACCTTGGCTGCAGGCCCACAGCCCCAGCATCAACTGAGCTACCGACGAGCCCAAATTCTTGTCAAAATACTGTCTCCAGCACTGCTTCCCAGGCATTGAAGGGCCTAACCCCACTCTGCTCAGTCTGGATAGTGACCCCGACTCTGAGACCTGCCTGTCAGTTGCTTCAGTCTACCATTCCTTCCTAGACGTATTCAGTAAGAAGGGGGCTGAACAACTACCACCCCATAGGCCATATGGCTGTCCTATTGAGCTCCTTCCCGGAGCCGAGGTCCCCTTTGGAAGGATTTTTCCTCTGACCGAGCTGGGACTAGCAGCCCTTAAGGTTTACATAGATGAAAACTTGGAAAAGGGCTTCATCCGGCCCTCTACATCTCCAGCAGGAGCTGGGATCTTCTTTGTCGAAAAGAAGGATCACACCCTGAGGCCTTGTATAGACTACGGGGAACTAAACAAGATAACGGTCAAACACCGCTATCCCCTGCCCTTGGTCCCGGAGCTCTTCCAGAGACTTGGAACGGCAATAGTGCTCACAAAGCTGGATCTCCGCGGGGCATATAATCTAGTCCGTATCTGGGAGGGCAGTGAATGGAAAACCACCTTCCGCACCCGGTTCGGGCACTTTGAGTACTTGGTGATGCCCTTTGGACTGTGCAGCACCCCAGCTACGTTCCAACATTTCGTGAACGATGTGTTCAAGAACTATTTGGATCTCTTTGTGATCGTCTACTTAGACGACATCTTGATATTCTCTCCCACGTCGGAAGAGCATCGCAACCATGTTGCCTGTGTTCTGAGCCGCCTTCGGCAGCATGGGCTTTACGCCAAGGCTGAAAAATGTGAGTTCGAACGATCCAGTATCTCCTTCCTAGGACTCATAATTTTGGTCACAGGTATCACGATGGACCCCCAAAAGGTCTCTGCTATTCTCGAATGGTCTGCCCCCACATAGGAGAAGGAAATTCAACGTTTCATCGGCTTCGCCAAATTCTACAGGAAGTTCATAAAGGGGTTCCTGACTATCATCGCCCCAATCACACAGCCTACCAAGCTGAATACACGGTTTGTGTGGTCTGAGGAAGCCCAAAAAGCCTTTGAGACCTTGAAAGGTCTATTCACGTCTGCACCTGTCTTGAAGCACCCTGATCCGGCCCTGCCATTTGTTCTAGAGGTGGATGCTTCTGAGGTTGCTGTTGGGGCCATCCTTTCACAAAGGCAAGGAGCCAAAGCGGCCCTTCACCCGGTGGCATTCTACTCCCGAAAGTTGTCCTCACCAGACGTCAGAGACTGTGAGCTACTGGCCATCAAAGCTGCCCTGGAAGAGTGGCGCTATTTGTTAGAAGGAGCCAGGCACCCTATTCTGATCTTCACAGATCACAAAAACCTTGAGTATCTCAGATCGGCCAGAAGACTGAGACCTCCTCAAGCCCGGTGGGCTCTCTTCTTTTCACGCTTCCTCTTCCACGTTATGTACAAGCCTGGGTTGAAGAACACCCAACCGGATGCCTTGTCCCGGATGTTCTGCAAACCTGAAGATCCCATGATTCCGGACACTGTGCTGCATCCCAGACACTTTCTACTGACACAGGGGGACTTGCTGTCTCATATTAAGCAATCTCTGGCTAAGACTCCCAAACCAACAGATCCCAACCTGATAGCAAGTGATGGATTACTATGGCACAAGAACAGACTTTTTGTACCAGAGGGGCAGTGTCTATCTGTTCTGGAATCCTGTCATGACCATAAGTTAGCAGGTCATTTTGGAATCCGCAAGACTGCTGAACTCCTGCTATGTTCTTTCTGGTGGCCCCAGGCAGACGAGGACTGTCGGAAGTATGTCAGCTCCTGTCCCACCTGCGTCCAACACAAGAACAGTAAAGCCAAGGCATGGGGGTTACTGAGGCCGCTCCCTGTACCCGAGGGGGCATGGTCTATGATTTCCATGGACTTTATCGTGGAGCTTCCTCCTTTCCAGGGGTATACAACAATCTTTGTGGTTGTGGACCATTTAACTAAAATACCACACTTCTTACCCATGAAGGGTACACCATCAGCGGCCGAAACGGCTGAAATCTTCATTTGAGAAATAGTTAGACTCCATGGAGTTCCCTCGAACATCGTCTCCGACCGCGGAGTCCAATTTATGTCTACATTTTGGAAAGCCCTGTGTTCCTCCCTGGACATCAAGCTCGTCCTCTCATCTGCCTTCCATCTACAAACTAACGGCCAAACGGAGAGAACCAATCAGACACTTGAACAATACCTATGCTGCTTCTCTTCATTTTCACAGGACAACTGGGTCTCTCTGCTGCCGTTGGCTGAATTCGCCTTCAACAATACGGTTCACTCAGCCACCAAACAATCTCCCTTCCTGGCCAACTACGGCTTTCATCCAACCTTTATGCCCACAGGCAACTCGGAAAGCATAGTACCCGCAGTACAGGAAACTACCAAACCTCTGGAGGAGAATAATAGACTTTTACAGGAAACCTTGGCCCGGACCCAGCAGTACAACAAAGAGATCTTTGACAAAGGGAGACAGGGAGAGTTGGACCTACAACCCAGAGAGCAAGTCTGGCTCACCACAAGGAACCTCAAACTGGCCTGTCCATCGAGGAAATTGGGACCCAGGTTCATTGGGCCTTTTCGGGTGAAGAGGAAAGTAAACCAAGTGGCATATGAGTTGGAACTCCAGCCATCTCTGTGGGTCCATCCCATCTTTCATGTGGCCCTGTTAAAACCTGTGACCCCAAATCCTTTTCCTGGGTGAAACATAGGCCCGCCAGGACCAATTTTAGTGGATGGTGAGGAAGAGTTTGAAGTCGAATCCATCCTGGACTGCAGGAAAAGGGGTGGTGGGGTTCAATACCTCATGAAATGGATTACGGCCCTGAAGAGAGCTCCTGGGAGCCCTAAGCCAACATCCACGCGGATGAACTTATCCAGTCCTTTAAGAATAGCGATCCTGACAGGTTTGCTCGAGCGGGCATCTGGAGGCTGCCTCTTGGGGGGGGCAATGTTAGGAAAATGGCCGTTTCTGGCCATCTCTGGCTGCCTGTGCATGTTGCGTGCGCTTGTGCACGCCAATGGTGCCAAACAGCCTATTTAAGCAGACAACACCCTGCAGCAGATGCTGCCCATTCTACAGTGATAGTGTGTTCCTGAACTATCCTTTACCTGATTATCTGTTCCTGTGACCTGGCTTGTTTGACCCTGCTCGATCTCTGCCTGCACTGACCTCAGCTTCCACGACCACTCTCCTGCCCGCTCCCTTGTACCTTTGCTGCCAGCCCGTTGACAAACTCTACCTGTGCTCGACTATTCTTCTGCCTGACCCTTCTGTACTGCACTGCCAGCCAGTTACCGACCCGGCCTGTACCACCACTCTGTCAACTAGCGCGAGACCGGAGGAGTCTCTTAAGTTGTCACCGGTGACCAGCTCAACCCTCATGCCATCCTCACTCCTGAGCCTCCTGTCTGCTCTACCAGGGGTTCACGTATCAGGGTTGCAAGAGAGGTTACTGCTGCATAAGTCAGACTCCACCACCAGGTACCTGACGCTTTCATTTTTAAAGTAGAAATCCAGGATAAACCTAACTAATCTTAAAAATGCTCTCTCCAACCTCCTAAAATCAATGCTGTCTAACCTGGATAAGAAAGATCCAGCCATGTGATCCAACCAACGGCAGCTGCAGGGGATAGGAGGGAGCGGCAACAATAAATTGACAATAGTAAGCCTATGGGTGATGTCTCCACTCCCAGGCAAGAGCAAGGTTAGAAGTTCACTGTGATATAGGCCAACATACCTATATGTTACGCTATATAAAAAGAAAACTGCCCCATTAAACTGGACTTTTATGGTTCATAAATATAAACTTTATTATGGTGATATAAAATTGTGATGCTAAAAAATATAAAGGTTAAAAGTCTACATGCAGAAATCCATAAGAGTACATTATATTAATGCTTATTTGTACATCATTTTGCATAAACAGAAATCACATAAAGACATCCGAATGTGTTTCAAAGACACTTGGCTCTTTCTTCAGGAATAGTTTCTGCAAATGGTATAATCTGATCAACAGTAGAATAAAAAAAAAAATTGAATTCCCAATATTGCAAGAATATACAATCCCAGGCATAGTGTATTGTACTTACGAAAGATGGTTTCCAAGAGGAAGAATATCTTTCTCATAAAAACAAAGGAAAAAAAAAGAAATAAAAAACAGTAGCCACACTCGCATCCAGCCACTCACCCCATCTTAAAGGACGCAAGAAAAGGGAGGGTATTTCCTGGCCCATCGGCCCAGCCAGATGAGCGCTGAGAACATCTGGTGCCAGCACAAAGGGGAAATAACATGTTTAAGTATGGGTAAATCTAAAGGTATATCTAAAAATTGTAAAAAAAAAAAAAAAGAATTGAGGAACTGATTATCATGAAACACCTACCCCTACTGATATATTCAATCTAACCTACCAAGGTCCAAATGGTGTGATGCTTGAAGTTATGGTAAATGGATAATCTATAATGTAAAGTATAAAAATACGGCTGTATGGTAGGTAAAATCATTACGTTGGTTGCATTAAAGGCAAATCCCAATCCTGTTAAAGTGAACAGAGACACAGAACCTTTCGTGTCTATACAGTATGTCAATAGAATATACTTAACAAAGTACAAAAGAGTAATGACATATCAAAATCAAAAGTAGGTATTCATAACACTACACTACCTAGAATCCCACAAAGCTGTATATTAGGATTGAGAGTGCCTTAAAACATGTAAAACATGCTATCCCATAGCTACTTACCTATGTCAGTAGAGATCCTAAGGGGAAAGAACAAAGTTCTCAACCGTAGAAATGTGGAGTGTAAAGTTAGGTGGCTGCTAAGTAGGTGCAGTTTAAATATGGCTGTGTGGTGCGTGGTCTGCCTTTGCAGGTGAACGGCGTTCCATATGGCTGCATACAAAATCCTCCCTCAGCTGTCTCCAGTATAAGATCCCCCGGGCCAATGGCACAAAGGCGTCACCCCGCCCACCTGTGCCTCATGGTGCTTCATGGTCACATGTTGGGGACACGCCGCTCTAGTCATCTGTTGTTGAGCACGCTTTACTACAGTCACTGGCTGACACAGGGGTGATCACATGACTGGACCAGAGCGGCCAGAAAATAAGTAAATACAGTATTTCTTACACAGGTTAGCCAGAATTTTTTAGATTTTAAGATTAGTTAGTTAGCACTCTCCTTAGCAAGCTGAAGTGCAGAGGATTCTTTTGTCTTCAACACCACTCACCCTTTTCTCCATAGCCACTGTTATGTCTCTGATTTTCTACACATCTTAATGTAGTAGGGCCACTTCTCCTGCAATCCCCCCACAATCTGAATTTTAAACTGATTCACTGGGAAGTTACATTTGTTGATGGCTGATAGCAACTCTTTCAAAGTAGGTTCAACCTCTAAATCAAAAGGGCTTGAGTCTGCTAAGGTGCCTTTCGCATAAG
This sequence comes from Glandirana rugosa, assembly GCA_018402905.1. Taxonomy (NCBI): domain Eukaryota; kingdom Metazoa; phylum Chordata; class Amphibia; order Anura; family Ranidae; genus Glandirana; species Glandirana rugosa. Next base: position 263,587 of record BLSH010473244.1, on the reverse strand, counting down.
GGAGCTTTGCCTCTGGATTGCTGGGGTACTGCTTCCCAAGGCCAGCCTGTTTCCTGCAGGCCACCCAGTTCCTCCTGAACTTCTCTTTCATCAGTCTGAGGAGCAGCATGATCTGTTGCAAGGACAATATCCTTAGTATGGGCATATCATTCTAGTCTAGCTACCACTTCTTTCTTCTTTTGCACATGTTAATTATTGTGTGTTCATCCTCCTGTCCACCAAAATGACACCATCTTGCCTCTCAGCCATGGCCCAGCTCCCTGCCGCCCCTTGCGAGTCATGACAGCAGGGACGGCAGAACCTAAACAAACCACTGCATTTTGGGGTCTTACCCACAGGTGTCGCGGTCCACAGAGTGATGCTAAACCTCAATAGCAAAGGATGACAGAACACTATTCAGGAGCTCCGTGATATGTCTCTGCTCACATGCCCTTTCTGCCCATGCTCCCCAAAATTGTTTTTCACTAGAAAACGTATTTTAGATAGCATTCAATTAACATTTAACAAATAATGGATATCTCTCTTGTCATTTATTATCCCTCTTGTTATGCCATTACTTGGACAGGTATTAGCTTTACCTAGCATTAGGTTTTTCTATGGTAGGTGCTTGCATGCTATATAATGTTTACATAACACAGGTACTTATTACCTCTCACTGAGATCACAGCAGTCCCTGTGACAGTGCCTTCAAATGCTTTTCTTTCTAGAAAGTGTCATTCTTGTTCAGGCATCATTGTCTACCTCCTGGGCTGAGATGCTGACTTTGAGATGACATAATGAACTGATATCAGGAAACATGCATGATCCTCTCTGTACTTCTAAATGTCAATATTGTTAAAGGGTCATCAATATGTCTGTAGGTTTTTATTTATCTAGTTCATTGTATAGCAAGTAGTAGTTAGTTAAATAATTTGGGCGTGTTCTGCAATATTGAAGGTGCTTCCCCACTTATCCAAGTAGCCTACTCAGCTCAAACGAGTGTCAGTGATATACTATAACATTTATAGCCACATGAAAACTCTCATCTTGTTCTTGAATAGGGATGGATGAACGGTTCGGCTCGAGCATGAGTTCGGGCTGAACATTGGCTGTTCGTGTGTTTGCCGAATGGCCAAATTATTCGATCATTTGTTCGGCCTGCCAAATGGCCACAATGCACTGCGCCACCACACAGTGCATTGCAAGCCCTGATTGGCTGAAGCAGTGAAAGCTTCACTCAATCAGTGCACAGAGCACTGTCAGAACCATGATTGGACACTGTCATGATGACTCTATCCGAACATGGCTCATTGCTCTTAGTCCCACCCCGCACTATAAAAGTATTGTTTCAATAGCAGACATTTTCAGCGTGATTTCGGCATGGAGATAGATAGAACAGGGGCTCTGTTCAGTGCTACTAGACAGTTAGTGTGCTACAGTGTTATATTGTGATTCTATTGACAGTGTAGAATATTAGTTTAGTGTCAATCTAGGGATAGTCAGTGTGAGTGTAGTGATGACCATCATTCATTTTTAGTACATTAGTGTGCAGCTAGAGTAGGGACAGTTCAGATAGTTTCAGTGTAGTGTAGTGCGACTGTGTCATTCATCTTTACATTAGTGTATATCTAGAGTAGGGACAGTTCAGATAGTTTCAGTGTAGTGTAGTGCGACTGTGTCATTCATCTTTATATTAGTGTATATCTAGAGTAGGGACAGTTCAGATAGTGTGATTTTAGTACTGACCACCATTCATCTTTACATTTCAGATAGCGTCAGGGTAGTGACCATTTTACACCTTATATTTCATTGCATTACTGCAAGTTTAATGCCATATATTTAATTGCGTTACTGCAAGCTTAACCCGACATATATTTCTATGTGTTACTGCAAGTTTAACGCCTTATAGTTCTATGCGTTACTGCAAGTTTAACGCCATATATTTAATTGCGTTACTGCACGTTTAACTCCATATATTTTATTGCGTTACTGCAAGTTTAATGCCATATAGTTCTTCGCGTTACTGCAAGTTGAACGCCATATAGTTCTGTGCGTTACTGCAAGTTGAACGTCATATAGTTCTGTGCGTTACTGCAAGTTTTTTTTTATAACTTTTATTTTTTTCCATTTAATTTTTATGCATAAAGTATAAACAAAACAAACACTTAAAGAAAAAAAACAAAAAACATAATCATTCCATTCTGTTCCAATACATGCATCCATTCATACATTCCTTCATCAGTTGTCCTCTCTTTTATCACTAAGATCACATCTTAAGCCCTATTGAAATGCAAAGAGTATTATCTTCCATTCCCCTTCCCTTCCTTTTCTTTTTTTTTGTTTCCCCTTTTCTTCCTTTCTTTTTCTTTTTCTCCTTTCTTTCTTTTCTATGGATTATTCGAGAGATTGGGTTTAAATTTTTTGTTTTCTTTTTTTGCTCCCTTTTTTTTAACACGTCCCCTTAAGCTGAAAGTTTCCCGAAGCAACCATAAGTTATTCAGATACTGTGGCTACATTATTTACCCAGCAAACCCATATTTTGTCAAATTTATTGATGTTTCTCTGCTAATGAAAGTTGCTTTATATAAGGGAAGATCCTTATTTACCAAAACTTTCCATTGTGTCACTGTTGTAGGAGTACATTTTTTCCATGAGAGGACTATCAATTTCTTCACGTAGTAGAGTTGTTAATAGAGTTCTTGTCATTTTCTTTAGAGCTAACAAGTCTATCAAACCCAACAGACACATCTCAACTGTAGGTTGTAGACAGCTACTGCCTCCTCAATACACTCTATGACCCCCCCTCCACAAATTCTGTGCATTGATACAATTCCAGAAAATGTGAAGAAAGTCAGCTTTAGGGCAAGCACATCTCCAACAGGATGCAGACTGACTTGGGAACATATTTGTGACCTTAACAAGGGTAAGGTATATTTGATGCAATAATTTGAACTGGATAAGGTGATCTCTGGTTGCCACTAGCCTAGTAAAATTAATATCCCAAATGTCCACCCAATCTTCCCTGCTTAACTGTGGAGAGATTGCTGCCCACCTCTCTCTGCAACGGGAGAGAGGCTGATCCACCTCTGTACCCAACATTTTATAAATATTAGACAGAGCTTTCGTTAGAGTTCCTTTCCTTAGAAGAGTTTCAAGGTCACTCATCTGCAACACAAGAAAGTTATTTCCAAATTGAGCAGTGTAGGTATGTTTAAATTGCCAATAGGGAAATAGATGACTATTGGGTAGTTTGCACTTTATTTTCAACTTATCAAACATCAGGAGTTCCCCATTGACCACAATATCTTTAATTATATATTTGGTTCATGAACTTGGATTTGTGTATTCCAAGAAATGGATCATATTGGGGTTCTTCCATAATGGTGTATAGGGCGAGAATACATTATCAGCATGTACCTTGTTTGTCACCACCCAGGCTCTATTCACTGCACACATAGACGTTATAAGTTTATGTGGAGTCCTATTTCCACGTAATACTAAATGCGACAGATCCTCAAATGAGCCCATGATGGCTGCTTCTAATGTTACTGCCACGTCATCATCTGAGGGTCTAATCCATCTATGTGCAAAGATCAGCTGACCTGCCAAGAAATACCTGTACAGATCAGGAACCCTCAACCCCCCCTGCCTCCACGGTAGCTAGTAGTATACAGTACCTCTAGCTTGATCCTCGGACGACGCCCCTGCCATAAGAAGGTTGTTATTATTTGAACTATTTTTTTAAATATATATCTCGATATCCAAATAGGTGCATTCCGAAAAACATATAAAAATAGCGGCAGAAATTTCATCTTCAGCAAATTCACCCTTCCGATAAGTGACAGCGGGAGATTTTGCCATGCATGCAGCCTGGCTTTGAGCATTGACAAGAGTGGCACAACGTTTAGCGAAATAAAATTAATCACAGAATTTGATATAAAGTCAGGTCCATAAATATTGGGACATCGACACAATTCTAATCTTTTTGGCTCTATACACCACCACAATGGATTTGAAATTAAACAAACAAGATGTGCTTTAACTGTAGACTTTCAGCTTCAATTTGAGGGTATTTACATCCAAATCAGGTGAACGGTGTAGGAATTACAACCGTTTGTATATGTGCCTTCCACTTTTTAAGGGACCAAAAGTAATGGGACAATTGGCTGCTCAGCTGTTTCATGACCAGGTGTGTGTTATTCCCTCATTATCCCATTTACAAGGAGCAAATAAAAGGTCCAGAGTTAATTTCAAGTGTGCTATTTGCATTTGGAACCTGTTGCTGTCAACTCTCAATATGAGATCCAAAGAGCTGCCACTATCAGTGAAACAAGCCATCATTAGGCTGAAAAAACAAAACAAATCCATCAGAGAGATAGCAAAAACGTTAGGTGTGGCCAAATCCACTGTTTGGAACATTCTTAAAAAGAAAGAACGCACCGGAGAGCTCAGCAACACCAAAAGACCCAAGAGACAACGGAAAAAATCTGTGGTGGATGACCAAAAAATTCTTTCCCTGTGAAGAAAACACCCTTCACAACAGTTGGCCAGATCAAGAACACTCTCCAGGAGGTAGGTGTATGTGTGTCAAAGTCAACAATCAAGAGAGAAGACTTCACCAGAGTGAATACAGAGCGTTCACCACAAGATGTAAACCATTGGTGAGCCCCAAAAACAGGAAGGCCAGATTAGAGTTTGCCAAACAACATCTAAAAAAGCCTTCACAAGTTCTGGAACAACATCCTATGGACAGATGAGACCAAGATCAACTTGTACCAGAGTGATGGGAAGAGAAGAGTATGGAGAAGGAAAGGAACTGCTCATGATCCAAAGCATACCACCTCATCAGTAAAGCATGGTGGTGGTAGTGTCATGGCGTGGGCATGTATGGCTGCCAATGGAACTGGTTCTCTTGTATTTATTGATGATGTGACTGCTGACAAAAGCAGCGGGATGAATTCTGAAGTGTTTCGGGCAGTATTATCTGCACATATTCAGCCAAATGCTTCAGAACTCATTGGACGGCGCTTCACAGTGCAGATGGACAATGACCCGAAGCATACTGCGAAAGCAACCAAAGAGTTTTTTTAGGGAAAGAAGTGGAATGTTATGCAATGGCCAAGTCAATCACCTGAGATGAATCCGATTGAGCATGCATTTCACTTGCTGAAGACAAAACTGAAGGGAAAATGCCCCAAGAACAAGCAGGAACTGAAGACAGTTGCAGTAAAGGCCTGGCAGAGCATCACCAGGGATGAAACCCAGCATCTGGTGATGTCTATGCGTTCCAGACTTCAGGCTGTAATTGCCTGCAAAGAATTTGCAATCAAGTATTAAAAAGTGAAAGTTTGATTCATGATTGTTAATCTGTCCCATTACTTTTGGTCCCTAAAAAAGTGGGAGGCACATATACAAACTGTTGTAACTCCTACACTGTTCACCTGATTTGGATGTAAATACCCTCAAATTAAAGCTGAAAGTCTGCAGTTAAATCACATCTTGTTTTCAAATCCATTGTGGTGGTGCATAGAGCCAAAAAGATTAGAATTGTGTCGATGTCCCAATATTTATGGACCTGACTGTAGATGTACCAAGAAATTTGGTTCTATGCACTGTTTGTAGAGGACACATTACTGCAAGTTTAACGCCATATATTTCACTGCATTACTGCAAGTTGAACGCTATATATGACATTGTGTTACTGCAAATTTATCGCCATATAGTTCTGTGCATTACTGCAAGTTTAACGCCATACATTTCACTGCGTTACTGCAAGTTTAACGCCATACATTTTATTGCGTTAGTGCAAGATTAACGCCATATACAGTATTTAATTACGTTACTGCAAGTTTAATGGCATATATTTCATTGCGTTACTGCAAGTTGAAAGCCATATATTACATTGTGTTACTGCATATTTAGCGACATATAGTCCTGTGCGTTACTGCAAGTTGAACGCCATATATTTCTGTACGTTACTGCAAGTTTAACACCATGTAGTTCTTTGCGTTACTGCAAGTTTAACACCATATATTTCACTGCATTACTGCAAGTTTAACGTCATATACTTCATTGCGTTACTGCAAGTTTAACGCCATATATGCCATTGTGGTACTGTAAGTTAAACGACATATGGTTCTTTGCGTTACTGCAAGTTTAACGCCATATATTTCATTGTGTTACTGCAAGATGAACGCCATATATTTAATTGCGTTTCTGCAAGTTTAACACCATATATTTCATTGTGTTACTGCAACTTTAGCGCCATATAAGTTCTGTGCATTACTGCAAGTTTAACGCCATATATTTCACTGCGTTACTGCAAGTTTAACGTTAAACATTTCATTGCGTTACTGCAAGATTAACGCCATATATTTCATTGCGTTACTGTAAGTTTATTGCCATATATGCCATTGTGGTACTGTAAGTTAAACGACATATGGTTCTTTGCGTTACTGCAAGTTTAACGCCATATATTTCATTGTGCTACTGCAAGATGAACACCATATATTTAATTGCGTTTCTGCAAGTTTAACACCATATATTTCATTGTGTTACTGCAACTTTAGCGCCATATAGTTCTGTGCATTACTGCAAGTTTAACGCCATATATTTCACTGCGTTACTGCAAGTTTAACGCTAAACATTTCATTGCGTTACTGCAAGATTAACGCCATATATTTCATTGCGTTACTGTAAGTTTATTGCCATATATGCCATTGTGGTACTGTAAGTTAAACGACATATGGTTCTTTGCGTTACTGCAAGTTTAACGCCATATATTTCATTGTGCTACTGCAAGATGAACACCATATATTTAATTGCTTTCTGCAAGTTTAACACCATATATTTCATTGTGTTACTGCAACTTTAGCGCCATATAGTTCTGTGCATTACTGCAAGTTTAACGCCATATATTTCACTGCGTTACTGCAAGTTTAACGCTAAACATTTCATTGCGTTACTGCAAGATTAACGCCATATATTTCATTGCGTTACTGTAAGTTTATTGCCATATATTTCATTGCATTACTGCAAGTTTAACGCTATATATTTAATTGCGTTACTGCAAGTTTAACGCCATATATTACATTGCGTTAATGCAAGTTGAACGTCATATATTACATTGCGTTACTGCAAGTTTAACGCCATATAGTTCTGTGAGTTACTGCAAGTTGAACGCCATATATTACACTGCGTTATTGCAAGTTTAACGGCATATAGTTCTGTGCGTTACTGCAAGTTTTAAGCTGTATAGTTGTGTGCGTTACTGCAAGTTTAATGCTATATATTTCATTGCATTAGTACACGTTTAACGTAGTATATTTTTATACGTCACTGTACATTTGATGCAGTATATTTCAGTATATTATAGTGTATCGGGAGTGGAGTGTGTCTGTGTAGTGAGTACTCTAATTAAAGCGCACCAAACACTACTTTCCATTCATTAAAGTGCATTGAGGTACACATTTCCACATCTTGATTACATTTTCTTAATAAGGATTGCCCCCTCCCTTCCAATAATGTCTGGGGAGAGGCAGACGTTCCCATGGCACTGTAAAGGGGCCAGCATTGTATGTGTCCACAGGCAAAGGTGGATGTGGTCAGTCCTCAGGCAGGGTATCGTTTCCTCTGTTTAGTGATGTTGCCCGTGCTATCCAGCCACAACATGCAGAGGAGATGGTGGATTGGCTTACTAAACCGTCCTCATCCTCCATCATGCAAGCAGAGACTAGTGCACAGTCCCCTGCAGCTGCCAGAGTGGATGAGCCTGCCTCCTTGTCCACATCTATTCCTGCCATAGCCCCAACATCAGCCATGGAGGAGTCAACGGAGTTATTTCAACACAGCATCAGCCACTTGCTCCTTGACAATGCACAATTATTACTGAATTCAGATGTTGGTTCTGAGGTTGAGGAATGCAGGAACATGAGCCCGCAGTGAGTGGAAAACACTGGTACACAAATTGGCACTCATGTTCCCGCAGCCGCAGCGTATTACCAAGTTGTCTCCAGTGGTAATGAGGATGGAGGAGATGATGATGATGAGGTCACTGACATGACTTGGGTGCCAGATAGAGCAGAGGAGGAAAGTGAGCATGAGGCACAACCGGAGTAATGGTGACCTCTGTTGAACCATTATGCGACGCCGACGCCCTTGTACTCACGGTTAAACACATGGTCACAAAAGGTGAGTGACGCCCGAGTACAAGGACGTAAGGAGTTGGAGTCTTGGTTGTAGACTTAAGTCATTATTAACACGTAACAGTTCCTCGTTCACCGACTACGACACAACTTTATTGAGGCAACTGAGGAGGTACCGACTACAACCCCGATACCGTCCTTATCTAC
>BLSH010473244.1:217039-238999 GCA_018402905.1 Glandirana rugosa | reverse complement strand
TAGAGCATGGTTGCAGATTAAAGGCTGGAACATTTTGAAGTGGCCATCGCAGTCACCAGACTTAAATCCGAATGAGAACCTCTGGTGGGACTTAAAGAAAGCAGTTGCAGTGCGCAAGCCTAAGAATGTGACTGAACTGGAGGCTTTTGCCCATGATGAATGGGCGAAGATACCCGTAGATCGCTGCAAGACACTTGTGTCAAGCTATGCTTCACGTTTAAAAGCTGTTATAACTGTAAAAGGATGTTGTACTAAGTACTAAGATTGAATGTCACTTGGGGGTTGAATAAAACTGATAATGATGTGAGCTCAGAAAAGACATTTGTGGTTATTTCATTATAAATGTTATGTTATATTTGTCTGGCCTACACGTGCCTCTTTGATTTAATTGTAAGCAGGATGACTGAATGATCATAATCAATGTCAAACCGACCAAAACAATCAATTTCAGTGGGGGTTGAATAATTTTGAACACAACTGTAAGAAGATTGCCAAGACCCATAAACTGAGCCGCAGCATGGTGACAAGACCATACAGCGGTTTAACAGGACAGGTACCACTCATAGTCGACCAAAGAAGTTGAGTGCATGTGCTCAGCATCATATCCAGAGGTTGTCTTTGGGAAATAAATGTATGAGTCCTGCCAGCATTGCTGCAGATGTTGAAGGGGTGGGGGGTCAGACCATATGCCGCACACTACATCAAATTAGTCTGCATAGCTGTCATCCCAGAAGGGAGCCTGTTCTAAAGACAATACACAAGAAAGCCCGCAAACAGTTTGCTGAAGACAAGCAGACTAAGGACATAGATTACTGGAACCATGTCCTGTGATCTGATGAGACCAAGATAAACTTATTTGGTTCAGATGGTGTCAAGTGTGTGTGACGGCAACCAGGTGAGGAGTACAAAGACAAGTGTGTCTTGCCTACAGTCAAGCATGGTGGTGGGAGTGTCATGGTCTGGGGTTGCATGAGTTCTGCTAGCACTGGGGAGCAACATATTGACATACTGAAGCACAGCATGATCCCCTCCCTTCGGAAACTGGGCCGCAGGGCAGTATTCCAACATGATAATGACCCCAAACACACCTCCAAGAAGACCACTGCCTTGCTAAAGAAGCTGAGGGTAAAGGCGATGGACTGCCCAACCATCTCTCCAGACCTAAACCCTATTGAGCATCTGTGGGGCATCCTCAAATGAAAGGTGGAGCAGCGCAAGGTTTCTAACATCCACCAGCACCGTGATGTCGTCATGGAGGAGTGGAAGAGGACTCCAGTGGCAACCTGTGAAGCTCTGATGAACTCCATGCCTAAGAGGGTTAAACAAGTGCTGGAAAATAATGACGAACACACAAAATACTGACACTTTGGGCCCAATTTGGACATTTTCACTTAGAGGTGTACTCACTTTTGTTACCAGCAGTTTAGACATTAATGGCTGTGTGTTGAGCTATTTTGAGGGGACAGTAAATGTACACTGTTATACAAGCTGTACACTCACGACTTTACATTGTAGCTCACTTTTGTGAGATACTGTATAAATATATGTCAGGTGATTAAACTTAAAGTATAACTAAAGGCAAAACTCTTTTTTTTTTAGCTTTGGATAGAGTGGATAGGGATAAGAGCCCTGTCAGGTTTTTATTCCTGTCTGTGCCCCCCGTTAGGGAGATTCAGCCTTTCTATTTGTTCTGTTTACCATTATCATTGAAAGTGAATGTAAATAAATCCCCAAATTTTGGGCTGTTCAAAGAAGAGTAATAAAGGGTAAATCTTTCACTAGGGACACTAGTTCTGGTGACCCAGGGATCTCCAAGGGATTTCCTCCCACTTCCTGTTTGGCTATAGGACAGCAAGTGAAGGGAAATCTCTGAAATGGGAAACAGATGGCGAAAATAACCCTCCCGCTCTATCCAAAATGAATAAAAACAATTTGCCTATAGTTCTGCTTTAAATAGCTGCTTTGGGTGGACTGGCCCCTAATCCATGATAAAGAAGGTCTAAAGAATCAGGTAGACCAATGTCAAAAATGAAAAAAAAAACATTTTGCTAATGCACTGGCTTCATCGGGGAATTACCACAGAACACACTGTAAAGTACACACTGTAGTAATATACAATACACTACTTCACAATGGTGCAATTTCACATTTATTTGCACTAATTTCTTGATGAAACCAATAACCCCGTGAACCATATCAGGATGTGTTTTTGTATAGGGTCTTTTCTGCATCCGTTTAAAAAGTTATTATTGCTTATAGCAACAAATGGCAATTATACTATATAGACTAAAGGAATAAGATTTAGAGATCGGGAGATAGAGGAGGAGATATTGAAGGAAAGACATGCCAGATAATGCCTCTAACAATTTATTATTCTTATTATACAGGATTTATATAGCGTTAACAGTTTACACAGCGCTTTACAATATAAAAGGGGGGGGGGGGATTTCTCTCCTTCATCTCATCTTTCTATTCCTTCCTAGATATTATTTACTTGTATTAGAGAATTTTTAAGGGAGAGATTAGAAACTGAGCCATACTATATGTTAAGGCTAAAGAGTATAATTCAGAGATTCAATGGGGCTCTGTTACAGTCTTTCTGAAGGGGCCTGCATTTTGTATAGTCTAAGGACTGAGCTGAACGCTATCTTTCTTCTTTATAAACAAAATCGTATAACCAACACTTCAAATCAGAACCCATTTTATTTGTGTAGCGGGGTGCTAAATTTGTTAGGTTGTTAGGCAAAATATATTTGCAAGACACTTCTTGTCTTGCTGTGATTTGTATTCCTTACCACTAAACTTTCTCCAATGTACTTCTCCACCATGTCAGTAGGTGGCACTGCTGCCTAAGATATGGGTGTGATAAGTCATAATATTCCAGAACATTTTGGAGTGATCTCATTCTTTTCCCAGCCAATCCACTCGGTGCAAGTGCATTGTGGGTAGGTGGGAGGAGACCATATATGGGGAGGAAGTCATGTGATCGGGGAGAATCCAGCCCAGCTCGCCTGGGGAGAGTTCAGAGTCCAGCCCAGCTCCGCTGGGGTAGGCCCCAGTCGCTCTCCCAGTTCGCTGGGAGGGGCCTTCGTTACAGAAGCCTCGTGGCTGCTAGGCCTGAGCCTGTCTGGAAGATGTAAAGTGTTGCGGTGTGCCTGCCCAGGATCTGCTTCAGAAAGGGGACTGTGAGAGAGCCGTGAGTGTACTCTGTTCATTTCTAAGTCAGGATCCACCCAAGCCCAAAGAACTGTGAGAGAGTTCTACATGTTTGTGAGTATATTCCGTTGTTGCTAAATTGGGATCCACTGAAGCTTAGAGAACTAAGAGGGAGTTCTACAGATCCACAAGTGTAACATTCGTTTTTGGGGTTGCTAAGTGAGACAGCCACGTGTCAGAGTGTTCGGAAGAGGCTACGGCCTGTTATGCTGTCTCACTGTATTCTTGCCTTAGTCTGCCTGCCTGTTCATATTTTTGACTGTCGCTGAAAGGGTGTCCTGAGTTCCCTACCCTTCTCTCCTAGTTCTTGTGTGAAGACTAAAGGTTATCCTGTTCAAGCATCAGAAAAGTGATTGGTGTTCAGCTTCTTTCAATATACCCCTAGACAACTGGAGATACGAGCGTGCAAGAGTTGTACTGTCAGAGTAGTAAATTATATCATCAAATTCAACCGCTCCTACGGGGGTAAGCTCTACATTTGCATTACAAACTTTTTCTAAACCCAAATTAAGAACTAAAATGGAATATATTGCAGCATATCAGTCCTTGAACTTGCACATACTTCCTGTCCTAGGCTGCTTGCTCCTGGTTTGCACTTGGAGTGCACTGCAGAACACCTCTTCTTGTTTCTTTCCAAAGTTTGTGAACTTTGAGCTAAAAAGTTTGTGATCCTCCCTGAGAAAAGTTCATAACATTGCTTGGGATTATAGTGCAGCACCGGCAAAGAGAATAGATAATGATACTTTTATTGGATTTCCAGCAGAATTAACAGGTATCTTTTACTGTAATTAAACAGATATATCAAAATACTTTCAGTGGTATAATTAATAGACCAAAAGGGAACAAATAAAATAAGTTAACTGTTAGGGTTTACATGCACTTTAAATGTCTTGCTGAAACTGATTTTGTATTGTAATCCCTTCACAAAGAGGTAGAACCTCTTTGTAAAGTCCATTTATAGATGAACTAGCAGTTCTTGTGATGTCCACTGGATGCTTTCTTTGCAATTGAAAATTGATTTAAAGTCTGTGTTATTCAATATACATTGATTTGTAAAGATTGATAACAGGCCTTTTCTTAGCATAAAATATTAAGGTCACGTGTTCCAGGATATAGGTAATTGGATTGAACTCCACTTCTGACTTTCCTGAACTATATTTAAGTTGTGTTCAAAGCTTTGCCTATATAAACATATTGTAAAGATTGATTTAATATGCAAAATATTGATTACCTGTTGTGTGGCAGATTAAAAAAATGTTCAGGAAATATACTGTATGTAGTCTTAGCAGATATATAGCATATCATTGCATGAAGTAAATCCTGGGTTTTCAAAATAATTTTCTCCAAGAAAATAAGTATAACTCATATAAATTGGATTAATTTATCCCTGGAGGAGGTTGCAGTTTAGGAATATGCGGAGAGTACTTCCATTCAGTATGTGTGATGTTTGGTGTGTCCAATGTCCATTTATTTCTAAGCCTCTCTTAGTTTCCCCTTAGTTTCTTTGGACACATACAGTTTATCATAATATGAAGAAACCATTGTAAGGATTAGGCCTTTAACAGCTGACAAAATACACAGTATACAATAGTACAGGATCAGAGCTGCCTGTCCCAGTTGTAGATATTTATAGACTGTGAGAAGGGTAAGGAAGCCGAATTGTAATTGGGAGAAGGTTTTGCAGACATTATGATCATAAAGTTGATGTACAGTATATATTTAACATTAACATCTACCAATCCCTGCATATCCCCTAATTGAGCAATTTCTGATTGTTGTAGATAACACCAGATGGTGTTAATTTGTGAATTTGTAAGATCCGTGCATTATTGGAGTCTGGCTGCATTTTTAAAGATTTTTAAGAAAGTGGCTATTATAGAGACACTGTAGGCTATTTACAGAACCTGCTTATACACAAGATTAGCTAGTGTCTCCTATGGGGAGAGAATGGTGGCTCCAAGGTTGTACTTGCTATGTTCTTATCAGGGTGGATGCACCAGTGTATAGTATATACATCAATTGTGCTGTCAATTATTAATATATGTTAGAGAGAACCAACCCTTCATTTGTTATGGAGCTGTTGCACATATTGGGTGTGGATGTAGATAGCTGAAATCGTTGAGCCAGCCCTTTTTTTTTTTACAGAATACGGGGTGTATGTTAATAGTTAATAGAGAGTTAATAGGTTAAAGATATTCTAAGGGATATAGACTGGAGCATTAGTGAAAACAGTGACATTTCAGCAGGTAGATCATCCTAAAATGACTGATTCTACCCATCAGGTTAAAGTGTATGTTACCTCTAAAATTATTATACCTTACATGTGTCTAGAAAGTATGTCCCAAAAGAGTAGCCTGTCATGTCCCAATTTATGCCTTTATACATAAATACCTGGTTATCCTGGACATTGGACACACCCCTGCCACGCCCCCTTAAAGGAGAATTATACAAAAAATGACTAGTTAAAGCCACAAGTGCTTTTTTACCACTATGTTTCCTATATATTGACTTTTGACATTTGCAAATACAATAATTAAAAATTGGATAAAAGGTTTAGCACTGGGAAACACTTTTTGAAAGATAAAAGTGCATTTTATATACAACTATATAGATTAGACCAAACTGAGGGACAAATGAGGAGGAGAGAGGGACAGAGGGACTTTGTTCCATATCAGGGACAGTCCCTCGAAATCAGGGACAGTTGGGAGCTATGGAATAGGGTTAATATTATCTATGGGAAAATGAATAGTCTTATCCCAACTGACTTTAAAACCTGACAATATACCAAAAGTGTTCATTATGGAAAGCAAATTTAAAAGTTAGGCACGTGGATCAGTTAGATATACTATCATATCGTCCGCATATAAAGACACTTTTTAGACCACAGCCCCCAGTCTAAAGCCTTGATCATAGAGAGAGTTGCATATCAGCTCCCCTTGCAGTTCTATAGCTAGGGCAAAAAAGGGGTGACAAAGGTCTGATTCCCCTTTAATATTCAATCTTGTTTTAACTTGTGAGTTAATTCAAAGTCTTGCAGTAGGATCAGTATATAGAAGGTTGACCCAGCCAATGAAGCAAGATCCAAACCAACATTCTTATATCCAGAGATTGGACCATTCGACTGAGTCGAAGGCTTTATGTGTATCCAATGACACTACTATCCTAGTGCCTCCATTATCCTGGAGAAGTTGTGGAGTTGTGAATAATCTCTGTATATTAATATGGGTAGTGCTCCCAGGGATAAATCTTAAGTCAGAAGACCAAAATGGCCAAAAGGTCTATAGGATTTACAGAATAAGGTCTTTCTGAGGTTTTGGGATCAGCACTACGAAGGGCCTCCCTCATTGATGGTGAAAGTTTACTTGTTTCTAAAATGGAATTCTGTATCTTCAGTAAATTTGGGCAAATTGTTCAGCATATGTTCTGTACCACTCAATGGGGTAGCCATCTATCCCTCTGTTCTTGTTTTAGGGAAAATTTTGATAGCTAATTCTATTTTTTTCATCAACATAATTTGGTGAGAATTGGCAAGTGCTGGGAGCTGAATATGAAAGTATGATTCCAGATCAAGTAACGTAGGCTTTGGATGTATAAGGCTTTGGATGAAAATATATTTTGGATGTATAAAGCTACCAGTAAAGATAGAAACATAGAAACATAGAAAAGTGACGGCAGAAAAAGACTGAGTAGTCCATCGAGTCTGCCCCTTTTTATTTATTTATTTATTTTAATATTTTTTTTTTACATTAACCATGTTGTCTGACTATAGATTTATGTTTATCCCAAGCATGTTTGAAGCCATTTATTGTTGACTGTCTCACAACCTCTGTTGGTAGTTTATTCCAATCATCAACCACCCTTTCAGTAAAATAATACTTTCTAAGATTAGTTTTGAACTTCCCCCCAGTTAGTTTGAGGTCATGTCCCCGTGTTCTTGATTTTGGTTTCATATTGAAAAGACTGCCCTCCTGAACCTTATTCACCCCCTTGATGTATTTAAAGGTTTCAATCATGTCTCCACCTCTCCCTTCTTTCCTCCAGACTGTACATATTAAGTTCCTGAAGTCGCTCTTGATATGTTTTATCCCCCAGACCTTTCACCATTTTTGTTACCCTTCTCTGAACTCGTTCTATTTTATCAATATCTTTTTGTAAGTGTGGTCTCCAGAACTGGACACAGTATTCTAAGTGAGGTCTCACTAAAGATCTATATAGAGGAATCAGAACCTCCTTCCTCCTGCTGGTGATCCCTCTACTGATACATCCCAGAATTCAATTTGCTTTTCCCACTGCCTGGTTACACTGTTTGCTCATTTTGCAATCATCTGAAATAAGCACCCCCAAAACTTTTTCTTCTGTAGTGCTGGCTAACACTGTACCCCCAATGCTGTACTCTCTAAGCAGATTCTTTTTCCCTAGATGCATTAGTTTACATTTAGAAATATTGAACTGCAGTCTCCACTGCTTTGACCAATCTTCCAGCAATGAGAAATCATGTTCCATGTTACAGACACTTCCAGGGATATCAACCCTATTACACACCTTTGTATCATCAGCAAAGAGACATACATTGCCCAGCAAACCTTTAGTTATATCACTTACATATAGGTTGAATAGAACAGGACCCAGTACAGAGCCTTGTGGTACCCCACTAGTGACTGGTCTCTGTTCTGAGTGAACCCCATTTACAACCACACTCTGGGATCTATCCTTTAGCCAACTGCATATCCACTGAACCACCCAAGGGTTAAGTCCCAGCTTGTGCAACTTTTGTATCAGATCATTATGTGGAACTGTATCAAATGAAAGGTGATCAATGATCCTTCTTTTGAGAAGTGATTCCATTACCTTGACTACAATTGATATTAAGCTCACTGGCCTGTAATTGCCAGCTTCTACCTTGCTGTCCTTCTTGTGGATAGGTACAATATTAGCTATCCGCCAGTCATGGGGAACTTCTCCTGTTAGAAGAGATTTATTTAAAAGATTTGTTAATGGTCCAACAACTATATCGCGAAGTTCTCTTAGAACTCTGGGATGAATACCATCAGGGCCCATTGCTTTATTTAGCTTTAACCGAGCCAGTTCCTCAGCTACCTCTGTCTCCAGAAATCCTAGAAATGAACCATCATTACTAGAACCAATATGATTTCGTAACTTGTAATTATTACTGCAGTCTGTTTCTGAGAAGACTGAACAAAAGTAATTGTTTAAATGGTTTGCTACATCCTGGTCTCCCTCAACATATGTGTTGTGCCCAGTTTTCATTTTGGTGATCCCATTGTATTTTTTCCTTCTATCACTAATGTACCTAAAAAAGGTTTTATCTCCTTCCTTAATAGACTTAGCAATTTCCTCCTCTTTCTGTGCTTTTGCAGCACCCGTAATGTGTTTGGCCTCCTTTTGTCTATTTTTATACTCCTCTCTGTCAGCTGCACCTCCTGTTTCCTTGAATCTTCTATACGCCATTTTTTTTCCCTTTACTATCCTACTTACCTCTTTGGTGAACCATATTGGTTTTTTTCTTCCGTTTATTCTTACTAACTTGCCTGACATATAATCTAGTTGCCTCCAAGATGGTAGACTTTAATAGTGCCCACTGATTACTTACTCCTGTCATTTTGCTCCAACCTTTCAGTTCATTTTTTAGAAATTTCCCCATTTCAGCAAAATTTGTCCTTTTAAAATCTAAAACTTTTATTTTTGTATATGATTTTTCAGTTCTTGTTTTAATATCAAACCAAAGACCCATAGATCCATAAATGTTTGCTCTATGTCTCCTGGGGAGTCTACCAAATCATCATTTTTATGTCCACATTCAAAAATGATTTGGTTTCTGTTCATTGTTTTTTTGAGCAGCTTCTAACAATGTAAGATTATATATCCTATTGTAATGTTTATCTCTCATTTTTTTCTTTATTGGTATTCTTAAGAACATACAAAGTATTCAATCATACAGTTTTAGGGTTACATCATGCCATTAAATTGTGACAAAGGAAATATAATATCTCCTGGTAGTTTGTCTCGTATCTGCTTCCCTTTTGCTTGTATCTATACATTTTCATGCTGCCCCGGTGCCCGTTCTGCCGCCGAACCCTCCCCCCGCCAGGCCACCCCTTATGGGAACACACTGTGACCCGGCGCTGAGAGGGTCCGGCCGACCCCGGACACATCACGAGGTTATATAATCGCATCATTTCAATCAGACAAATTGTTCCTTGCAGTTCTCATATAACCGTTTATCTGTATTTTATAAGATGTGTTTGAGAGATTAGGTAAACTTAAGAACAGTGAACAAAATAGACAAACATGAACAAAAATAACTATGCCTGTTTACTACATACCCCACAGCATGGAGTGGTACTTGTCTTTAGACCTTCATATTTTCGTTATACCATTTGTGCCAGAGCTTCCATTTGATTTCGCATAGTGCAAAATTACCCTGGGAGGAAGCAAAGGATTCTTCATATGTGCCATGGGTTTGGGTAGTCATTATCACCTCTCCTATAGATGGAGCCTCTCTATCTCTCCAGTGGCGAACCAGTGTTAATCTTACGCTTAATAATAGATGTGATATGATTGTCCTGTGTTCTCTGGGAAATGTATCTATTCCTATGGATAATAATGCTAAGGCAGGTGATTGTGGTATAGGTAAATTTAAGATTTGGGTCAGCTTGTGAAAGCAAGCCGTCCACAAGGTGTTTAGCTTTGGGCAGTCCCACAAAATATGCAATAATGTACCTATTTCTCCGCAGCCTCTCCAGCAATGTGGAGAGATCTGAGGGTTAAATTTGGATATCCTATACGGTGGTAGGTACCATCTCATTTCTATTGTAATGTTTAAAGGTACCACAGGTATCAAGGGAGAGGGAATCAATATATTGCTTCTCAGCTGATTATATGTCCCTCTCCTAAGGTTTAAGATTCTGTCCATGGTTATACCTGTTCCCACCTATAATATAACTGAAACAGAGGGCTGTCCGCAGGAAATGAGGACAAATGGTAACCATATGCTAGTTGGCCATCATGCTGATCCAATGTCCTGAATGCTGTCACTGACCTGCAAGAAATTTTGCAGATCAGGTTTGTGACTTCATTCTGACTTTGAATGCTACATGCTTGTGATCTTTGACTTAAAGTACTGAAGCTAGAGACTGCCAATCAACTAGCATTTATTAGAAGAAGTAGGCAAGCCATTATTGACAAAGTATGAAAGCTAAATCTTCAGGCAGACAGCTAAATACAAAGTTAAAAACATATACATTTCGTTTCTTTAACTTGACAATGGATTTTGGAAAATAAGGGCTGCCAGTTACATGATACACACATGTGTTAAATTGCATATCAAGGCAAGTGACATGCCTATTTTAAGGTTTAGGTTTACAGTGTCACTTTTCCTCCAGCTTGCATACTGGGCCATGAATCTGCATTTTGACAGTTCTAATTCAGTGTCTATTGAACAAGATTGTCGAAAAATAAACCGTAAAGCTAAGCCAGAAACAGTGTTATGTTCTGTCTGTGAAGAAGTATTTAAATCACAAGCCTTGCTGAACAGAATTACAAATCCTTTTGGCAAGTGTGTTCTATTTTAATAAAAGGACAGTGGCCAAATCTGATTTCACATATGAATAATTCATTGTTATAATGTACTGTGTGGTCTGTAAAACAGTGATTCCTTTGTGTTAAGAGATCAATGAGTCTGCATTAAAGGCCTCATGCATACTGACCTTAAAAATGCCGCTTTTACAGGTGTTTGGCTTTTTTTTCAGCCAGTTAAAGCACCCCTATATTAGCCTTTGAGGTTTATTTACTAAGGTAACAAGACTGTGCACTTTGCAGGTGCAGTTGCTCCAGTGCTTAGTAAATGAGAGGAAGCTCTCCTGACTTTCATCATCCAATCACATGCAAGCAAAATGTTTTTTTTTAATTATTTTCCCTGCATGTGATTGAGTGACGCTTTACCTCATTTACTAAGCTGTGAAGCAACTGCACTTACAAAGCTCAGTCTATTTGCCTTTAGTAAATCAACCCCTTTAAGGGTACTTTACTATATCACTAAGTGAAAAAATAAAAATGAAATATTACTTTAAATATCGTGCCTGGGGGGGTTCCCCTTGGTCTGCTTGTAAAGTGGCGCATCTGTGTGATGTTTAGAACAGCGCCGCAGCAAAATTACATTTCTAAAGGAAAAAAGTAATTTAAACTTGATCACGGCTGTAATGTATTGCCGGTTCCCGGCAATATAGATAAAAAAATTCAGGGGGCGAACTCGGGGAAGGAGGATGGGAGGAGTATAGACACGTGGTGATGTCGCCAGAGTGACCGCCCCCCCCCTCACGCCCGACTGCAAGTGCCCGCTCCAGTTGGTCCAGGTGAGAAGCAGCTGGAAGAGCCGCCTGTGAGAGAGGCGACTCGGGAGCGGACGGACACAAGGGAGAGTCCCGGCTGGGAAGGACAGGCATTGCAGCTCGCATGTGGAGAAGAGCAGAGGGAGCGGAGGCTGCACTGCATACGTCGTAGGTCCCAGGAGGATAGGCGGGAGAGGCGGGAGAGGCGGGACTGGGAAAGCTGACACAGAGGGCTGTAGCCCTCGGATATCGGTGCGCCATAGTCACACCCACCGTTACAGTATGCACCCACGGAAGGCGGCTACCGACAGTGTCCCAGCTTGCCAGACGGCCAAGGCTCAGTGGGAACCACGATGGGAAGGTGACTCTATCTACCTGGTACCCGGCAACAGGACCTCCCCCCTTGCTGAGTCCAAAACGGAGGTAGCCGGCGATACAGAGCCAGAGCAAAAGAGATCTGGAGAGGTGGAAGGATAGCCAAATGGAGGAGTTGCTAGGAGATGGGGAGTAGTGTCACCCCTCTTCCCCCCCTCCCTTTCTGGGCCTACATGGCCAATAATAGTTTAAGCTGGAAAGAGTATGGGATAGGGAGGAGTTAGGAGATGGGACTAAACGAATGGTCAAGGAAGTGGGTGAGGGGAGGGGGGGTGGTGGGGCCCGGTCAACTTCTCTAAGAGGTGTGGGTAAGGGGGACACGTCTGGCGTGGTGTCTCCATATCCATGCAAGGGACGGAACAAAGATAGCCATTCTCTTGGAGATGGGTGGTAGGGATGGGAGGGGGAGGGTGGGGAGGAGGGAGGGAGAAGAGGAGAGTAAGAATAGGTAGCTACCTCTTTGTTGATCTATACCATCTAAAGTGCGAGATACTGAGGAGGGGAGAAACCCCCATGTTAGGCCCATGGAGACAATAAAAATAATAACATATAACATCAGAGGGTTGAACACCCCCGGAAAAAGATATAAAGTAAATAAAGAACTGCAGTATCCGGGGGGTCAGGTGATATGCTTACCAGAGACGCATATTGCCTACGCCTCAAGCATCAGTCTAAGGACAGCTCAGTTTCCCAGCTGGTTCTATGGGGACTCATCTTTGGGGCGAGCGAGGGGAGTCGCCATAGGGTTCAGTAGAGAAGTGACGTTTACGGTAAAGGAATGTATGGCAGACCCCTAGAGGAGGTATCTGTTTGTAAGGAGAAACCTGTGGAACACGGAGTGGACTTTTGCAAACATATACGCACCAAACAAAGATCCAGAGCTCTTCCTGAGGAAAACTCTCAAAAAATTGGGGGATTTCAAAGGAGGGCACCTGGTGCTAGCCGGGGATCTTAATATGTGTGTGGAGCCGCGTATAGATACAACAGGACACTCTAGACAAAGGTTAGCACGCAGACAAAATATAATTAGAAAACTTTTGACAGAATATCAACTGGTAGATGTATGGAGGGTGTCTAACCCCAGGAGCTGAGACTATACACATTATTCCGCCGTACACGGCTCACATTCTAGACTCGACTATGTGTTAATAGAACATCACATGCTACCCATGATGAGGGAGGCCAAAATTGGGGCCATCACAGTCTCGGATCATGCCCCGGTGTGGGCCAGATTGAAGGTAGGAGCCGAGGCACGGGGAGAAACGATGTGGAAGTTAAAGGAGTCACTGATCCAGATAGCTGAGACTCTGGGAAATGAGTTGGAAAACTTCTTTAGCATTAATGACGTGCCAGATATATCTCAATCTCTCCTATGGGAGACACATAAAGCCTACATGAGAGGGATCCTGACTAAGGTGGGCGCAGAAAAGAAAAGAGAAAGGCTGAAGAGTATAGATACTTTATATAAAGAAATCCAAGTACTAGAGAGGCAGGTTAGAAAACACAGATCTTCGGGGACACAGGAGTTAGACAGAAAAAGAGAAGAGCTAGCAGAATTGATGGAGATAGATAGGAGAAGGATGATTCACTTATTAGTGAAGGACAGATATCAATGGGGGAACAAGTCAGGGAAATGGTTGGCGAGGAGAGTTAAGGAAAAAAAGAGTCGGACCTTCATCCCCAAAATTAAAAATGAGGACGGAGAGATAGCTAACTCATCACCAGAGATAGCTAAGGTGTTCCATTCCTATTATAGCAGGTTGTATAGGGTTAATGGGAAAGAGAAAGAACGGAGAAATGAGAAGGAGGGTTGGACAGCCTGGGAATATTTGAAAGCACTCGATTTAGCCAAAATTCCCAGTGAGGAACTGAGCTATTTGGAAGAACCAATATCAAAAGAGGAGATAATTAATGCAATAAATAACATGGCCCAAGGGAAGAGTCCGGGTCCAGATGGGTATATGACCCTATACTACAAAAAATTTCCTGTTCAAATAATTTTATTGAAAGAGAAATGAAAAGTGTACAATAAAAGTAGGCAAGCATACCTAAAAACAAAGAACAAATATGTTACAATGAAGTACATACACATTAGGATGGGGGTATCTTCCACCTTCCATCTTGCTATGTGATAGTGAAGATAGTGCTGATAACTTTCAACAATATAGGTCGATGATATATAAGGTATGGTGACCCGAGGTGATATGACTTTTGTTTATCGTGATACCTTCAGGATATCAGGTCGGTGATGGTCTTGCTGTAGGATAACGCAGGATTTACTACAAGAAATTTCAAAAGATCTTAGTTACAAAACTATGGGAATATTTTAATAAATTGGCGGAAGGGGATAAAATAAGGGTGGAATCACTGATGGCATATATAACTCTCATATTGAAAGAAGGTAAAGAACCGGATGTACCAGAGAATTATAGACCGATATCATTAATAAATATAGATATACATTTTTTTTCTAAAATAATAGCAGATAGATTAAAATTGATTCTCCCAGAGTGGATCCATGAGGATCAGTCGGGATTCATAATCGGAAGAGAGGGTAGAGATAACTGCCTTAGGACATTACTGACTTTACAAGCAGGAAGAAGAAGTGAAGCCCCAGTCGCACTCATGTCGATAGATGCTGAAAAGGCCTTCGACAGAGTAGACTGGGGCTTTATGCTGGAAACGTTGAGGTGCTTTGGAATTCCGAAAAAAATGATGAGGGGGATCTCGGCGCTATATGCACATCCGGTGGCTAGGGTAAGAGTAAATGGGAGGTTATCACCGACATTAAATCTGCAGAATGGGACGAGGCAGGGGTGCCCTCACTCCCCAATTCTATTTGTAATGACTCTGGAATCCCTCCTGGAGCGAATCTGGAGAAATGGGAACATCAGGGGAGTGAGAATCGGGGAGAGAGAGCACAAAGGACGATGTTCTGCTATATATTGCTGAACCGAGCCTTTCGATACCGAAAATAATAGAAGAACTAGAGCACTATGGTAAAGTATCAAATTTTAAAGTAAATATCTCTAAAACAGAGATCTTGAATATTTCCTGCTCTAAAAAAGAACAGGAGAAGATACGATTAAAATTCCCCTTTAAATGGCGCCAGAAGGAAATGCGGTATTTAGGAGTAAAATTGGCACCGTCAGTGAGAACATTACATGAAATAAACTACATGCCACTGTTAAATAAAATTAAAGAACACGTAAATAGCATGAGAAGGAAAAATTTCTCGTGGATGGGAAAAATAATGGCAGTAAAAATGTATATACTCCTGAGACTAATATACCTCTTCCTAATTATACCCATATCAGTCCCGGCTGATTTCTTTAAAAAACTTAGAGCAATAACTCTAAAATATATTTGGGCGAGCAGGCACCCCAGGGTATCTTACACAGTATTGGTGAAGGGCAGAGAGGCAGGAGGACTAGCGGTACCTGATTTTAAGAGGTATTATCAGGCGGCAGTAATGGCACGAATAGCGGAATGGATCCATAGTAAAGGCACACATTTAAAATATGGGATACAATAAGTAAACAGAACAATTGGCAATATAATGCACCACTACTATAATGCAAAACATGGTAGGTCAAAAATGTACAAAATGTACAAAATTTTGATGAGTGAGGCTGAACCAGAAATTTCACCCTACTTGGCGAAGTGGGAAGAAGAACTGGGAAACATTTCAGAGGGAGATTACGGGAAAAAGATTCTGAAACTGGCTAGTACATCAGCCAGGGACCAGGGGACAAATGAGATAAATTATAAACTAATGGCAAGGTAGTATATGGTACCACAAAGGATGAGAAAAATGAGTAGTGAGAGCGTGCCGAACTGTTGGAGAGGATGCGACATGGTGGTCACTTTTGCACCTTTATTTTAGGTCTGCCCTAAAATTGAAGATTACTGGAAAGAGATCGTTGTGAAAATTAACATAATTACAGGGATACAAATTAAAAAGGAGCCCTGGGAATGTCTATTCCATGCGACAAAAAGCCCAATAAAGCAATATAAAAAGATGTTAGTTCCTTTTCTTCTCAATGCAGCAAAGAGCCTGATCCCGAGACTGTGGAAGGCCCCAGAGGCACCATCAGTGAAGGAGTGGATGGGAAGGATAGAGTGGATAAGGGCTATGGAGAAAACAATACACATAGGAGATGACTCTCTAGATAAATATCAAAATATCTGGGGGAAGTGGCTGGAATTCAAAAAGTCAAGTGAATATAGAGGAGAAGGATCAAATAGAGGTAGTGGTGGAGAGAAGAAGGTGAGGTAGGAGGGGAAGGGAAAGAGGAAAAGGAGGGAAGAAGGGTGGAGGGAGGGCTGGGTAGGGGCTAGAACTGTAGAGGAAGGGAAGGGGAGAGGGATTAGGGTAGACTGAGGAAATATTTGTGTTATACTCTCTCAGAAGTGATGAAGGGTCGCCCATAACCCTTCCTTTTAAACCGTGCATTCTATTAACAATAAATAATAATAAAGGGGGAAGAAATTTACCACAATGATGTGACGAGAGCTGAAAATAGATTTGAATGTTAAGGTGAAATTCACCTGGAAGGCAGTCTACTGAAGTGGTAAAAAAAAAAAAAAAATTACGTAGGGTCCCCCAGTCCATACCAGGCCCTACAGGTCTGGTATGGATTTTAAGGGGAACCTGCGCCAAAAAAATAGTGTGGGAGTCCCCCCAAAAATCCATACCAGGCCCTTATCTGAGCATGCAGCCTGGAAGGTCAGGATAGGACGAGCAAGTGCCCCCCCAAACTATACCAGGCCACATGGACTCAATATGGGGAGGGTGCTTTGGGATCCTCGATGGGGACACGGTCCTCTTTCCGACATCCCTGGCCGGTGGTTGTCGGGGTCTGAGGGCGGGGGGCTTATCGGAATCTTGAAGCCCTATTTAACAAGGAGGCCCCCAGATCCCACCCCCCGTGTGTACCCCTACCCATTCACCAAAACGCTGTGAAATGTAAAAAAAACAAGAGCCGGTTTATGACAAGTCCTTTATTGTAAAATAGCTCTCAGGTGTCCTCTTCCTGGTGTCTTCTCTCCCGCCACCATCTTCTCCCGGTTCTCTGTTTTTCCGCACAGCCATCTTCTGTCGCCGTCTTCTCCTGTGGTCGTCATTTCTGCTGCCATATTCTCCAGCCGCCGTCTTCTGTCGCCTCCCTTGTTAAAGGGGGCTTCCAGATTCTGATAAGCCCGCAGACCCCGACAACCACCAGCCAGGGTTGTCGGGCAGAGGTCCTTGTCCTCATCAACATGGGGTCAAGGTGCTTTGGGGGAGACCCCAAAGCACCCCCCCATGTTGAGGGCATGTGGCCTGGTATGATTCAGGAGGGGGGGCGCTCGCTCTTCCCCCCTATCCTGACCTGGCAGGTTGCATGCTCGGATAAGGGTTTGGTATAGATTTTGGGGGGACCCCATGCCATTTGAAAAAAAAAATGGCCTGGGGTTCCCCTTAAAATCCATACCAGACCTGAAGAGTCTGGTATGGATTTTTGGGGGACTCCCATCCCATTGTGTCCCCTCCGAATCCATACAAGACACAAAGGACATGGTTTGGACCTGGGGGGACCCCATGCAGTTTTTTTTTGTATATTACTAATGTTGTATTCTTTTCATTCTATACAATAATGTATTGCATTTGAGGAATTAATATTAAGGTAACAACCATGCTCATGTGGCAGCTGAATGTAAAAAAATAAAACAAGAATAAGGTCGAAAAAATGCATGGGGTCCCCCCAGGTCCACACCAGGCCCTTATCGGAGCATGCAGCTTGGAGGTCAGGAAAGGGAGGGGGTGAGTGAGCGCCCCCCTCCTGAACCCGTACCAGGCCACATGCCCTCAACATGGGGGGGTGCTTTGGGGGGGCTCTGAGGACAAGGGCCTCTTCCTGAAAACCAAGGGTTGTGGTTGTCGGGGTCTGTGGGTGGGGGGCTTATCAGAATCTGGAAGCCCCTTTAACAAGGGGGCCCCCAGATCCTGGCCCTGCCTATGTGAATGATTATGGGGTACATTGTGCCCCTACCCATTCGCACCAAAATTGTCAAAATGTTAAAACCCCAAGCAACATCTTTTGTCCAATCTTTTATATCAAAAATGCTAAAAAGTGTTCCATAATGTACATTCATGGGCAATCACTGCGCCCGACGGACCCAAAAATTGTACATAATGTAAACGCTCTGCCTCGATGGAAGGGCTCCCACTGTATGCGCTTTGTGCGCTTTGACAGTTCTTTTCTAGGCAAGGGCGGGGCCATATGGGTACATAACCCGGTGGCCCTGCCTCCTCTGATGTAATGTGTCAGCATGTGACGTCAGAAGGGTGTGGAGTACCCTGGTTATGTCACTGGGTGGCCTCGACCTTGACAATATAACACCTGTCAAAGCAAAGAGACAGCAGTCAGTGAGAGCCCTCCGATTGAGGCGGAGCATTTAGATTTGTGTCTATTTTTCTGGTCTGTTGGGCGTCGTGATTGACCACAGATGTACATAGCGGGACACTTTTTTAACATCTTTGACATAAAAGATTGGACGAAATATGTCTCTATTTTTTAAAATATTTTTACACTTTTTTCGTGAATTGGCAGGGCTATGATGTACCCGATACCCTTTCACATAGGGGGAGGCTGAATCTATGGGCCCCCTTGTTAAAAGGGGCTTCCACATTCCGATCAGCCCCCCACCCGCAGACCCCAACAACCACCAGACAGGGTTGTCGGGAAGACAACATGGGGACAAGGTGCTTTGGGGTGGGGGGGCGCAGAGCCCCCCCGCCCCAAAGCACCCACACCCCTCATTTTGAGGGCATATGGCCTAGTATGGTTCAGGAGGGGGGCTTGCTTGTCCTCCCATCCTGACCTCCAGGCTGCATGCTCGGATACATTATAGCCACAAGCAAGTTGAAATTACATTTTTTATCAATGTGGGGGAGGATGTGGTAGCTATATTTGGTGCGGGTGGGGTACATTGATTTGTTTATTTGGCGTCACTACACATTTGCTTCCAGCCCATGTACACACATAACTTCCTGTTTACAGCCACATTACACTTCCTGCATTTGTTCTGCTGATTTAAATCTGTAAGGATTATGCAAATATAAATGAGAGTGTGACTGAGGGAGGTTCACACTGCAGAGTTGTCTGAGATTGCATGTGATTCGCACCGCACTGCAATGAAAATCACATGCGATCTCAATGCGATGCGATTTCAGCCATACAGATAGTATGGCTGAAATCACATCACAGAAGGACCAAACTCGCACAAGACCCTTTTTTTGTTCCGCAGCAGAATCGGATTTCACTCTTAAGTTTGACCTCATATTATATGGTTTTGGTAAATCTGAAGACAAAAATCTGCAGAAAATCTAATAGTGTGTATGGGGTCTAATGTCCAAAAATAACTTGCTTACATTAGAGACTATTTCGACAGGAGACAAATAAAATGCCAGCATGTCTTTGGATTGTGGTGAGAAACCCACACAGGGGGAACATATAAACTTCAATACAAGCATTAGCATGTTGGGGAACTGAACCAGCAACCACACTGGTGCTAAGCGGAATTGCTAGCTACTTAGCCACCTAGCCACCTCAAATGTATCCTGTGCAACTCTGTGGTGTGAACCAAGCCCTAAGTCCATAGCCATGCTCAGTGTCACAAGCACTATACAATATATTGTCCTAAGTATTGGGACACCTGCCATTACACACACATTAAGTATAATGACAGCTCATGGTTTAACAGAGAGTTGGCCCACCCTTTGCAGCTATAACAGCTTCAAATCTGGTCAGGCACTGATGTTGGACGAGAAGGTCTGGCTTGCAGTCTCCACTCTAATTCACCCCCAAGGTGTTCTGTTGTGTTGAGGTCAAGACTCTGTGCAGGCCAGTCAAGTTCCACCACCATTGCAAATCTTGCCAGATACACTATCTAGCCAAAAGTATTGGGGCGCCTGCCTTTACACACACATGAACTTTAATGGCCGTCCAGTCTTAGGCCAAAGGGTTAAAATTTGATTTGGCCCATCCTTACAGCTATAACAGCTTCAACTCTTCTGGGAAGGCTGCCCACAAGGTTTAGGAGTGTGTCTATGGGAATGCTTGACCATCCTTCCAGAAGTGCATTTGTGAGGTCAGGCACTGATGTTGGATGAGAAGGCCTGGCTTGCAGTCTCTGCTCTAATTCAGCCAAAGGGTGTTCTATCTGGTTGAGGTCAGGACTCTGTGCAGGCCAGTCAAGTTCCTCCACCCCAAACTCGCTAAACCTTGTAAACAGTCTTCTCAGAAGAGTTGAAGCTGTTATAGCTGCAAAGGGTGGGCCAAATCAAATTTTAACCCTATGGCCTAAGACTGGGCTGCCAATAAAGTTA
This sequence comes from Glandirana rugosa, assembly GCA_018402905.1. NCBI lineage: Eukaryota > Metazoa > Chordata > Amphibia > Anura > Ranidae > Glandirana > Glandirana rugosa. Next base: position 218,689 of record BLSH010473244.1, on the reverse strand, counting down.
ATGTGTGTGTAAAGGCAGGCATCCCAATACTTTTGGCTAGATGGTGTAACTGGCAAGATTTGCAATGGTCGTGGAACTGTCCTACACATAAATACTACATTTAGACATAATTTAGGTAAGGCCCTGAGTCTGGAGTTATGTATAACAACATAGGAAGAGCAAACAACATATCTACATGAAGTGGCATGTTTGGGATTCAAACTCAAGAACTTAGTGTTGGTAGACAGTTGTCTTACCTTGTGAGCCATGGGGTTGTTATATACAGAACCCTCCTACACATATATATTTCATTTCATTGGACATATAGGTGGTGGAATTACATTAGTCAGGAGTTATTTTTCTTGATTTATTCTGTGATATTTGGTGGTTCTTGGTGCGTTATTGTAGAAAAGTAATGTTACCCTCTGATTTTTGGGAATGCCATTTTTATTTCTGATGTTGGTACACATATCTCACTTTTTGGGCTCAAGTTAGGATCATTTGGAAATAATTAAAAAATAAATTGTGACTAATTTTAAATTTCCATAAAAAATGGTATTGTTTGTGGTTTGGAAAGACACCTATGTGAGTTTGGGAAAATATTTTTGTGAGATGAACATCAACAAATGAATGTGACAGAGGAAAAAATATTTTACCAAAGCATGAAAACATTACACATTCTAGCATTCTCAAAAACAAAATAGATGATGAAAAAGCAACATTGTTGCAAGGACAATTTCTTTAAAAGAAAGATACAATTTATCTCAACATGAAAAGGATTTCTTTGGGGAAGTTATAATTGTACCATTAGAATGAATGGCTGAAACTTGCATTGGGCTACATAACTCCAATTTTTACTCCCAAAAAACTCTCTTTAAAACACTACTCATTTTCGTATTTACTATAGTGCCCTGTAATTATTCCATGGGAGTAAAAATAAGAGTAGTTTCATCTCTAAGCATGCTCTGTTGTTCTCAGCTGTGCCGCAGCCTAGTTGTAAAAAAATAGGGAATTTATCTCTTCTCAGATTTTTTTTTTTTTCCATAAAAGTTTTTATTGAAGAAAGGAAAATTGTTGAGCATACAAAATATCATGGAAAGTACAAACTCTCTTTCCAGAGACAAAATCTGGGTTTACAAAACAGTTCAAACCCCACGTGTGTCGCTTGGTGATGGTCCTATGAAAAGTAAAAGTCAGGGTCCCCACCACCCCGTGTAGGGTGTAGGGTGAGTTTGCTCTGTCGTGACAAAAACTAAAGATACATGAATGTATACATAACTAACATTTGGGTCTAAAACAGAGACCTTTCTCTCAAACATGAAAGGTACTATAAAACATACGAGTTGTTAAAAGGAAAGAAGTTATTTTTGAAAATACCTTTTTTTTTTTTTAGACTCTTCTCTATTTAAGGGATAAAAAAATGTTGATCCGACGCCGTGTCGACTCTTGTTGTCTCGTACGAATCTCTACTTTGATGAGAATAAAAATGAGGGTACCTTATTAATGTCCCGTGATATCATTTATGCTTTTACTCATCACAAAATTTCTCTCAAAAAACCCTCATTTTTAACCTCAATACATCGGGTTACGTTCAAAGTCGGTAAGTAAGATTACCATGTTAATATTGAAGGGGTTTCTTTAGGAAAAGTACAACTCTATTTAACATAGAAA
>BLSH010473244.1:179060-205725 GCA_018402905.1 Glandirana rugosa | reverse complement strand
AATATTAATGACAGCTTGAAATCTTTTGTGGTATTTGTGGATGAGGCTCTTTATCTTCTCAGATGGTAAAGCTGCCTATTCCTCTTGGCAAAAAGCCTCCAGTTCCTGGAAATTCTTGGGCTGTCTTACATGAACTGTACATTTGAGGTCTCCCCAGAGTGGCTAAATGATATTGAGGTCAGGAGACTGAGATGGCCACTCCAGAACCTTCATTTTATTCTGCTGTAGCCAATGACAGGTCGACTTGGCCTTGTGTTTTGGATCATTGTCATGTTGGAATGTCCAAGTATGTCCCATGCACAGCTTCCTGGCTGATGAATGCAAATGTTCTTCCAGTATTTTTTGATAACATACTGCATTCATCTTGCCATAAATTTTTACCAAATTCCCTGTGCCTTTGTAGCTCACACATCCCCAAAACATCAGCGATCCACCTCCGTGTTTCTCTGGCCTTGTTGACTCCTCTCCAAATGAAGCGTTTATGGTTGTGGCCAAAAAGCTCAATTTTGGTTTCATCACTCCAAATGACTTTGTGCCAGAAGGTTTGAGGCTTGTCTCTGTGCTGTTTGGCATATTGTAAGCGGGACACTTTGTGGCATTTGCCTCCTTATTGTGCATCTTGAAACAGCCACGCCACATGTTTTAACCACTTTAAGAGCCTCTTTTTGGAGTTCAGTGTTTTCAAGTTAAAAACATTTTTTTGCTATAAAATTACTTAAAACCCCCAAACATTATATATATATTTTTTTCTAACACTCTAGAGAATAAAATGGTGGTCATTGCAAAACTTTATGTCACGCCATATTTGCGCAGCGGTCTTTTTGAAAAAATTCAATTTCTTGAGTTAAAAAAAAATAACACAACAGTAAAGTTAGGCCATTTTTTTCCATATTGTGAAAGATAATGTTACGCTGAGTAAAATGATACCCAACATGTCATGCTTCAAAATTGCGTCCGCTCGCGGAATGGCGGCAAACTTTGCAAATTAAAAATCTCCATTGGCGATGTTTAAAAAATTCTACAGGTTACCAGTTTTGAGTTACAGAGGTAGAATTATTGCTCTCACTCTAACGATCATGGCAATACCTCACATGTGTGGTTTGAACACCATTTTTATATGTGGGCGGGACTTACATATGCATTTGCTTCTGCGTGCGAGCTTGCGGGGACGGGGCACTTTAAATTTTTTTTTTGTTTAATTATTTATTTTACTTTTTTTTTTACACTGTTCTTTTTTTTTTTAAATGTCATCACTTTTATTCCTATTACAAGAAATGTAAACATTCCTTTTAATAGAAAAAAGCATGCCAGGAACACTTAAATATGAGACCTGGGGTCAAAAGACCTCAGATCTCATATTTACAGTAAAATCCCAAAAATAATAATAATAATTTGAGAAAAATGACAGTGCAAAAAAAATGGACCCTTTAAGAGCATTGGGCGGAAGTGACTTGTGACGTCGCTTCCGTCCTGCCATGCTATGGAGCCGAGTGAGCGGCTTCTGCCGCTCACTCGGCTCATGGACACTGGGGGGGAGAGGAACCTTTGATCTCCGCGGCTGCCGGTGGGTCAGGTAAGTGGCGGAGATGACCGGAAAGTGGCAGGAGAGTTGCCCCCCTGATAAAAGTGATTTTTCTGCGATTCCGCCACTAAGACCACTTTTATCTGAAAGAGAATCGCCTGCTGAAAAAAAAGATACCGGGGTTATGGTAGCTATCTGCTACCATAGCAACGGTATTCCACTTCAAACGGCCACCGTATAATGACGGTGGTGGTCTTGAAGTAGTTAAGAGAGTCTTGAAGTTATTTATGGGTTTCTCTTTGCATCCCAAACAATTTTCCTGGCAGTTGTGGCTGAAATCTTAGTTGGTCTACCTGACCATGATTTGGTTTCAACAGAACCCCTCATTTTCCACTTCTTGATTAGAGTTTGAACACTGCTGATTGGCATTCTCAATTCCTTGGATATCCTTTTATATCCCTTTCCTGTTTTATACAGTTCAAGTACCTTTTCCCACAGATCCTTTGACAATTCTTTTGCTTTCCCCATGACTCAGAATCCAGAAACGTCAGTGCAACACTGGATGAAAGATGCAAGGGTCTGTCAGGAGTCCAGAAACTCATTGACCTTTTATACACATACGCTAATTACAAGCAAACAGATCAACAGATCACAAGTGAGGATGGTTACCTTTAATAGCCATTCAAACCTCTTTGTGTCAACTTGTGTGCATGTTATCAGGCCAAAATCATCAGGGTATGTAAACTTTTGATCAGGGTCATTTGGGTAGTTTCTGTTGTCATTATGTTTTAAACAGAGTAAACACAGTTGATTGATAATAAATGGCTTCAGCCAAACACTAACCATGAGTGAAAGAAATGTTTTTGTGTTCTCATTCATATTCTCTGAAAAATGGCCAAGATATCATAAATTCTGCCAGGGCATGTACACTTATGAGCACAACTGTATATATCTTATTATATATATATATACTGTATATATATATATATATATATATATATATATATAAAATTGTAGCAGGTGAGTTGCACACGGAGACGAATCAGTGCTAGCAATCAGGCCCTCCCACAGGCCATGAAACGAATGGTGGGGATTGCTGCACTTAAAAAGGTTCATTGGACATAAGAATCCAAATTACAAACAGTCCACTGTATGCTGGTGACAGTTTCGGGCTAGTTTGCTAGAACCCTTCTCCAAAACCACAATGCACACAAATGCATACAAAGCTAATGCATATATTCATCCTAACAGTTGGAACCAATCATTTAATCAAATCATTTCAATTAATTGCATGCTGGATCAGTGGTAACATCAGATGCGTTCAATTCCCTATATTTCATGAGAAAATCGCCGCAAAGACACCTATGATGTAAAACAAAAAAATAATAAAATACTACAAAAACTATTATTATAAAAAACTATTATTATACAAAACTACAAAAACTATTATTCAAATAATACTGTATAAATAAATATAAAAATAAAAAAGAAATGTTAAACCAAAATCCATAAAAAAATAATAAATATATATATATATATATATATATATATATATACTGTATATACAGTGGGGCAAAAAAGTATTTAGTCAGCCACCAATTGTGCAAGTTCTCCCACTTAAAAAAATGAGAGAAGCCTGTAATTTTTATCATAGGTACACTTCAGCTATGAGAGAAAGAATGAGCAAATAAAATCCAGAAAATCACATTGTCTGATTTTTAAAGAATTTATTTGCAAATTATGGTGGAAAATAAGTATTTGGTCAATAACAAAAGTTCATCTCAATACTTTGTTATATACCCTTTTTTGGCAATGATAGAGGTCAAACGTTTTCTGTAAGTCTCCACAAGGTTTTTACACACTGTTGCTGGTAATTTGGCCCATTCCTCCATGCAGATCTCCTCTAGAGCAGTGATGTTTTGGGGCTGTCGCTGGGCAACACGGATTTTCAATTCCCTCCAAAGATTTTCTATGGGGTTGAGATCTGGAGACTGGCTAGGCCTCTCCAGGACCTTGAAATGCTTCTTACGAAGCCACTCCTTCGTTGCCCAGGCGGTGTGTTTGGGATCATTGTCATGCTGAAAGACCCAGCCATGTTTCACCTTCAATGCCCTTGCTGATGGAAGGAGGTTTTTACTCAAAATCTCACAATACATGGCCCCATTCATTCTTTCCTTTACACTGATCAGTCGCCCTGGTCCCTTTGCAGAAAAACAGCCCCAAAGCATAATGTTTCCACCCCCATGCTTCACAGTAGGTATGGTGTTCTTTGGATGCAACTCAGCATTTTTTCTGCTCCAAACACGACAAGTTGAGTTTTTACCAAAAAGTTCTATTTTGGTTTGACCATATGACCATATGACATTCTCCCAATCCTCTTCTGGATAATCCAAATGCTCTCTAGCAAACTTCAGATGGGCCCAGACATGTACAGGGGGACACATCTGGCACTGCAGGATTTGAGTCCCTGGCGGCGTAGTGTGTTACTGATGGTAGCCTTTGTTACTTTGGTCCCAGCTCTCTGCAGCTCATTCGCTAGGTCCTCCTCGTGTGGTTCTGGGATTTTTGCTCACCGTTCTTGTGATCATTTTGACCCCACGGGGTGAGATCTTGCATGGAGCCCCAGATGGAGGGAAATTATCAGTGGTCTTGTATGTCTTCCATTTTCTAATAATTGCTCCCACAGTTGATTTCTTCACACGAAGCTGCTTACCTATTGAAGATTCAGTCTTCCCAGCCTGGTGCAGGTCTACAATTTTGTTTCTGGTATCCTTTGACAGCTCTTTAGTCTTGGCCATAGTGGAGTTTGGAGTCTGACTGTTTGAGGTTGTGGACAGTTGTCTTTTATACTGATAACGAGTTCAAACAGGTGTCATTAATACAGGTAATGAGTGGAGGACAGAGGAGCCTCTTAAAGAAGAAGTTACAGGTTTGTGAGAGACACAAATCTTGCTTTTTTGTAGGTGACCAAATACTTATTTTCCACCATAATTTGCAAACAAATTCTTTAAAAATCAGACAATGTGATTTTCTGGATTTTTTTTTCTCATTCTGTCTCCCATAGTTGAAGTGTACCTATGATGAAAATTACAGGCCTCTCTCATCTTTTTAAGTGGGAGAACTTGCACAATTGGTGGCTGACTAAATACTTTTTTGCCCCACTGTATATATATGTGTGTGTGTAATGAAGGTGTGGGTGGGACAGACACACGTGGAGAGTAGGAGTGCTCACACAAGCTTTATTGAGGGATGAGAGGTTAGCTTGCAGCCAGTCAACAGGAATTTCTGACAGGCAGGAACAAAGAGTCTGTTCGGGCACACAGGGGAAGGGCAAGGTTCTGGCAGCCAAGCTACTGTTCTGACATGCAGGGGGGTGGGGAGGCAAAGTCCTGGTAGCAAAGATAATGCTCGGGCACACGGGGGAGGCAAAGTAATCCTCGTATGGGGACACAGCACACAGCAGAGGATACACAGGGGCAGTCCTTGGCTGGCAGCTCACAGCGGATGGCACACAGGGGAGGCAAAGTTCTTGTCTAGGGAGCAGCAGCACAGGTGATGACACACAGAGGGAAGGGCAAAGTAATCCTCATATGGGGACACAGCAGAGGGCACACAGCGGCAGTCTTTGGCCCGGCAGCTCACAGCAGATGGCACACAGGGGGAGGCAAAGTCCTTGTCTGGGGACACAGCACACAGCCAGCAGACGTGGAAAGTCCCGGGGGGAAAACTCACTTGCGGCCCCGCTCCAGCACTTTAAAAAGCCGGGCTGGGCGCGCGCTTGTCTCCAGGCAACCCTCCGACCTGGCGTTGGGTTTGCGAGGTGACAAGCCCCGCCCCCTCTCCGGGAGTGCAGCCTTTGTCTCTCCAGCGGGCACAGAGTGCGGGAGATCGGGACCACACTGCGCCCGCGGGGACAGGAGGGGGGAGCGTGCTTTTTCACTGTTTTCCTTTTCCCCAGGTGGCCAGCTAAAGGAATGTCGTGGGCAATTTGCAGTAACGGGAACCGGAATAGGGGGGCCGACATCCCGGCACTGGGCCGTGAGCAGAGGATGCTGCCTCAGTAGGAGGAAGCCCTCTGGCTCCAGCAAATGCCAGAAAGGGGAGAGGGGACAGGAGCAGGAGAGGGACAGGGAGGGGGGAGAGCAGCCGTGACAACCCCTCCCCTTTTTATTTTACAAGTACCAACAAGGGGACCTCAGTGGGTCTCCTGGGAGGAACTTGTGGGGGTATGTTTACCTACTGGGGGTCCCGCTATCAGAATAACCCATCAGCATTTTGGTGTTGGCTCCCACTCCGGTATTGAATAGTAAAGTTGTAAGTTTTGAGGGCTAGACTCCATCTTAGGAGGCGCCCGTTATGCCCAGGCACTCTATTCACCAGGTGAGCGGGCTGTGATCTGTGAGAATGGTGAATTCTCGGCCATACAGATAGGGCTGAAGCTTCTTCAAGGCCCAGACAATGGCCAAACACTCTTTCTCAATTGTGGCGTAGGCTACCTCCCTGTCCAAAAGCTTTCGGCTGATGTAGGCGATGGGGTGTTCCTCACCTGAGTCGTTCACCTGACTGAGAACGGCTCCCAGTCCATACGTGGAGGCATCAGTTTGTACCTCAAAACATCGGTTGTAGTGAGGGGCAGCCAGAACAGGATTACTTACAAGGGCAGATTTGAGTTGGTGGAAGGTGGAGTCGCAGGCCAGTGTCCAATCGATCATCCTAGGGCTATTCTTTCAGGTGAGGTCAGTCAGAGGTTTCGCCACAGTGCTGAAATTGGGGACAAATTTACGATAATAACTTGCCATGCCCAAAAAATACACGATTTGTTTTTTCATCTTGGGGGGTAGGCCAGTCATGGATGGCTTGAACGTTTGCGGGTTCTGGTTTCATTGCCCCCCCCCCCAAGCGGTGGCCTAGGTACTGCACTTCAGCCATTCCCAACTGGCATTTGTCTGGTCATACAGTCAGCCCTGCCCTGCAGATGTGGTCCAAGATGGCCCCTACGTGCATCAGGTGCTCCTCCCAGGTGTCACTAAAGATGGCTATGTCATCTAAGTAGGCACAAGCAAATCCCTGGCAGCCCTCTAACATCTGGTCTACAACTCGCTGAAAGGTGGCAGGGGCATTTTTCATCCAGTCAAACAGTCCAAAAGGGGTAATGAAGGTAGAGCGCTCTATGGCTACCTCGGTAAGGGCTATCTGTCTGTAGCCCTTACTGAGGTCCAGGGTGCTGACATATTGGGCCCCAGCCAGGCGGTCCAGGAGCTCACCTATGTGGGCATGGGGTAGGCGTCACTAACAGTGTAGTTATTCAGTCGTCTGTAGTCTATGCAAAACCAGGTGCTCCCATCCTTCTTTTGGCACTAACACTACTGGGGAAGCCAAGGGACTGCGAGAGGGTTGGATGATCCCCAGCTGGATCATCTCGGTGAGCTCGGCTTTGATGGCTGTCTTCACTGACTCATGGACTCGGTAGGGGGCCTGTTGGATGGGTTTCTGTCCCATGGTCTCTACATGGTGAAGGGCCAGGTCGGTTCATCCTGGGGCAGCTGAGAACGCCATGGCCCGGGTCGCTACCACGTCTCGCAGCTGGCTTGTCTGTGGGGCGCTCAACCGGCCCCTGTGGGAATTTGATCAAGGGAGTGGGCAGCTTTGGTGGCTTGCAGGAGGTCTGGCAGGGACCCCTCGTTGGTCTCGCTTGTGGGGGTAGGGCAGATGGCCAGTATGGGCAGTGTCTGGTCATGATACTCCTTAAGCATGTTTATGTGAACTGTGCGCTGTCGTCTGTCCTGGTTGTCTAGGCTAAGCATGTAACTAGTCTCGTCAAGCTGGTGGAGGATCTTATAAGGCACTTCCCAGACATGCTGAAGTTTGTTTTGTGGGCGTGGGACTATCAAGAGGACCTGCTGGCCCTCGGTGAACTCACGTCTGCGGGCCCTGCGGTCATACCACGTCTTCTGCCGTGTTTGGTCTGCTTCGAGGTGGCTGTGGGCCAAACCGGCAAGTCGGGAGAGCTGCTCGCGCAGCTCCAATACATAAGATACAATTGGGGTGCCTGTGTCTTCAATCTCCCCCTCCTAATGTTCCTGCAGTAAGGTTAAAGGGCCTCAGACTTTCTGTCCATACAGGAGTTCAAAGGGGAAAAGCCTGTGGACTCTTGCGGCACCTCCCGGTAGGCGAACAGGAGATGGGGAAGTCTGCCTCGCTATCTACAAAGGCTTTCAGCATGCCCTTAAGGGTCACATTAAAGCATCCACAGAGGCCATTGGTTTGGGGGTGGTATGGGGTGGTCCGGATGGCCCGTACCCCACACGTGCACCACAGGTATTGGACGACATCCGACATGAACTGGGTGCCCTGATCAGTCAAAATCTCGCTGGGGAATCCCACACTGGAGAATACGGTGACAAGGGCTTACGCTACCTAAGGTGCTGAAATGCTGGACAGGGTCACCGCTTCAGGGTAACGGGTGGCATAGTCAACTAGTTAGGATGTATCACTTGCCTGACTTACTGGGCCGGGCCACAGGGCCAATGATGTCCACTGCCACCCGTTGGAAAGGTTCCTCGATGATGGGCATGGGGCGGAGCGGGGCCCAGGGGTGGTCCCCAGGCCGCCCCCTCCTCTGACAAATGTCACAGGTCCAGCAGAAGGCAGCAACAATCTGGGAGAGGCCTGGCCAGTAGAATGCTTGGGTCAGCCTTTTCTCTGTTTCCCTTTTTCCCAGATGGCCAGCTAAAGGAATGTTGTGGGCAATTTGCAGTAACGGGAACCGGAATAGGGGGGCCGACATCCCGGCACTGAGCCGTGAGCAGAGGATGTTGCCTCAGTAGGGGGCAGCCCTCTGGCTCCAGCAAACGCCAGAGAGAGCAGGGGGAGTGGCTGTGACAATATATAGAGTATATATATATATATATATATATATATATACAGTATCTCACAAAAGTGAGTACACCCCTCACATTTTTGTAAGTATTTTATTATATCTTTTCATGTGACAACACTGAAGAAATTATACTTTGCTGCAATGTAAAGTAGTGAGTGTAAATTTGCTGTCCCCTCAAAATAACTCAACACACAGCCATTGATGTCTAAACTGCTGTCAACAAAAGTGAGTACACCCCTAACTGAAAATGTCCAAATTGGGCCCAATTAGCCATTTTCCCTCCCAGTGTCATGTGACTCATTAGTGTTACAAGGTCTCAGGTGTGAATGGGGAGCAGGTGTGTTAAATTTGATCTTATCGCTCTCACTCTCTCATACTGGTCACTGGAAGTTCAACATGGCACCTCATGGCAAAGAACTCTCTGAGGATCTGACAAAAGAATTGTTGCTGTACATAAAGATGACCTAGGCTATTAGAAGATTGCCAAGACCCTGAAACTGAGCTGCAGCAAGGTGGCCAAGACCATACAGTGGTTTAACAGAACAGGTTACACTCAGAACAGGCCTCGCCCTAGTTGACCGAAGAAGTGAGTGCACATGCTCAGCGTCATATCCAGAGGTTGTCTTTGGGAAATAGATGTATGAGTGCTGCCAGCATTGTTGCAGAGGTTGAAGGGGTAGGGTTTAGCTTGTCAGTGCTCAGACCATTCACCGCATACTACATAAAATTGGTCTGCATGGCTGTCATCTCAGAAGGAAGCCTCTTCTAAAGATGATGCACAAGAAAGCCTGAAAACAGTTTACTGAAGACAAGCAGGCAAAGGACATGGATTACTGGAACTATAAATTTATTTGGTTCAGATGGTGTCAAGCGTGTGTGGTGGCAACCAGGTAAGGAGTACAAAGACAAGAATGTCTTGCCTACAGTCAAGCATGGTGGTGGGAGTGTCATGGCCTGGGGCTGCATGAGTGCTGCCAGCACTGGGGAGCTACAGTTCATTGAGGGAACCATGAATGCCAACATGTCAAAGACAGGCGTTCTTCACTCACAGACATCAGTTTAATGAGAAAGCCCATATTAGATTGGATTCACACCTGATGGGTGCCTGAAGCCTCAATGTCCTCTCAACATCCATCAGTATATAGTGTAGAAGAGGCGGCACTCCAAAATTATTACAAAAATGTATTAAGGCATGTGCAAAATAAGGTACAAAAATGGCTGATGCGTTTCAATGTGCAAGCGCCTTGATCACAACTCCAGATCAAGGCGATTGCATGCCGAAATGCATCAGCCATTTTTGTACCTTATTTTGCACATGCCTTAATACATTTTTGCAAGAATTTTGGAGTGCCGCCCCTTCTACACTAAATGCCAACATGTACTGTGACATACTGAAACAGAGCATGATCCCCTCCCTTCGGAGACTGGGCCGCAGGGCAGTATTCCAACATGATAACAACCCCAAACACACTTTAAAAACGACCACTGCCTTGCTAAACAAGCTGAGGGTAAAGGTGATGGACTGGCAACACATGTCTCCAGACCTAAACCCTATTGAGCATCTGTGAGGCACCCTCAAATGAAAGGTGGAGGAGCGCAAGGTCTCTAACATTCACCAGCTCTGTGATATTGTCATGGAGGGTTGGAAGAGGACTCTAGTGGCAACCTGTGAAGCTCTGGTGAACTCCATGCCCAAAAGGGTTAAGGCTGTGCTGGAAAATAATGGTGGTCACACAAAATATTGACACTTTGGGCCCAATTTGCACATTTTCACTTAGGGGTGTACTCACTTTTGTTGTCAGCAGATTAGACATTAATGGCTGTGTATTGAGTTCTTTTGAGGGGACAGCAAATTTACACTGTTATAAAAGCTGTACCATCACCACTTTACATTGTAGCAGTGTCATTTCTTCAGTGTTGTCACATGAAAAGATATAATAAAATATTTACAAAAATGTGAGGGGTGTACTCACTTTTGTGAGATACTGTATGTACAGGTATATATATATATATATATAGAGAGAGAGAGAGAGAGAGAGAGAGAGAGACATATCTCTCTCTCTCTCTCTCTCTGTATATATATTATATATATATATATATATATATATATATATATATATATATACAGTATTGTGCAAAAATTTTAGACAGGTGTGCAGAAATGCTGTAAAGCACACGTGTCAAGGCCCACAGACTGGATCAGGCCCACCAGGCCACTTCATGTGGCCCTTACATCCAGGGCTTCTTTTCAGCCGGACTATGGTGGAACTTACCCTGCACTCACCACTGTCACTTGTAAACACAGAAGCCTTTTATGTTTACAGGGACGGCTTTCCTCTCTGCAGCTCTCACAAATCCCTGCCTGCCCTGGACTCACAGCAGGCACAAGAGAGATGCAGATGCAGTGTGGGATTGGGCATCACGTGATAAATTGCACTGTGATCCTCACTGGTGCCCAGGTTCATATATGCCCAACAATGATCTCCCTGTGAGAGAGAGAAGTGGAGCCGCCTACACTGTCCGGAGGTACTAGAACCAAGCTGTGTAGGTGAGATGCGAGGAAGTTGAGAGATGGGGGTTGGGGAAAAATATGTGTGCAGAGGTGGGGTAGGGGATCAGGGAGAGTGGTGTAGAGGTCAAAGCCGAGGAGGGGTGGAAGTGAGATGTGGACAGCCTGTGAAAGAGGGGCTGAACCCTGCACACCCCTAAACCCTGCACTCTGCACTCTGTATGTAACACACTCCTCAACCCTGAACACATTGTACAGAGCATACCCCTGAACTCTGTACATAGCGCAACCCTGATCTCTGCAGTTTGTATGTGCACCATTGAAATTGCATTCTGTATATAGCACACTCCTCAACCCTGCACTCTGTACACAGAGCACCCCTGAACTCTGCACTCTGTACTTAGCACACCCCTGAACTCTGCACTTTGTATATGGTGCACCACTGAAACTGCATTCTGTACATAGCGCACCTCTGAACTCTGCACTCTGTACACAGCTCATCCCTGAACGTGGCGCATAACGCCCTCCTTTAAGATCCTCCCACTGTTAGTGCAATTTGGCCACACCCACTGTTTGATGTGGTTTGGCGGGAAGTGCGTGGTTAATTTGCATCTATTCTCTGAGAAAAAAAGCCCTGGATACATTTATATAGTCTTACAGATACACCTGCCCGTTTAAAGGGGTTGTAAATCAGCAGGTTTTTTATCTTCATACGTTCTAAGGTCCCTCTCTGTCCGCGATGTCCACGAGTGTCTCAGCCGTCCGAGATTCTCCCTCCTGATTGGCTGAGACACAGCAGCTTGTGATAGATATGTGATAGCACTGCTTAATAATATAAACTGATATGTATCTATAGCAAATTAAAAATAAAATTGACAAGTGATGGCGCCAAAGATCAAAAACAGTAACAGTAAATAAGTGAAGCTGCCCCTTTAAGAGTGAACAAGTCACCCAAACCAAGTGATAAGAATATGATACAGGTGATGGCGCTACCTCATGGTAATCTTATTTCAATTAAAAAAGAGTAAACTGAATTCATAACCCACATGTGATATTAAAATAAAGCATTAATCAAAGGCAATTAATAACAGAAAAATGATATTAAAACAAAAAATAAAAAATGCAAAAAAATGAAAAAAGTGAAAAGTTCATTCATTAAAGTCCAAAAAAATCTTAGTGCATTCTTATCAAAAGAAATCCAACCACGTGATCCAAAGAGAATTGTCAACACTGTTATAAAACTATCCCTGTAGTGCAGCAAGTAATATTGGTATATTTAGAAGCTTATGACCACTTCCTACAGATGCCCCATCCGGTTTCTCTGGTTCCTTCAGCCCCATGTTGTGGAACGCACACTGCCATTAGGTGAAACGGCGGGTGCTTGTATCTAACAGAGCTGTGCATGCTGGTGCTGGCTTACAGCACATTTAAATGTAAGTGTGCATTGTTTTAGTTGCTCGATCATTCACTTTTAATAAAGCATTTGCGCCATGATTTCTCATATGCTTTCCCCAAGCTTGATTGCCTGATACACCAACGTTACTTGCTGCGCTGTAGGGATACTATTTATTGCTGGTTGAAAGAGGTTTTATATCTCTACAAGGTGTCTTTTGTTTAAATTTTTGTAGAGTTTGAATTTCATAAGCACTATCTGTTGGCGGAGCACGAGTTGAAGGATACTTCCAGTGTTGACACTCTTTGGATCACGGTGGTTGGATTTCTTTTGATAAGAATGCACTAAAGATTTTTTTGGACTTTAATAAATTAACTTTTCACTTTTTTTCACTCTTTTGCATTTTTTATTTTTTGTTTTAATATACATTTTCTGTTATTAATTGCCTTTGAGTAATGTTTTATTTTAACCACTTCAGCCCCGAAAGGATTTCCAGCTTTAGGACCAGAGCACTTTTTTCAATTTGGCACTGCGCTGCTTTAACTGGTAATTGCACGATCATGCAATGCTGTATCCAAACTAAAATTGTGTCCTTTTTTCCCACAAATAGACCTTTCTTTTGGTGGTATTTGTTCACCTCTGCGCTTTTTATTTTTTGCAATATGAACGAAAAAAGAACGAAAATTTTGAAACAAAAATTATATTTTCAACTTTATGTTATTACAAAAATACAATAAACTAAATTTTAGTCATAAATTTTTGCCAAAATGCATTCAGCCACATGTCTCGTGTAAAAAACAAAGTAAATTAGCGTATATTTATTGGTTTGCGCAAAAGTTATATCATCTACAAACTAGGGTACATTTTCTGTTATTTACGCAGATTTTATTTATTTATTTTTTTCCAAAAAGCAGCATTTATTTTATGACTGCCTATCTTATTTCCCAAGATGCTATAATGGAAGGGCAGTACAACCCCCCTCCCCCAAATTACCCCATTTTGGAAAGTAGACACCCCAAGGAATTAGCTGAGAGGCATGTTGAGGCCATGGAATATTTTATTTTTTTGTCACAAGTGATTGGAAAATGACAAAAAAAACATCTCCTGAGTACAGGGACACCCCATGTGTGAGACTTTTTGGGAGCCTATCCATGTACGGGACCCCAAAAACCAATCACCGCCTTCCGGCTTTCTAAGGGCAAAAATATATGCCTTCACCCCATACTACCTATCACAGTTGCGGAGGACATGAAATGCCCAGATAGCAAAAAAAAAACCAAATGACCCCATTTTGGAAAGTAGATGCCCCAAGCTATTTGCTGAGAGACATGTTGAGTCCATGGAATATTTTATATTTTGCCGCAAGTTTTGGGGAAATTACAATTTATTTTTATTTTTTTTCACAAAGTTGTCACTAAATGATATGTTGCTTGAACATGCCATGGGTATATATGAAATTACACCCCAAAATACATTCTGCTGCTTCTTCTGAATAGGGGGATACCACATATTTGAGACTTTTTGGCGGGCTAGCTGCATCCTGGACCCCGAAAACCAAGCACCGCCTTCAGGCTTTGTAAATGTGTAAAATGGGGATTTTACTCCTCACTCCCTATCATAGTTTTGTAGGCAATGGAAAGCCCAGATAGTAGAACCCCCCCCCCCCAATGAGCCCATTTTGGAAAGCAGACACTCCAAGCTATTTGCTGAAAGGCACGTTGACTATTTCTGCAGATTTCACTTTTTGTCACCAAGTTTTGAAATTGGAAAAAAGTAAAAAAAAAAAAAAAAAAATAGTTCAGTTTATTTCTTTATTTTCCAAAACAAATGAGAGCTGCAAAATACTCACCATGCCTCTTAGCAAATACCTTGGGGTGTCTACTTTCCAAAATGGGGTAATTTGGGGGGGTTTTGTGCTACCTTGACATTTCAAGGCCTCCGAAACCGTGATAGGAGTAAAATCACTATTTTATGCCCTTAGAAAGCCTGAAGGTGGTGATTGGTTTTCCGGGTTCTGTACACGGATAGCCTCCCAAAAAGTCTGAAATATGTAGTATCCCCATACTCAGGAGAAACAGCAGAATGCATTTTGGGGTGTAATTCCACATATACCCATGGCATGTTAGAGCGATATATAATTTAGTGACAACTTTGTGTAAAAAATAATTAATTCATTAAAAATTGTAATTTCCCCGAAACTTGTGGCAAAATATAAAATATTCCATGGACTCAACGTGCCTCTCAGCAGATAGCTTGGGGTGTCTACTTTCCAAAATGGGGTCATTTGGTTTTTTTTTTTGCTATCTGGGCATTTCATGGCCTCCGCAACCTGGATAGGTAGTGAGGAGTGAAGGCATACATTTTCGCCCTCGGAAATCTTGAAGGCGGTGCTTGGTTTTTGGGGTCCTGTACGTGGATAGGCTCCCAAAAAGTCTCACACATGGGGTATCTCCGTACTCAAGATTCCAAATATATCCATGGCATGTGTGAGCAATATATAATTTCAGTGACAACTTTGTGTAATTTTTTTGTCATTTTCTAATCACTTATTCCATGGACTCAACATGCCCCTCAGAAAATAGCTTGGGGTGTCTACTTTGCAAAATGGGGTCATTGGGGGGGGGGGGGTGGGGTTTGAACTGTCTTTTCTGACACTTTTTGTTTACAGGAAAAAATCCTTTTTTTTGCTAGAAAATTACTTTGAACCCCCAAACATTATATATTTTTTAAAAGCAGAGGCCCTACAGATTGAAGTGTTACAATTTTTTTTTCCACAAAGTATTTGCGCAGCATTTTTACAAACACGATTTTTGTGAAAAAAAAACACTTTTTTTAATTTTAATCCACAAAAACACACTATTTTGCCAAAATGTTTGGTGAAATATAAAAGATGATCTCATGCCGAGTGCATAAACAGCAAACATGACATGCTTTAAAAATGACACACCCCCTGCAAAGAGGTGACAAACTATATACATTTTTAAGAGCCTTTAAAGGCCTTTACAGGTTACCACTTTAGATCTGCAGAGGAGGTCTACTGCTAGAATTACTGCTCATGATCTGACATTCTCAATGATACCTCACATGCATGGTGAAATTGTTCTTTACATACGACACAAGACTGAAGCTTGCGTTCACCTTTGCGCGATCAGCTCTATGGTCAGCTGGCAGAGCCACCAGCTGCATTCTTGCGTTCCCCGGTGGAATAGGAGAGCCTGAGAAGACCAGCAACATACTAGTATGCTGCTGGTCCTTGTTGGGCATATGTTGTAATGTTCTTTTTTTCATGCAGCCTGTGGGTTAAATGAAAAAAAAGAATCAATCGGTGGGTATGCCCATCATTAGAAAACCTCCCTTCATCCACCCACTTCTAATGGTGGGCATAGCCCCTTTTTAAAAATATATACCAGAGCATAGGGGCAATGCGCCCCAATTTCCACCCCTGCTCCTATGCTCTGGTATACTCTTTTTTTAACTGTGGTGGTGAAATCACCTCCAACAGCGCTGGAGTCGATGCTTTATGAATAGTGGGAGCAAACGCTTTTGCTGTCACCATTAATAAATCAGTGCTGCAGCTGAATGGCGTACCTGAAAAGGAATAAACAATTAATAAAACACAGTAACATAAAAAATTACATACCTGCTAAGAAGAAATAACACATTAACAATAAAACATTACAGGTAAGTAGTAACATAAAAAAATTACATACCTGCAAAGAAAAGATGATAAAAACAGTAACAAAACATAACAGGTATGCATAAAAAATATTAACAATAGAGAGAGAACAATAGAAAGAGATTAGAGAGTAAACAAGAGAGAGAGAGAAAAAAGAAATGTACAACTGTTTTTGGCTTTTTTATTTTCTATTTTTTTGTTCATTTTAACATTTCTTATTTTTTGTTGTTTTAACCACTTCAGCCCGGAAAGATTTCCCAGTGTAGGACCAGGGCACTTTTTGCGATTTGGCACTGCGTCGCTTTAACTGACAATTGGGCGGTCGTGCGTCGTTGTACCCAAACAAAATTTGCGTCCTTTTTTCCCCACAAATAGAGCTTTCTTTTGGTGGTATTTGATTGCCTCTGCGTCATTTCTGATCACCGCTATAAATAAAAGAAGAGCAACAATTTTGCAAAAAAAAATGTTTTTCTTACTTTTTGCTAAAATACAAATCCAAAAAAAAATATAGAAAAAAAAACTATTTTTTTCATTGGTTTTGGCCGATTTATATTCTTCCTCATATTTTTGGTAAAAAAAATTGCAATCGGCGTTTATTGATTGGTTTGCGTAAAAGTGGCCACGTTTACGGATGATGAGAATTAATTTCTGGAATTTTTATTTATTTTTTATTCTTTACTAGTAATGGCGGCGATCTGCGATTTTTAGCTGTACTGCAATATTGGGGCGGACATGTCGGACCATTTTGACACTTTTTTGGGAACAATGACATTTATACAGCGATCAGAAATTTAAATATCCACTGATTACTGTGTAAATGTCACTGGCATTAAAGGGGTTAACATGTAGGGTGTAGTGAAGGGGTTAACTGTGTTCCTTGGGTGTGTTCTAACTGTGGGGGGGGGGGGGCTGGGCTACCATGGGCATAAGAGATCTAACTAATCCCAGTGACAGGTATCAGTAGATCTCCTATGCCCCCACTAACAGAGTGGGGAACCGCTGTGCTTACATCAGCGGCTCCCCGTTCTTTTGCTGCGGCCACTCATTGCGGCTCGCCGGCGGACATCGGGTCTGCCCGAGCCATGAGCACACTCCTCAGGAGTATGGTGCGCACCCCCTAGCGGCCACCCGCAGATCGCCTCTTATTTATGCCGATTCGCGGGACACAGCCACACTGCCGCCGTGAATATACGGTAGGCAGTGTGGAAGTAGTCAAACATATTTTATACTTTTTGTTTTTTTTGGTACGCCTTTTTTTTTTGTAACTAAAAACTGTAACTGGTTGCGGGTTTGGGTCTCTCAAAATGCACCGGCATCTTTGGAGACCCTATGTAAGTATGCCTAATCACTGTGTCTGCTGTACCCTACACTAATAATCCACTAATGTATGGTAGCGTTCAAAACATTCTCCGATGCATAGACCAGGCTGGTCAGGACAGGAGGAACAATAAGTGCGCGTGTCACGCCTGTATCCGCGTCATCTGCAGACACAACATCTCTTTTGGGGTGTTCTTTGGCCTGGGTTACCACGGAGGACTTGTGGAAAGTGCCTCCCATGCAGCCGGCTAACTGCATTCAAATTGTGAAGTTGGGGTGCAGCCCCATTTGGAAAAAGAAGGGCTGTGACGATCTCTTCCTGGAAATTGAGGAAAGATCCTGTCTGTCCTGACACTCTGTATAAGACATGAACATTCAGCAAAGCAAATTGAAATAAGTAAACAGACACTTTTTTGTACCAGTGTCTGGCCTTATAGATAATTAGGTATGGTGCCAATAACTGGTCGTTAAGGTCCACCCCTCCCATATTTAGGTTAAAATTGTGCACACAGAGGAGTTTCTCCAAAACACCAGTCACCGTAGGAATTTGGACAGTCGTATCTGCATGAAGGGAGGTCAGAACGAAAACATTCCGATTGTCCCTCCACTTCATCGCAAGCAAATTATTACACTTCAAGCAGGCTCTCTACCCATATCTAAGATGGGATTCTACCAGCCATTGGGGTAAGCCCAGGCGATTAGGTCGCACAGTGCCACATGCGCCAATTTGGTGATCAAACAACTTGCTAAAAAGTGGCATGCTCGTGTAATAATTGTCCACGTACAAGTGGTACCCCTTTCCGAATAAGGGTGACACCAAGTCCCACACAATCTTGCCAGCACTGCCTATGTAGTCTGGGCATCCTTCTGGCTCTACGTGACTATCTTTGCCCTCATAAACCATAAAACTACATGTATAGCCTGTGGCCCTGTCACAGAGCTTTCACATCTTGACCCCGTACCTGGCACGCTTGCTGGAGATGAACTGCTTGAAAGCAAGACGACCAGAAAATGTAATCAGGGACTCGTCCATGCACACAACTTGGTTGGGAATAAAAAGTGCGGCGAACTGGGTGTTGAAGTGGTTTATGAGGGGCCGAATTTTGTAGAGCCGATCGTATTCAGGTTCACCCCCTGGACGACAGAGTTCATTGTCACTAAAAAGCATGAACTGCAGGATCTGCTCATATCGTGCCCTGGACATGCAAGCAGAGAACAGGGGCATATGGTGAATTGGGTCAGTGGACCAATATGACCGCAACTTAGTTTTTTTTGTTATGCCCATGAGGAAGGAAAGGCCTAGAGAGGTCTTGAATTCTGGAACCGTAATTGGTTTCCAGTCTCTGGCAACTGTCAAATGGGGATTAGCGGCAATGTATTGACCAGCATATAAATTGCTTTTTCTCTCTATAGAGAGACCATTCTGGTATTCACCATGTTTCCGGGTTGGTCAGTGAATGGGGGAAGTACAGGGGCTGAATCAGTTGGGGGTTGCCAATCAGGGTTCGCAAATTCAGCGGGAAGGGCACTATGGGCTCTGCGGGCCTGTGTTCATCTTCTTCTTTGAGGCTGTGGGACATTACTTGTGCTAGCCACACCAGCTTGAACTGCACTTATGGGACTCGCCACGTCACCATGTGCTACTGCAGTGCTGGTCTACGTTCAGGGGGTACTAGGCATTAGTACTGGCTTTCTGCTCCATATGAGAGCCCTGCGGTTCATGCACCTCAGCGACAACAGGACGGGGTCTGGTACGCCTGACCTTAGCAGGGACCACTCCATCGTCAGAGCTATCTGACAGGGTGCCGCTGCTGTCTACAAGTTCGTATGCTGAGCCTGATTCTGACAGTGATGCTCTCGTCTGTTATACTCAGCAACTAGTAGGCCTCTTCACTAGTGTATGTGCGACTGGACTTTTTGGACTAACTAAATTTGATACTTACACTAGCATGACCCACAGGCAAAAGAGCGCACCTGGTTGTCAAAGCCTGTTTCAAACGCTACCAAAATCACTGTCAGATTTCGCAGGGATCGGGTGTGATCTTTGCGAACGCTGCAGATATGTGTGTTGTGTTTGATAAGTGTCAGCGATCTATTGATCCTGCATTTGGGTGAGCTGGGCTGGGCGGAGGGGCTAAACGCAGGTGCTAGCAGGTATCTGGGCTGATCCCGCTAACGCTGCGTTTTTTTTAGAATACTAATGTACTGGGGACGCTAATATATATCTGATCAGATCACAGATATTGATCTGATCAGATACTGCAATAGTATCTAACACCTATTTAATGTGTGTGTGTGTGTGTGTGCGTGTCAGAGTATGTAAATAACTGGCCCTGCCTGGTGGTTACGCTGACCCTAACGCACGCCAAAACCTGGTTTGACCGTCGGGCAATTAGGGGTTAAAACTTTTATTTAGGTATATATATATATAAAAAACTATCTATCTAACAAGCGTCTCCTGTGACACTTATACAGTGATCACAGGTGACAGGGGGAAATCAAGGGGTTAAAAACTTTATTGGGGGGGTAAGGGGGGTATTTATACCTACCTGGGCCTACTACTAACCTACCCTAATCACAAGTTTCACAAGAACAGCGATCAGTAAAAATCAGATCACTGCACTAAGTGACACAGTGACAGGGGGCGATCAAAGGGTTAAAAGTGCACCTAACATGTACTGGTGTCAGTGTAGTGTTGTGCAACTCACGGTTAGAAGCTCTCTCTACCTCCCGGAAGGAAGATGAGCTTGTTCCCTCTGCCTCTGTTTACATTTCAGAGGCAGAGGTGCACTACCATTGGCCAGGACCAATCGGAAGGGCCAGGCCAAATATTATTGGCCTGGCCCTGTAGACTGATCGGTCCTATATCAAATCCAATAGTAGTGCCCGCGTCGTGCACTCTCGGTGTGTGATCGCGGCCGCCGTCACCTGACGGCAGTTTGCGATAATAAGCCAAGTTGCCGCCGTCAAGCCACGGCTGCGGTCGGAAACTGGTTAGTATCACATGTGGGTTATGAATTCAGTTTACTCTTTTTTAATTGAAATAAGTTTACCATGAGGTAGCGCCATCACCTTTATCTTATTGTTATCACTTGATATATATCTATAAAGGCTGATATTAAAAAGTGTCAGTGTCAATGAATAAAGTGATAAAAACATAATGTGTAAACAATACAATCCTGGAAAGTCCATATAAATAAATAAATATAGATATATATCAGTTTGTATTATTAAGAAGCGCTATCGCATATCTATCACAATAAGCTTTTTTGGTGTTGACGTGAGAACACTTAGGTGATAGCAGCATCCTTTATGTTTACACTTTATTGATCTCTATACATTTACACACTCATTCACTGACCACTAGGTGGCAGCACGCAACTATTGGTTTTGGGTTGAGACAATCAAAGTCAGCTAGCCAATCAGGAGAGAGAGGGGGTGGGGCCGGGTTGGGACTCCGTGTCTGAATGGACACAGGGAGATGTGACTCGGCTCAGGTGCCCTCAAAGAAAGCCGCTTGCTGTGGGGGCATTCAACAGGAACACAGACGAGGGACCCGAGAAGAGGAGGATCTGGGCTGCTCTGGGCAAATCCACTGCAACAGAGCAGGTAAGTATAACATGTTTGTTATTTTTATAGCTTGCACACTTTGTACACTTAGGCAAATTCAGGGATTTTGTAGGATTGGAGTCAGGCGTATGGTTAAACAATTATATCAAGCAGATGCTAATGATCATCAATTTCCCATGTAGGTTGAAACACAGCATTAACTGAAAACAGAAACAGCTGTGTAGAAGGCTTAAAATTGGGTGAGGAACAGGCAAACTCTGTGGAAGACAGTATATATACTGCACTCTTGTGACCTGTAATCAGCCAAAGCCTGCTGTTGGCTGACATCACTCAGCTAGTCCAGACTCTGAAGGGATTCCCATCTGTAATGTCGGGATCCACCCAGATGGCTGACCGGTATCTGCTGAGAGTCTGAGCCAGGAACTTCCGCCTCCTCCACAGCCCGGAACTCTAGTGAGAGCTGGAGGAGCAGAGTAGAGGGCGGAACTATACTCACCTCTGATCCAGCGATGCTGCGTCCATGAGCCCATCACTCGAGTTCAGTCAGATTCGGCATTGCCGAATTTGTACAGTGAGCTGCATGTGCCCGACTCACTGTAGAAGGGCAGACAGCCAGATGGGTAATGTTAATGCAGAAGACTAAGCATGTCTCCTGCATTAAAATTCCTGCCTGTTTGCCCCCTTTTAATTTTTGCCTAAAGTTCCACTTTAAACTTAAAGTGTGCCAACATAGGAATTTAGTAGGTTTTGCTTAAAAATGTCTTACTCGCTTTCAAATAGATACATTAGTAAAATATACCAGTTGTAACCTTATTTAGTCTAACCGCTATCTTAGCAAATCAAACATTAGTCACAAAGCTTTAGGCCTCATGCACACTGGACGTTTTTGCAGCAGCTGTTTTTAGCTGCAGGCATTTTTTTCTACAGTCAATAAACTCCCCATCATGTTATCCTATGTGTTCATGCACACATAGACTGTTATCAACTGTTTTTGGCTGGGGCGTTTTTGAGCTGTAAAAGACGTCAGACATCTCGGGATGTGACGTCATAAGGAGGCGGGTCTCCGAATGATGTCATCGGATGGCCCCGCCCCATGCCTGCATAACTGAATGCAAAGCGGGCACACAGCATAAGTCCGGGAGATCGCATCCTGTCAACATGGGAAGAAGGACAGCGGCTAAAGAGTAGATGATAGAAGAGGATAGAAGACCCCTCAGAAGATAGAAAACCCTGCAAAAGAGCAGGAGAAACAAGGCGGCAGAGAGGGAGAAGAGGTGGAGAGGGGAGAAGATGCCAGAGCTGATTTAATAAAATATTTTAAAAAGTTGCGTAGTGTTTTTTTTTACACTTTTTTTCAGGTGAATGGGTAGAGGTGCAATGTACTCATTCACATAGGGTGGGGGGGCCGGGATCTGGGGGCCCCCTTGTTAAAGGGGCTTCCAGATTCCGATAAGCTACCTGCCCACAAAGCCCGACAACCACAGGCAAGGGTTGTCGGGAAGAAGCCCTTGTCCTCATCAACATGGAGGCAAAGTGCTTTGGGGTGGGGGGCGCAGTGCCTCCCTGCCCCAAAGCAACCATACTCCCTATGTTGAGGGCATGCAGCCTGGTATGGTCTAGGAGGGAGGGTGCTCACTCGTCCCCACAGCCTTTCCTGGTCTGCCAGGCTATGTGCTCGGATAGGGGTCTGGTATGGATTTTGGGGGGACCCCACGCCATTTTTTTTTTGGTGTTGCGGTTCCCCTTAAAATCCATATCAGACCAAAGGTTCTGGTATTCTCCTGGGGGGGAACCCCACACATTTTTTTTAAAAACATTTTGCGGGGTTCCCCTTCAAGATCCTCTACACACAAGTCACGCCGCAAGCTGGATCATCATGATCCGACTTCTGGTGTGACTTCTACTATTCAAATTAATGGGCCATAGGGAGCCATTGACTTGAATAGAGGCATGAGAAATGCAGCTTAGAGCTAGCGCTGAAAAACGTGCAAAAACGCTGCTGCAAAAACGCTCAAAAAAGCTGAGAGAAGTCACTAAAAGCTACTGACTTTTTTAGGACTTTTTTAACGTCCTGTGTGCATGAGGCCTTGGTAGTTTTCTGAGGCCTCTTTAATATTTTGCTAAAAATGTTGCTAGCCTAGCTGTAATGCTGACCCTCCAGTTTTCATACTATCAGCACTACTAAACAAGTATGCAAATAAGAAGATTGAAGAAAATCAAAGGTCATTTTGGTTGAATTATTTAAAGCGATTGTAAAGCTTCTTTTTTTTTTTTTTTAATAATAAACAAGTCATACTCACCTCCTCTATACAATGGTTTTGCACAGAGTGGCCCCCAACCTCCTCTTCTGGGGTCCTCCAGCGGCGCTCCTAGGCCCTGCACTGCATCGAGTGACCCATCAGGGAAAGCTTCCCTGGGGTCACACATGCGGGCGCACTCCTGTGTCCTGCTGTTTGCATGTATTCACACAAACAGCGGGACTCGGCCCCGCCCCCGGCCCCCACATCACTGGACCTGATTGACAGCAGGGGAGCCAATGGCTTCCCTGCTATCAATCCAGCCAATGAGGACCGTGACACCGGCGGAATGCTCATTGCCGCCGCTGGAACAAACAGGCTCAGGTAAGTAAAAGGGGGGCTCTGGGGGGGGGCACTATTGAGAAAAGGTTTTGCACCTTAATGCATAGTATGCATTAAGGCGAAAAACCATTAGACTTTACAACCTCTTTAAGGTAAATAGGCTGTTCACTTTATTTTTTAAATCAGATTTTATTTATTTCCATAAACAATTAATCGACAAACTACTAACATTAATTTACTATTTACAGCTATACACTGGCAGAACATTACAGCTGCACATCGGCAGATAAAAATGCAACATATAAGTAACAAATTAGAACAAGGGTATTCCACATTGTATAAACCAACTATCTGATGACAAATAGAAGAAAGGCTGTTCACTTTGCAAGGGAAATTGCACTTGACTGGGACTTTTCCCCAGAGCTTAGTGAATGTGGTGTAATTTTATTTTGCAAAAAAAATACCTGAATAAGGGCAAGGAAAAAAAAACAGAATTTTTGCTTACACATGATTGTATGATGGAAGTCAGCAGAGCTTTATCCCATTCATTTGTCTCTAAAGGATAATTCCCAGTCAAAGTGCAACTTCCCATGCAGCATGAACAGTCTATTTGCCTTAGCAAATCAATCTCATTATTTGCTTACCTGACCAAGTAGTTAATGAGTATTGAAGCAAAAATGTCAACATCATAGACAGGAAGAGAGCATTCTTGATGGTAAGGTCAGCGAGCAATCTCATGCTCAATGTTTCTTCTATGACATGTATCTGTTAACTTTTGAGAATCTTTATTGGACGGGCCAACAGCACTGCTACTGGAAGAACCCCAGGACCCAAAACCATACATATGGTTAGCAACAAAGGAATATATCCACTCTATTTATGAGATTAGATTTTTTTCCTCTTGCTAACCATATGTGCACATTAAATACCTCTTTTATCTTCACTCTGTAAGATCATGTTAGGGAAACAGTTACTTTTTTAATTAAGTTAATTCTCAGAAGAAATCACACTGATACTGGATAACTGCAGTCAAGCTACAAAGGATACTTGGCCCTCGAGACAGAGGCTTATGATGATGTGGAAGCAAATGCAGTTATAAAACACATGTTTTGGATAAATACAATGCAATTCTGAGAATAAACCAAGGTCTATAAATATATTACTGTCAGAGTGGTCCATGTGTCGGTTCATTCTGTATGTATCTGCAGGGAAAGTGATATATCCAGATTCTGATACAGATCTAATTTCTCTGTGTTGCAAGTATCTTTTTTTCTCTTTTCTTAGATGTTACCAAATGTGCGCCGGTTTCTTAAACAGGTAAATTAGAATGTTAATGTAAAAGTACAAAAAATAGCAAATAGGATGTTCGATTTGCAAGGGAATTTTCCCCAGAGCTTAGTGAATGAGGTGAAGCTTTGCTGACTTAAACCATCCATGTGCAGGCAAAAATGCTGTTTTTTTTCTCCTTGCACATTATTGGGTATTCTTTGCAAAGTGAAATTTCAACATACTCACTAAGTTCTGGCAGAAGTTCCCTTGCAAAGTAAACAGTCTATTTACCTTTGACAAAGTAAGTTAACATCACAACCTTTATATATGTATTAGGCCTCATGCACACAGGACGCTAAAAAAAAAACCTTCTAAAAACGTCCGTAGCTTTGTAGTGAGTTTTTCAGCTTTTTCTGCGCTATTGCACTAGCGTTTTTGAGCGTTTTTCAGCAGTAGAGTTTTTGAGCGTTTTTTTTTTTTTTTAGTGGATCAAAACATCCAAAAACATTGACGAGCTGCGTTTGTGTGCACTTTTGCATGTTTTTCAGCATTTTTGAGCGTTTGAGCATTTTTACAGCTGAAAAACGTCTCTCAGAACCCACTAGTCTTGGGGTTTTTTTGCAGTTAAAAAACGCCCCAGCCAAAAACAGTTGATAACAGCCTATGTGTGCATGAACACATAAGATAACCTGATGGGGAGTTTATTGACTGTAGAAAAAAACGTCTGAAGCTAAAAACAGCAGTTGTAAAAACATCCAAAAACGTCCAGTGTGCATGAGGCCTTATACTGACCCTGTAAGGTATAACAGTATTATTATACAGGATTTATATAGTGCCAACAGTTTGCACAGCACTTTACAACATAAAGGGAGAAAATACTGCAACAATACAATTCAATACAAGAGGGTTAGGAGGGCCCTGCTCCTGGGAGCTTACAATCTAATAGGGAGGGGCTGGGGGAACAAAAGGTAATAACTGTGAAGGATAAACTAACGAAATAGACAATTCAGCTATTAGCTAAAGGCAGGATAAGCTTCCCTGAAGAGATGAGTCTTCAGGGATTGACTAAAAGTATAATTTCACTTCAATGTTTTTATTTGTTAGTGTAATTATGTTGCTCACCTACGGTAAAAAAATAAAATTGTTTTTTTTTGGATTCTTTAAAGTGTTGAATGAACATTCATAAAAAGTTTTTGTGGTGAATGTGTTTTTAAATTACAAGGAATGATTAACCACCTGTGTCCCCACATATACTAAAATAGAAAATAAAAACAAGTGAAGTGCTGACCTCCTTATTAGAGTTGAGCGAACCTCTGGAAGTTTGGGTTCTGCTGGTCCGGCCAAACTTCGGGACAAAGTCCGGGTCCGGGTCTGGACATAACCCGAACGATCGCACGGACACGGAACCCCATTGAAATCAATGGGGACCCGAACTTTTAGGCACAAAAATGGTTGTAACTAAGTCCTGGAAAGCCCTAGAGGGCTGCAAAAGGAAGGAAATGGGGGTAAGGGTGGGACAAGTGACCTACAAAGAAATGGGGACAGGGAAATAACTTTCAATATTTTAAAAAAAATAAAAACATAAAAAATGCAAAAATGGAGGTGAATGTGGATAATCTTCAAACTGTGTCTGAAAAGTATTAATTAACGGTAGAAGCCATATAACTGTCGGGAGATCCCGAAAGGTCCTGAATCAATGTTGGTAAAAACACGGATTTTCAAGCCCAGGGGTAACTAAAGTTACCCCAAGGCACAGGCACGCTAGCAAGCCCAATACAGGTCTGGGCCTGGGCCTGAAACAGGGCTTCAAACCGGCCTGGTCGTCTTGGGTTTGAAGGTCTCCAAGCGAGTTGAGATTATTCCTCCAGTCGTGAAGTGAACAAAAATAAAAGATAAAATCATATACACCCCTGTGTCCACCAATTAGTAAGGAACATTAAATTTTTGTGT
>BLSH010473244.1:148987-161211 GCA_018402905.1 Glandirana rugosa | reverse complement strand
ATTGAGACCAAGCATAGATTGAAGCTGTTCAAAATGACACAATAAATAAATTTGAAAAAGTCTGGCATCCCTGGATTGAATTACCTCCCAACTTTGATGCTTCCTTAATGATGCCTTGGTAATACATTTATGCCATTACCACTTTCGGGTTTGGCTGAAACTTTGGGACACCCCCCCCCCCCCCCAACTCTCCTTCTTTCACTTAAGTCCCCATTGCTATTTATCTTTTTCCCAATACAATTTCGCATTTATTATTTTTCTTTACCATCTTCCTTACTTTATTAGTAATATCTACTTTTATATCTATTGCATTTCACCTTAAATCTTCATAACATAATTATTTACTACATTTACCATATTAACCTATCCTTCCCCACATATAACCTGTTGTAAACCTTTCTTATATTTCCCATCAGTAGCTATATTCTGGCTTAATTATATTATTGTCATTAACTCTTATGCACTTTATTACTTTAACTAAAAATTACTCTGTATTACTGTAATATTATAATTATATTGTTGTATCTATATTTTTTATTTATTTATTTTTTTCAGTGTAACCTACAACAATATTGTCTATATTATATTATTTTACTTGTTTAAACCAAATAAACAAATTTAACAAGTTAAACAGGACGTGTTGTTCCTGGCAGGATCTTCAGATAAGAAACTTTGCAACAAATTCATAAAAAATGATTTGCTTAAGAAAACTGTACAGTGAGACCTGACATCACACATACTAACAAATAGATTTTGTTGTTACATAGACTATAATAATGACCTCTCCCACATATACAGGGCAGTATAATGCTGATTACATATGTTACAACCTGCAATCAGCAAAGTTTACTTATGACTGTAGAGAAATCTAAGCATGATTAGACTTACATAACAGCCAATGTATTAATAATATTTGAAATAAGTTACATAGTGATTGAATAGGTTGGTAAATATCTCTGTATGCTGATTTAAGGCTGGCTCACACCATAATTTTTGCATTCTGAATGTGTTTTTGCATATGCGTTTTTGCATACCTGTGTTTGATGCGTTTTCAAAGTGTTCCAGTGCTTTTTTCCTCATTTTTTTTTTGATACTTGAAAAAAGCTTTATCTTATTTCAAGACAATGTGCATTCGGGTGTGTTTACATGTGTGCTGGATTATTTACATGTGTTCTTGTTCTGTTACAAGTACGATCAGCAATTATAGTGGGACTGCTATATTGCGGCAGACATTCGGACACTAACTGACACTTTTGACACTTTTCGGGAACCATTGACACTAATACAGTGATCAGTGCTAAAAACATGCACTGCCACTGTACTAATGACATTGGCTGGGAAGGAGTTAAACATCTAGGGCAATCAAAGGGTTAAATGTGTGCCTAGCCAGTGTTTTGGTGTACTGTGTTAGGTGCTTTTACCAAGGGAAGTAAAGGATTTTATTCCCTGCTTTGCTGGGATAGAAAACACATTACTTCCCCACTGACAGGACAAGGCTCTTCCTCGTTTACGTGTAAATTCATGACAATCGTCGGCACCCGCTGACCGATATCTGCTGTGTTTAATCAGAGCATGACCAGGCCACTAGCGGCGTGCACGCGTACCTAGTACATGATCTGGTGCAGCCAAGCCGCCTTGTCATTGTATATCTGTGTTATACAGCCGGCAATCGGTTAACAATGTTCTGGAGGGGGGGGGGGGGCAAGTGAATGCAGGATGCATGAAAATGACTACTTAAGTGAGTCAGTCCATATATGTCCCTCTGATTTACCATCACTTTGTAGATCATTGTTGGGGGATCTGAATGAAATTCTGCTCAATCTATAAAGTCTACAAAATACTGCCACATCAACATTCTTTTAGATGCAAGGCCAATACCTGCAGATATCCTCCCCATACAGAAAGTGATTACATATATTTCATTTAGACTGCCTAGGTCTTAACATTTTCCTGAGTAGATGCTTACTCATTCTCCAATCAAGAGGATTCTGACTGCAGTACAAACTCTTGCACTATCTGTAAAAAAAAAAGCACAATAGTAGAAAACGGCTTCTTTCATATCATTGCAGTACTTGTATTACTTTTCAGCCTCTATGAGATTGTATAAAAGGTTCAAGAGTCTCTCTGCTTTTTAAAAGCATTTAAAGCAATCTGTACACCACATGAGAAAAAAGAGAAAAAACAAGGACATTCATGTGGTAATAATTCAGGATATCAAAATCTACAAGATCTAAGCGCGATTCCCTCATATGAACCATTAGGTATATTCCAATCTGCTGATGCTGATGTTTGTATTGTGTGAGTGCATATGCATCAGCAAAATATGTTCTCTTACTTTATTATTAGCTATTTCCTGTGTTATATAACACTAGCATATAACATAGTTCTCTTTTGGTTATTGGTGGTATTGTGGAAGCAAGTCTGAGAATAGCACCTTGGGCTTGGATCCATTTCTGGGAGAAGAAAAGAAAAATGTGCACATTTAAGTAATAAAGATCAGCGCTGTTCTCACCTTTCACTGACCTCCGTAGCAATAAGCTAAATATAACCTAGTATCTGCATAATGTAGAGATGGCTGGTCCCTCTGCCTGACCTGCCCACTGCTGGCACAATGTTTGCTTGCTATTACAAAATGTAACACAACTCCTGCCAGCAGGTTCATCTGCCACCATCTGTATTCCCCACTACAGGCTCCCATGGTCACACAGACTGAGCTATTTACAGAATATCTACACCCCAAAATTGCCAGCAAACTCTTGTGCAAGTATTGTGTCAAAACTGGACACATGCTCTCCCAAAATGGCTTCTGGAGCCGATGGTCATGTGACCAGGAGTAAAGAAGGAAGTGATTTAATGATCACAGGATCATGGCATCACACCTTAGCATGTGTAGCACTATCACTCCTTGGGTATAGCAGTGGCACCTGAACTACCTGCCTACATGTACAGTAGCTCCCATTAGAATTGGAAACATGAGCTAAGCTGAACATGGGGGGGGGTTGACTAAACGGCTGAACACCGACTCGGTGGCGCTGTGCGGTTGCACTTTTAACCCCTTGTTAACCCCTCTTGGGGGTTAAAAGCACCCCACTCCTGCCCGCAGTAAAACTAGCAGCGCTTTAGTGTGAAAGTAGGCTTAGTGGTGCCAAGTGGACTATATAAACTCCTTAGCTGCACTGGGACCCTGCTGTATGGTCTACAGTGTCCTGCTACCTACTACCTGTTTCCTGTGTTTGATCCTGCTGTCATCCTGATTCATCTGACCATGCTTGTACTCTGCCTGAACCGACCCCTGGCTTGCTCTTTGATCACATCTCAGCTTTATCCCTCTGATCGTCTGTTTGCCATTGCTAACTACACACTGTAACCGACTACCCTGCTACTTACGGCTCTGTTCCTAAAGTGTTTGCTGTCTGCTGTTTGCTACCTGCCAGCCTGCCAAGTACCTGCTGTCTGCTACCTGCCAGCCTGCCCAGTAACTGCTATCTGCTATCTACTACCTGCCAGCCTGCCAAGTATCTGCTGCCAGTGACCTGCCAGCCTGCATCCAAGTACGCGCAAACTTATCATCCGCAGCTCTCATCTGAACTGCTAGGCACTCGTGCCACTTCAGGCTTGCATGCCTTCTGTTTACTCTATCAGGGGCATCAGGCTGGAGGTGTAAGAGATTGCGTTCCTCTCCACGTCAGGCTCCATCTCTAGGTACGTAACAGTGATATTATATGAAGGCACTCAAAGAGTAAAAAAAATCAACACATAGATATATAAAAAAATCCAGATTTATTAATCACAGTATAAATGTTTAAAAGAATCACATATGATGTACAGTACAATATTCTTATTTGACACACTACAAAGGCCACTTATCTATTTGTATTTTACTCTGTGTTCCAGTTCATAGGTAACAAGATTGTGGTCAGCATGTTTCGCATATAGCTCCCCTTCAGTGAAAGAGGTACAAGACATCCATGCAATTCAATTGTTCTATAGTATTGTAGTAACAATTGATTTATGGCATCATATGATTACAGCAAATTACAGCTAAATTAATTTCCCTGAGGAATGAGCTATTGGGTTACTTCCATATGGGACTAAGGAATAGAGGTCCAGCACATAACGATGTCCTGTCTTAAAAGGGCAGTGTTGGAAAAGTCCCCCTCTCCTCCCAATCCACAGAACATAAATGAGCCCAAACTGACAGAATAGTTCCCCATGGGGTCCATCTGGCTTGCGACTGACAGTGCATGGCAGTAGGTAGAGCCATAGCCACTATTCAGTCCAATTGTGGCTTTTGAATCCAACCACTAGGGCTGAGACAAGGGGGACAGAAGGGCACGTGCCCAGGGCACACTGTTCACATGCAGATGCGGGGACGCTGAGAGCTTTGGCTTCTCTCTTCTCTGGCACCTCACTGATAGCAGCTCCTGCAAAGAGTAGGGGTTTGCTGCTCTCTCCTCCCACCAGTAGCAGCCTACTGTGAAACACTTCTCCATCTCAGTGTGGCGCTGGTTGGGAGTAAGCACAGACTGCTCCTCTTCCTGTCTCCCCTTGTCATGTGACACATTACATGACCCAAGATGAGACTGTTAGAGAAGATCCTGCAAGAAGGGCATTGTTTTTTGACTTTTTGAGCACGCCCGCGTGCCGGAAACTGCGCCAAATGGCACCGTTTCTGCTCTGCAAGCCCTGCAGCAAGTGCTGTCTGATCTACAGCATGTGACCCGTCTTTCTGAGCGTCCTGAACCTGTTATCTGTTCCTGTGACCTGGCTTGCCCCGACCTTGCCTGAACTCTACCTGTACCGACCCCTGGCTTGCCTACGACCATCTGATTGCCTGATCCTTCTGTACTTCTGCCGTCAGCCTGTTAACAAACGCTGCTTGAACCCGACCACTCTCCTGCCTGAACCCTTGTACCACACCGCCAGACAGTTACCGACCCAGCCTGTACGACCACGCTCCAGCTGCACGAGTGCTCCAACGGACCATATACTATCACCAGTGACCCAGTCCGACCCTCATGCTCTCCTGCACTCCCGAGCCACCTGTCTGCTCTACCAGGGGTTCCCGAGTCAGGTTAGTAAGGGAGGTTGCCTACTGCATCCATATACAGAGGGTGGGTGGACAACTCAGCCCTAGATCTCCCTTGTCCTCCTCAGAACCCCTCAAAAGCTCCTTAACCTCCTCCCACCCTTAGGCCTTGTTTACAATGGCATTTGGGGAACCTAAACCATGAGCCACTGTTTTAACCCCCCGACCACTCCACTTTTAGCTGCAGAGGCAGTCCTGCCCACTGAACATGACCCATTCAACTGAATAGGGGTGCCCTGCAGTTACAGCACACTAGTACGGCGGGGCTCAAGGTGTTGAAGCAGGCAGTGAGCAGGCAATATAATGCTCCTCACTGCCTGTCAAATTTTCTCCAATGAGCAATCTGATCACAGAGGACAACACTAATGTAAACAAGACCTTACAGTCTCTCAGCTTCCCTTTCTATCTCAGACCCCCCAGATCCCTTTAGTTCCATGCACACCACAGAGCCTACTTCTCAGAACCCCTCTCCTCCTTCATCCCACTGACATAGATTCCAAGACAGTCCCCCTCAGACAGATACCTCCAATGTAGGGACATTTTACCTTCCAGTGACATCACAGACGCAGAGGCATTTTTTCCCCACTGATACTGCACTGCCATTTTCTCTCTCTGCAACACCACCAACACAGGGACATTTTTCTTTAGAGTGATACCATCAACCAGGGTGCTAGGGAGCTGGACAGAAATAGACAGTATTATTGGCTATCTGCCAAAAAAAGTATATTTATACTGTATATATATATATATATATATATATATATATGTACCCCAGTATGCTCAAAGTGAGCCGTACTGTTAAGCAGAAAGACTAAAAGGTTTCAATTCTTTTTTTTTTTATTATTCATATCTTGTAGGACAGAGATAGACAAAGCATAGTCAGGGGTGGATTTCCATTTCTGGAGCCTATACACATATAACTTTTGGTGCCCAAAGGACCCACCTCAGCTAGGATCAGGATCTTTTATCTGAAAATTTCCCCCTGAGTTGAATGAGAGATAATAATTCCTACATCTACACTAAACAGCATGCATAGAGGAATCTACTCTGCCAGCTATTGTATTCAAACACAAGAAAAGGTGATGCAATGGATACATGTTTTCAATGGGTCAATCGGTTTATCACTGGGCACACTCCACAAAATGAAGACACTGCTTAGGAAAGGGGGAAAACCCACACTGAGAATCCATGTACAGTATATATAGTGTAATGAGAACACCAAAAAAAACTTCTAAGAATGCAAAGTTTTTATTGATAAAATTGGTTCATAGCAGAAATAAGTCAAGTATCATTATAAGAGAGGCCTGAACTCTCCTAGACATGTCACCATAGCAACAGGGAGTAGCAGAGTCATCACTACAGAGGCCTGGCCTCTTTTAGTTGTCATCATAGCAACAATAGCAATGTCAGCATTACAGAGATCTGACCTCTTCTACCAATGTCACCATAGTATTAGGGGTTAGCAGTATAGTCAGTGGCCTGGCATCTTCTAGAGGGGTCATAGCAACTGGCAGCATCAGCAGCATCAGTGGGATCATTACAGAGGCCTGAACATTGTTAGACATGTCACCATAGCAACAGGCAGCATTGGGGGGGGGGGGTCACTAGAGATTCATGACATTTGCTAGACAACTCACCATAGACCCATGGAGTAGTTGTGTAGTAACTACCAGATTTGAAAGCCAGTATGTGTCAGGAAAAAAAAACTTTACTGCAGTAATGTGGGAGGAATTTATGAATGAAGATGCAATTTGTCCTATAATTTGTCTCACTGCTCCTGATCCGCATTGCTTTGCATTGTAAAGAAAAATTGTGCTGCCAATTAATAACAGCAGCACATACCTGCCATAGATTATCTGCATTGATGAGCTTTAGCCCCCTGTATAGCACATAGGCAGACTTCCCACAACCCAATATGTTCGAGGTGGCCCACACTGGTAAACATAAAGCAGGAAAAGAAGGTTTTAGTTCTTTCTTTTGATTTCCAGTTGATCTACAGAGATAGTAATATTCAGGGCCCAGCTACCATTTCTGGAGTCTTTATACATGCAGCATTTGGTACCCAGAGGGCCCACCTTGGCTAGGCTCACTTATTTTATACAGGAAATTTCTTTATTTTGTTGGTTCTTATCAAATATTGCCACTGTGTAAATATGCTGACATGAGATTGCTTTATTTGTATTGACAACAGGAAAAAATGTGTGGTTGATCTTGTAGATCCAGCCCTGAGCTTGGCATAGCAATTCTTAAAGAGGAACTAATCACACCGATTTAACAGTTTCCCAAAACAGTTACATACAAGACATGCCATGAAAGATAACTGTCAGAGTTGCTGGTGCTCTCAACCGAACTGCCAAGCCATTAAATGGTTGTGGTCATAACTGATCACATGGGCAGCACAGCAGCAACTGCAGATCAACAGAGACTAGGATAACAACTTCCTTGGTTGTTAAAGTTCTACCTTAACCTGTATGCCCATATGCAGCCATGGGACATTTTGGCTGTGCACCAAAAGTAAGTGCTTGGAGTGCATTCCTGGAGCTTGCTGCAGAAGAATTCCATTGTGCTTGACAGCTCAATCCAGGGGGATATTGGTGCTCAGGAAAATCCTTAAACCTTTGAAATGGTTTATTGATGTTCTGGCTATGAACGGTGTTGTAGAGTATGAGTCCAACCAAATTTTTATGTGGTGTGAAAGAGTTAGAACATTTTACATATTTTTATTGTTGTGTCCCAATTAGGGAGATTTCCCCTTAATTTCTGTCCCACTGACAATGTTGTCACTGGCGTAGGGAGTGAAAGAAAATACCCCAGAAGGGACAGACAGAAATAAAAACTGAATAGAAGTTTGAAGGTTAGTCATTATCTTAGAAATCAATTAATTCCCCATCCATGCTACATCACAGTTAAGGCCAGGATTTAAACATAAATTAAACAGTTGAGGCCAGGATCTGAAAATACATTTCACAGTTGAGCCCAGGATTGAAAGTAGATTCAACAGTTGAGCCCAGGATCTGAAAAATAGATTGAACATTTGAGCCAAGGATCTACAAACAGATTTAATGGTTGAGCCCAGGATCTAAATATAGATCGAACAGTTGAGCCAAGGATCTAAAAATAGATCAATCAGTTTAGCCCAGGATCTGAAAATAGATTGAACAGTTGAGCCCAGGATTTAAAAATAGGTCAAACAGTGGAGCCAAGGATCTAAAGATAGATCAGGTAATTGCACCCAGGATCTAAAATAGGTCAAAAAGATGGCTCATAGCAGATTGGTTCATAGCAGAAAAAAAGCCAAGTGCCATCATTATAGAGGTCTGACCGGTGGAGGCTCGCCCATAACGGCTCCTGGGGCAGCGCCCCACCAAAAAAATAAGTAAGAAATAAAAATAAAAATGAACTATAATTATTAACCAACAGCAGCACAGCTAGAGAGAAACTCCAAAGAAAAAAAAATCTTTGGAATTTCTCTCTAGCTGTGCTTCTGTTGCTAATTTCTAGAATAGATAGATTAGATAAGAAATAGAAGTGTAATCTACCTAGCAACAGGGCAGCCATCCCAAATCTCATTAAAAAGCTCTATCTAGAACACAGTAAAATGAATTCTCCACCCTCATTGGCTGCTTTCCAACATTCCATTCTAAGAATAGCAGCTTTCTGGGGCATATGAAACGGCAGACCTTAAACTGCCTAGTCCATTTGGTCTCTGCCAGGGGGGGAGCAAAGATCTTCTCTGCCTGCAGTTACACATTCTGGCCAGCTGCCAAGCCATGTCCCCCCTCCACAAGTCGCACTCCGACACTTAGTCTCTACCTCTCCAACAGTGTTTCCACTCTCCACCAGGGACCCTTCCCGCGCCCACCATCCTGTACAGAGCAGAGGAGGAGGACATGAGCAATCGCTCAATGGAGGAGAGGAGAGGGAGCAGCATATTTCCTGCCTGGATAGATCATCATGGATGACTACAGCTTGAGGGAATGAGAAGCTCAGAGGGACAATCAGATCCAAGGACAGCAGTGTCTGCAAGGTAAGATCTCTGAGCTTACATGACAGGGAGCTCCCAGCAATACACAGGCAGTGATTAATCTGCATCCATAGATAACAGATAAGGCTGAACAGGTCCCTTCCAAAGCTCAGCAGTAGGATAAGAACTCTGAGCCGGTATGTAAGTCACAGGGAGTTCTCAGGGATACACACACAATAATTGACCTGCAATTAGTCTTCTGACATTGGGGAACCACAGAGCTCAGCAGCACCGCACATCCAGCTCTTCATACTTTACTGTTTAACAGGCAGCTTCAACCAACACAGCAACAACTACACTCCTGGTGACTTCTTCATCCCTACATTCAATGCATTGTTGGTAATGATTCATGACTTACAATGTAGGGACCAATACGTCACCAGGAGTGGAGTTGTTGCTGTGTTGGTTGAAGCTGCCGGTTTTCATGGAGCCTTGCTCAGCCTCTGTGCACCTCAGCATTAAACAACAGATCAAGAGGAATGTCTAGTCCTGACAATTTCTCTACAATAACTGCTTTCCAATGAATGCCATCTTAAATCGCCTGATTTTATAATTACATTTTGAACTTTTTTTGACAGATAATGAAGATTTACGTTAGTGAAGCTGGTCAGTTCCAAAAACCAGGGACATTTCTATGGCTCACCATGTGTCAGGGGTTAGTGGATTATTTCCAGAGTTCCTACTATGAAATAAGGAATTAGGATGGAGCTTGATGGCATAGCACATACATGAAAACCCACATAATACCAGTCTGTGCTGGGTTCCTGTGCAGACCTCACAGCTAATGTAGTTCTTTACCTTTGGGATTTAATGGATGAATGAGCCAGCAATATTTTATTGAGAATTAGGACTGACAACTGAGTTATACTGACTGTACATTGAGTGGGTGGAGTCTATAAGGGGTGTGGCTTCTAAGAAGTGAGAGGGGCCAAGAAGGAAGGGCGGGGTCTAGCGCCCCACCATCTTAAAACTTCACCAGCCGCCACTGGGTCTGACCTCTTCTATCTATGTCACCATAGCAACATGGAGAAGCTGTGTAGTATCTCCCATATCTGCAAATAGCACATACATTTTATTTTATTGAAATGCACTCTGGTACAATAGGAGACAGCTGAAGTCAGTGTGTGTGAGAAAAAACTACAGTGAATGTGTGATTATTCACATATTTCAAAATAAGATTACCATGTTTGTCATAGGCATTGGTCTGAAAAGGGCTGGGGCATTCCTGGACACCCTTCAGAAGGAAAAGTTGTTTTACATATGTTTGGACATTTGTCAACCGACTTGGCAACACAATTAGATGCACAGCTATTGCAAATCAAGCTGCATCTTAATTAACAAAGTATTTGTGGGGATTTTTTTCCTTCATTTGCAACTCTGGAAAGCAAAATGAGAGTTTTGTACATGAAACAGATTCACCACTGAAAACACATGCTTTGCCACAGTGCTATTTTGTAGCCACAGAGGAAGGAATTTATATATAGACATGAAATTTGTCTCTAAATTACACACATAGATCTTTACAAATAAGCCCTATATGTGTGCAACGTGTCAGAGGGGGTGGTGGTAGGGCGGGCACTGTCACTGCCATGTCTGTGGATGGTTTTACCATAAAAGAGGACTTTAGGATATGCCTGGAGTGCAGTTTATATAATTTATTTTATATTTTGCAGGTAATTATATAGTGATGTCAATTTACGCAGCGCTTTACACATATATATTGTACATTCACATCAGTCCCTTATCCTCAAGGAGCTTACAATCTAAGATCCCTAACTCATATTCATACATACACATACTAGGGCCAATTTAGACAGGCGTCAATCAACCTACCAGTATGTCTTTTGAGTTGCTTTTCTTTTTATGTTTACAAAGGAGGTCTTATTTACTTCCACTTTTCTTATTACCGATATGGCAGTGTATTTGTCGCAGCCATAGTACCAGAATGTAAAAGTTTTGCAGCTAAGCCCTGCAGCTCATGTAACCTAAGAGGTAGGGTACAGGATAGGAATGACCCGGTCCACAGCTCATTTGGAGTAAAAAAGAACACAAGTTTGGAGTTTGGCTATAGATGACTTCAGAGGATGCCTAAGCTCATCTCTAGACTGGTGGGCAGGACAGCATTTATTTTCTGTTTTGTGCTTTGGTAGCCTAAGTTGTTTTGAATGCTGGCAACACTGCTTATGGTCATTTGATACTGGATACATGATAAAGCTGTTTGGGTTCTCCCTTCTTGTGCAACAACTCCCCTCCTCACCAGAGACCGCAAAAGCAAAGCTGCTGAAAATGTTTTAAGGAGAAGTTAAGAACCACTACTTGTTTATACAGCTTGCCCGTTGTGCCTCTAGTTCAGCCATTCTCAACCAGAGTTCCACCAGAGCGGGGATGGGCTCAGAATGTTTGGATCTTAGTCTGAATCCACCTCAGTTATCCAAACTGGAAGCTGATGCTGCACACTGCCACTCAGAAGCAGACAAAGCATTCCCCACCCTGCAGCTGCACATATACATACCCCATGTACACATAGGAGGTGGGGAATTGCTTTGCTGCTTAAGATAACGCTTCCTGGTGGAATAGCTCAAGTGGGTTCGACCTAGAATTCAAACATGCCTGAGATCAT
The DNA here is from genome assembly GCA_018402905.1 of Glandirana rugosa. NCBI lineage: Eukaryota > Metazoa > Chordata > Amphibia > Anura > Ranidae > Glandirana > Glandirana rugosa. The sequence goes on along the minus strand of BLSH010473244.1, from coordinate 149,478 downwards.
CCCTACTTCAGAGATTACCAGGGTTTTTTTGAGCTGTAGCTGATTGATCTCCCGTTTCATGGTGTCTTCATAGTTCTTGACTAGAGTTGAGCGAACACCTGGAAGTTCGGGTTCTGCTGGTCCGTCCGAACTTCGGGACAAAGTCCGGGTCCGGGTCCGGACGGAACCCGAACGATCGCACGGTTTCAAGCCCAGGGGTAACTAAAGTTACCCCAAGCAACAGGCACGCTAGCAAGCCCAAGGCAGGCCTGGGCCTGGGCCTGAAACAGGGCTTCAAGCCTGCCTGGTCGTCTTGGGCTTGAAGGTCCACAAGCGAGTTGAGATCAGTTCTTGATACTTCTGTGGTACTTTGCCCTCTAGTTAGTCGATGTCGAGTTTTTTTGGGACCATTAGAGACTTCATCCCTACTAGAGTCCGTACAAACTTAAGATCCAGCTTGGGTGAACTCGATAAGGTGGTCCTTCGCAATAGAATTCGTCGTTTCGTTAAGG
>BLSH010473244.1:98395-119613 GCA_018402905.1 Glandirana rugosa | reverse complement strand
TTAGAGTGACTTTACGCTTAGTTTTGACCTAACGTCATCACACTTGGATCGGATACAAAGTCATGGTCTGTGGTCTTATTACTCCTGTACACTACAGTATGCACCGAACATCTGGTACTGAAACATAGGCTAGGTTCACACTACTGCAATCCAGTTTTGATTCGCATTTCAGTGAGATTACGCAGTGCAACTTGGATATTGTTTGCATTTTCTATGGGGCCCTAATTTTCCTGGAATCGCATCAAACCAGTACAGAAACGTTTTCTAAAATTGCTCTGTGCTGAGTTGCATTGATGTGAAACGGCACCATTGAAAACAATGTGATTTCCATTGTGATGCAATTCTGTGTAACCCAAGTCACATCTGAATTTGCACTAGTGTGAACGGAGCCTTACGGTTGGGCTTGAGTACAGTTCTCATAGCAGGTCGCTCACTCTCAACCTTAGCCATTCATAAAATGTCTTGTCTTCTTTTCAAAGAATACAAGGGTTCTTTGTTTGGAAGAGGGAAAGCATGTCATATTCACATGCACTCCTCCAATCACAGAATGCCTTGTAACCAGAAAAAACATACAAGAGGTTTTAAGAGTGTCTGAGGTGGAGAGCAATGGACCTGTTGTGAGAACTGTACTGAAGTTGGAATCGTAAGTTTTAGTGACAGATGTTCGGCACTTACTGTAATGTACTGGAATAATAAAACAGTTATAGAGAACATAGTAGCAGCCACACATGGGGCACATCATTAGTGGTAAAATATTCTTGCACTGCAAATGTAAAAAAAAAAATTCCCCTGGAGTTCAGCTTTAGCATTTGGTGTCACTGTCTCTAGAGCAGCGGTTCTTAATTCTTTTGAGACCAGGGAGACCAGTAAATTCTTAGAAAATCGTCCATGCCCCAATGATAAAAAATGAGTTATGTTCGCACAATAAAAGTATGGGAATGCAATGCCATGCAATTCAGCCAAGTTCCCTTTGACATTTATTCCTTAATCCTCAGCTATACAGTATCTTATAATCACAGGCGTAACTAGAGCCTTCAAGGCCCCAGTGCAAGAAATTATGAAGGGCCCCCTGACCCCTGGCCAGGGCCCTTCCCTCTTCCCACTGATCCTGGGGCCCTTTACTCCTATTGCCAGTCCCTTTATAACGGTACCGCAGCGGGGCCCTTTTACAAGTTCTGCAGCAGGTCCCCTTTCTGCCATCTTCGGGCCTCCCCATGGTGGTGAAATGCCAGGGCCCGATCACAATTTCAACCTTTGCAATCCTAATAGTTCCCTCACTGGTGTCAGTAGTTTTTAATTTTTATTTTATTATTTTTTTTACCATTTAATTTTATTTTGTTTACAATTTTTTTTAGGAACTCTGTTGGGGGCTTTGATAAGATATCAGGGGTCTAAACAAACCTCAGCTCTCAATTTCCATCTGTGTAGCCTCAGCTGCACATAATGAATGGACAGGAATAGCTGTGCAACGAGCCTCCCATTCATTCAGAAATGGAAGTGTAATAAAAACAGTTTACTATGCTTCAGTTATAAATGAACCAATTGGTACCAATCACTGACTCTGTTCATTCAGAAAAGGAAGAAGCCAGTAAATTACAAATTTACCGACCCATTCCCATCTCTCCATCATGACACATCTTCTACAGCAGCTGGCAGGAGAGAGGAGGGGGAAGACAGCAGTTCTGTGGGGGGGACCAGGGAAGCACACAGGGACCCTGGGAACAGCAGAAGACAAGTAAACTGGATAAAGGAAAATTAAGGAGATTGGGTCCTCTAAATGCCACCCCTCCTATGCAGGTGTACAAGGGAGGTACACGAGCCCCCTGGTCCAAGGGGCCCAGTTGCAATTGCAACCCCTATTGTTACGGCCCTGCTTATAATCTTGGGGCTCCAATAGTGGATTGCATGAATTTTGACCATCAGGTTGCAAACCTCTGATTTTATCACACTTAACATTCCCAGATCCTAAGGCCTCATGCACACTATACATTTAGCCCCTGTGCCTCATGTTTCAGTGTTTTTGTGCACAAGTGCACCTTCCATCCCAGCTTCCAGCAGCCTGCAAAAGACTGAAACTGAAAAATGCAGTGGCTGGACACTGTACTGAATGGTATATATGTGCCCAGTAACGAATGCCTGGAATGTAGACTTCCTGCATTCTGGGCATTTGCTCTCCTGGACAAATACAACCCTAAGCATTAGTACTACCTCGTATACCATCTAGCCCAGTTCAGTCACTGCATTTCAGTCACTGTGTTTTTCAGCCTCTTACAGGCTGCTGGCAATGGGACGGATGGTGCACATCTGCCTTCCACCCACAGGAAAATTCCATAATCTCAGGCACAGGGGCTAAACGCCCAGTGTGTACAAAGCCTAAGACAACAGTGATGACCACTATGGTCCACACAAAACCCGCTAGATATGTCCACATGTCAGGCATCCCTGAAGTTCACCTATTATGAATACAATACTTATGAAAGTCTTGGGAAATCTAGGGCTGTGTCAGTTATGGCAGTCTTCTATATTATCTAAATAGAAATCTAAATGTAAAAAAAATGTACTTTTTGAATATTGATAATTGTATGCTTTCCTTTTCAGAATAATAGATAAAAACACAAAGTGCTGTCCTGTTGTCTTTATTATTCCTTGCAAAGCATTCTAAACAGAACTGTAAGCAAAGCTCGATCATTTACAGTACCAGAAGACTGGCTCTTATGTGCAGTGCCCAAAAGGTATTTCTTGTAGCTCTTGACACATCACTTATTTAGTTGCCATGGAAACTAAAAGCTGTTCTTATAAGGCTGCTAGAAGGATGGGGAGAGGTTAACAGGAGGAGTTAATCAAAGCTATTGTACTTTTTAGACTACATGCTGCCTGTGGCTTTTCATTTCCTGCCCACTGTGTGCTCTTTATAATGTCAAGGATTTTCTTTCATTCTTGATACAGAAATACCTCTATAGGAAGTACACAAGAAGTGGAATTGGTCCCCTCTCCACACGCACACACACACACAAGGACACTAATTCATTTAAGTGGGTAGAATGTACCCCTTTCAGAATTTTGGAGTTGCGTACTTGCATGCCCTCAATGATCTGGAGACGTGTCCTCATGATTTGTCTAGTGGTCAAGAAGAGATGGGACTGGCATGGTGTATGTACCCTAAAGATGGCCCTACATGGCTTGAATTTCAGCTGATTCCTTTGAACAACAAATTCAAGCCATGAGTGGCCTTGTAAATACCACCTGGCTTGACAAACTTTGATTGAGAAATCAAACATGTAGGATGGAAAAAAAGTCAGTCGAATGGTGAATGCAGCCATTGTTTGGGTATTTGTTGGCTGTCAGAATACAATACCCGGCAGTGGAAAATTCCTCAATCCAATCTAGTTACGTGGGGGAATCTATAGATCTTATGTGTATGGCCAACTTTAGGCACATGCCCTTGCCACATATGGTGGAACAAGACATGTGGAGGCAGCATGTGACCGTTTAAGTCCTAGCCAACAGTCTACGCAAACAAGATGTCTAGTATAGACCACCCAATTATTCCGCCAGCCATACTTTTCAAGCATAGCCACATAAAGGATGACATATTTAGCATGCAGCCAAAAAAATGTTTGAATGCATATTATTTTGTCTAGAGATCCCTGTAAAAGAAAGGTACTATAGATAGTGAATCCAACTAGGCAGTTATAAGAATTGCTATTATAGAAATAAGGTATAGGGTATTTAACCACTTCAGCCCCGAAAGGACTTCCCAGTTTAGGACCAGAGCACTTTTTGCGATTCGGCACTATAACTGACAATTGCGCGGTCGTGCGACGTTGTACCCAAACAAAATTTGCGTCCTTTTTTTCCCCACAAATAGAGCTTTCTTTTGGTGGTAGTTGATCACCTCTGCATCTATGGCAATGGAACAGGAAGTGAAGTGAAATCTCTGCAATGGGACACAGATGACGAAAAAAAATCTGACAGGGGTTGTTCATCAATTATAAGGCCTCATATACGCGGGCGTTATTAACGGCACATTTTTTAGCTGTTTTTACAGCTTAAGAACGGCTCACCATGTTATTCTAAATCTATGGCCTCATATACACATTGACGTTTTTTGAGCTGTAGATGGTGTCGGCGTTCTTAAGCTGTAAATCTAACGCAGAACCCAAACGTTCTGAAGCTGCAGCGTTAGAGCGCTTTTGACGCTGAGCCGGCAAAATATTCAATAACGCTCAATACCGCGCATTAGCGCCATAGCGACGTTAACCTGCGTTTTTAGCGCCTGTGTTTTATGTTTTAAAATGTTCAAAAATAGCAGAGGGATGTCTTTTTAAACAAAACGAAACTTAGCGCTGACGCTCAATAAAACACACATTAACACCAATGCAAAACGCTGATTTTTTCTTGGGGTAGGTCCCGACGTTACAGCTCATTTTTTCAAAACGCCTGTGTATATGAGGCCTAATGGTTCAGCATTACATATACACAGTACCTAAGGTGGTCTGTATGCAAATACAGTCTGCGTAGAAATGATCACGCCTTAAGACTGACATCCACCCATCAAGGCATTCTGATATCTGCATAACTCTTCCCAAAAGCCAGCCCATTGCTTGATTCACAGCTGATGGCTATTGAGGGAAGTACTGAAGTGGAGTGCTGTGATGTTTTCAGAAGGCCTCATACAGCACGCTGCCAGCCCCTCCCACCAACCATGATCCACCTGCATGGCATAGAGAAGCACAGAGACTCAGTAATTTAACTATAATTAAAAATATTGCAGAGGGAAAAGAATAACACTTTTAGGCTATTACAAGTATGCCGGGTCTTCTATGGCAATTACTTTCAATGGACAGATGAACATTTATGCCATAGTAGAGATTGCGTGTTAAAGTGACACTAAGCTCAATTTATTTTTTCTACACCAATTGTTCTAAAATATCAAGTATACCATGGCTCATTTTTTAAAAAAAATCTTTTATGGTGATTTTCAGTATTCAGTGAAACCTTTTTTTTTACCTGATTTTTGCATACAAATGAATGAATGGGCTCAAATCGCACTTCAAAGAATTGCATATGATTTGAACGGAAATTTGTTGCAATTCCTTTCCGAATCGCATGCGGTTTTCCTGCGCCGCTCCTGTGTGAACCCAGGCTGAAGTCACTATGACAGTCTGGGTGTGGTTTGGGAAACTGCAGGTGATTCAGATAGTTTGGACAGATTCTTTGCAGTGTGATTTGAACCACAAAGGTATCGGTTAGAGTATCAGAGAATTTGCATGAGTACAAGTAGTTGTGCAAATGCTTAGTATCGGCACCAATACTGGTATCGGTGCAACCCTAGTTTTCAGACTATCTATCCTCCACTCATGCACCCCACAGCTACTAGCGTGCAGTACTGTTATTTCTGGCCACTAGTTTTGGTAAGTACCCACTTCCGGTCAGAATGCCTAGGCGATTCCACTGTAAGTTGCCCCCCGCCTGCAATCTCTTGGCACATGTCACTGGTCCCAGGAGGTTGCAGGACCAATAACAAAGTGCATACACAGTTGGAAGCCATCTGTGACCCCGCAAGGTGTCACAGCTGGCTTTCCACATTAAACAAGCCAGCACCGGAGACCCACAGACCAGCCAAGGTAAGGATGCTGCTGGATCCTTCGACAGGTAACTGCCCTTTTATGTTAAGTCAGCATCTACAGAATTTGTAGGTAATGGCTTTAATTATTTTGAAAACAGGCTGCAGAATCTCTTTAAACATATTGCAATTATTATTTTTTTTTTTCACGGAGGTGAAAAGGCGCCTATGGCCTCTCCATCTTCCATACGCCATGCTCTACCCCGCAAAGTTGCGGATTACAGTGCAGGGTCGGGCTCAATTCTTTGAATCCCCTAAGGAGGCAATGGTCTGGCTTGATCACAACAAGCAGGCCCTGCGACACCGAGAATGCTAACAACCTGTTTTTAAGCTGGGGAACACAGTATTACAGATAAAGAAGTGAGCTACATAAAGCGCATTGTTGGAATGTATAACGTATACCGATATACCAGACCTCTTGTTGATGGATGCCAGCAGAGTTTTCAGGGATGCCCAGTTGGCCTCATTTCAGTTTTTATGCAGGCAGCTCCGTTTACTACACCTCTTGCCCATGCTTTGGGCTACCATCAGCAGCAGTGCATGGGGTAATACAATTGTTCAAGAGTACTGTCTGACCCTGCAGTTATCAGCCAAACACCCCCAGGGACGCTATTGCACCACAACACTGAGAATCCACCTAATCCGCCTGCTCATGTTGGAGTACAAAAGCTTAACTTTTTGGATGCCAGACTCCGGTGTCTGGATGCATCAACTGTTACTGTACTATGTCTTCATCCGATGGCCACTGTACCAATAATCTCTTGGAACATTAGGGGTCCATTCACCCCTTAACAGGTTCCCCACCGCACGCCGTGCATTCACGGCGGCAGTCGGGGAGCCCTGCGCGAATCGCCGTAAATAAGCGGCGATCCGCATTTGGCCACCAGGGGGCGCGCGCGCGCCGCACTCCTGGGGAGTGTGCCTGCGATGAGCGGCTACAGGGAAAGAACGGGGAACACGGCGGTTCCCCGCTCTGTCAGTGGGGTATGAGAGATCTACTGATCCCTGTCACTGGGATCAGTTAGATCTCTCATGCCCATGTTAGCCCAACCCCCCCACAGTAAGAACACACCCAGGGAACACGATTAACCCCTAGCTCTCCCCCTGCAGGTTAACCCCTTCACTGCCAATGACATTTATACAGTAATCAGTGGACATTTAAATTTCTGATCGCTGAATAAATGTCATTGGTCCCAAAAAAGTGTCAAAATGTTCCGACATGTCTGCCCCAATATCGCATTACCGCTAAAAATCGCAGATCGCCGCCATTACTAGTAAAAAAAAAATAAATAAATAAAAACCCCAGAAATGAATTCTCACCATCCGTAAACGCGGCCACTTTTGCGCAAACCAATCAATAATCGCAGATTGCAATTTTTTTTATCGCAAATATGAGGAATTATATAAATCGGCCAAAAACGGTGAAAAAAAAAATGTTTTTTTATATTTTTTTTTTGGATTTGAATTTTAGCAAAAAGTAAGAAATTTGGGTTTTTTTGCAAAATGGTCGCTCTTCTTTTGTTTATAGCGGCGATCAGAAATGACGCAGAGGTGATCAAATACCACCAAAAGAAAGCTCTATTTGTGGGAAAAAAAGGACGCAAATTTTGTTTGGGTACAACGTCGCACGACCGCGCAATTGTCAGTTAAAGCGAAGCAGCGCCGAATCGCAAAAAAGTGCTCTGGTCCTAAAGTGGGAAATTCTTCCGGGGCTGAAGTGGTTAAGCAAGCAATGATATCCATGTGCGTCAAGAAGTTTTTCCCAGCAATCCTTTGCTTTCAAGAGACCCATCTTAATGCTGACTCCGTCCAATGTCTGAGATACTCATGGGTGGGATGGTCATACCACTCCATGCATACCAATTTTTCTAGGGGGTTAGTATTTTGGTGCATGCTGCTCTGAATTTCCAGAAACTAGACAAACGGATTGACTCAGATGGACGGTTTGTTTTCCTACACTGCTGAATAGGTAACTTAACTTGTGACTTGGCGTGTATATACATACCTCCGTCCTTTGTAGCGGGGTGCTCAGGCTTCTTATAACCTATTTGGAAGGTACCTTTGCTCATAGTTTGGGACTTTAATTGCTGTTTGAACCCCGCTCTGGATAGACACCCGGTCCCTCAATCCTCTACTCTCTCCAGGGGTACCCCCTTGGCGAGATTGTTGCAAGAGGTGGGATGGGTGGATATCTGGAGGGTCAGAAACCCAAGTGTCAAACAATTTTCATGTTTTTCCTCTCCAGGATTGATCTTGCAGTGGGCAGCTTGCACATACTCCTGTTTATCTCAGATTTGAGGTACAAACCCTGCAGTGTTTCAGACCATGCCCCTCTGGAGGTAAATTTACTCTCCTCCCCTAGGGTCCATCTGGCCAAGGCCCCCTGGAAACTCAAAGCATTCTGGCTAAAAAGATTTCCTACACATGAAGAGATAGAGTGGGATATGCAAGAGTATTTTACATCCCAATATCCCTCCGAATCCAATATGATTCATTGGGACATCTTCAAGGCCTATTTGAGGAGATTGCTAATCAGGGAGATTAATAAGGTCAAGAAAGCCTCTTCGGGACTTAGGGAAGTGGTAGAGACCCAAACACAAGAATTGGAACAAGGGTACGTTGATGATCCTAACGACTCGACTAAGGAGGCATGGCAGTCAGCCCACGCTGCATATGAGCATTTGCTCTCCTCCTCGGCCGAGAAGATAAGTTTCTTTTCAAGACAGGCCTTCTTTGAGGAGAGGGTAAAAACGGGTCGCATGTTGGCGCAGATCGCTTCCTCTCAGGAAAGATCTCCTGTAATTGGGGCAATCAGAACCCAGGGTGGCGCGGTGGTCAACTCTCCAGAGTCGATTGTTAAGGAACTAGCTAATTTTTATGAGACACTTTACCTTTCGAGTGCTTCCTATGACACAGGGGAGTTGGATAGATACTTGTAGGAAATAGAATTACCTAGGTTAACGGAGGCGCAGGCCACACAGCTAGAGGCCCCCTTTACTATTGAGGAACTCCGGGAGGCGATGGGGGCATTTCCAAACAATAAGGCTCCAGGAGAGGATGGCCTACCAATGGAGATATTTAAACAGTACTCTGAGATCCTGCTTCCAGGTATGTTCAGAGTTTTTAATGAATCTCTGAACTCGGGCTCATTACCCCTATCCATGTCAAAACCCAATATTATTTTACTCTTGAAAGCAGGCAAGGACCCAGTAAACCCAGGATCTTATAGGCCCAGCTCGCTCTTACAGAGCAATGTAAAAATCCTTGCCAAAGTGCTGGCAATCCGTTTAAACAGGGCCATAACATCCATAGTGCACACAGATCAAGCAGGGTTCATGCCCAACAAATTGACCGACGTTAACCTATGTAGGCTCTTTCTGAATATACAGTGACCGGCAGATAATGAAGGGAGTAGAGCCCTCTTGCCACTCGACGCCACAAAGGCGTTTGACAGTGTGGAGTGGGGGTACCTATGGGCAATACTGGAGAAATTTGGTTTAGGCCCCCAGTATATAGCTTGGGTGAATCTGCTTTACTCCCAGCCACAAACTGCCATAAGGGCGTTTGGGAAACTGTCTCTCAAATTCGCAATAAAGAGGGGGACAAGGCAGGGTTGCCCACTCTCACCTCTCCTGTTTGCCCTGGCAATTGAGCCACTGGCGATCAGGATCAGGTCCAATTCAGGGATTGTGGGTTTCAATTATGGCCAGAGAGAGGAGAAGGTGATGTTGTATGCCGACGACATGCTCCTCCTGCTTGGGGATACAGAAGGCTCATTAAGGGAAGCTATGTCCACTATCACCGAATTCTGTGCTTTTTTGGACCTGAAAACGAATTGGTCAAAATCCGCCCTACTACTGCTGGATGGAGATGAGACACAAGTAATATCACCTACTTACCCCATACATTTGACATCTTCTTTTAAATATCTAGGGGTACAGGTTACACAGAACCCTAGAGATTTTTGCCAGTTAAATATCACTCCCCTCCTCCAACGCTATAGGGATCGGGTAAAAACTTGGCGCTCCCTGCGAATATATCAGCTGCCGGTCGGGTAAATCGCATCAAAATGATCCTTATGCCACAATTATTATACTTTCTACACAATATCCCGATGGTGATCCCACTAAAGACCTTTAGAATTGTAAACACAATTTTTCGGGAACTAATTTGGGGGGATGGTACTCTGAGAATCAGGCTGGAACACCTACAACGCCCTAAAGATGAGGGTGGGTTAGTGCTTCCAAACCCGTGGCTATACTGCCTAGCAGCGCAGCTGCAGCATCTTATAGGAGCCATAGGCTCGGTGAGTGCTGGAGAGACTGGGGAGACAAACTCCTCTCTGGCTGTAATGACATACACTACGCAAAGGAACTCATTTGCTCAAGCCCTGGAAGCACAAACATTTGGAAAGCCACACAAGCGATACCCAACATACAATCTCATCCAAAAGATATGGAATAAGACTAAATATCTACAAAGGGTGACAGGATATACAGAGTACAGCCCCATTTGGGACAACAATACTTATTTGGAGTTAGTAAAAATTACGGTTTGGTCCTAGGTGGGTTAAGTATGGGGTAACGCACCTTTACCAGTTATTTCAGAACAGAACTCCCCTGCCATCTGCTACCGTGTTTACCCGAAAATAAGACACCCCCCGAAAATAAGACCTTCCTACAGGTTTCCTTCTGTGTGAAATATAAGGCATCCCCCGAAAATAAGACATCCCCGATAATAAAGCATCCCACCGATAATAAGGCCCCCCGTAAACTGGTTACTACATCACTGCTGTGTGGAGGCGGAGCGGAGGTCGGAGTGAGCGGTGAGCGCGGGGCGGGAGAGAGGAGCAGGAGACTTTCACGACTGTGGTGTGAAGAACAGGAGGATCAGAGCGGACGGGACACGGCGAAGGTGAGTGCTTGTCTGTCTCTGGTGACACTGCCTGATGCTCGCAGCTGCCCTCATGATGTCAGTGGCAGACCCTGCTCCAGTCCAGGTCCAGGCCCCAGCCAGCCCAGTGACAGTCCCCAGGACCAGGCAGGCCCCAGCTAGGCCAGCGCAGTGACAGTGTCTGGTGAAGGTGTCCACTGGCACAGGGGTGGGGGGGGATCACTTACGGTAAAATGACACAGGAGGTTCAGAGGGGGCAATTAAAATGACACAGGAGGATCAGAGGGGGCAATTAAAAGGACACAGGAGGATCAGAGGGGGCAATTAAAATGACACAGGAGGATCAGAGGGGGCAATTAAAATGACACAGGAGGATCAGAGGGGACAATCAAAATGACACAGGAGGATCAAAAGGGGTTACTACGGTAAAATGGTAATCCCCTCTGATTCTCCTGTGCCATTTTGATTCCCCTCTCTGATCCCCCTGTGTCATTTTAATTGCCCCTCTGATCCTTGACAACTACCGTACCGTATACAGGTAATAAATTTCCTTTATTTTTATTTAACAATAATTGTGTACTGTATTCTTCTTCATGGAAAAATAAGACATCCCCTGAAAATAAGACCTAGCACATCTTTGGGAGCAAAAATTGATATAAGACACTGTCTTATTTTCAGGGGAAACAGGGTAGCATACAGGGCAAATTTCAACTACCAGACGGTCTGCAGTATAACTATGTACAATTGCAGCATGCAATAAGAGTGCAAAGTAAGTCCTCCGAGTGGCACCTGTCTCCCACCCCGCTGTTCGGTCTAGTCATGGATGCACACACGTCAAAAGGCTTTATCTCCCAGAGCTATGCCATACTCCTTCAGTCCTTTCTGAGGCGGCATCCTCTGACGATGATGGAACGATGGGAACAGGACGTGGGTCCCATAGCTGGAGATCAATGGGAGGAAGCCCTCCAGGCACTAGTAACGTGCTCCCTAAAGGTATCCCAGAGGTTGACGCAGCTGTAAATTTGCTACAGGTTTATTACACTCCTCACAGGCTGCACTTGATGGGGCTGCGAGATGATGCAACATGCACTAGATGTAAGAGGGACCATGGAGATTTGATACACTTACTGTGGAGGTGCCCGAAACCCCACAAATATTGGACCGGGATAATACAGCAGATTAACCAGATCTTTCGAGTGACTCTTCCAGTTGACCCAAGAGCGTGCTTATTACGGATACTGGAAGAATATGAGTGGGAAGCCAACATTAGAGAAGCTATACTTAAAGTACTGTTCCAGGCACGAAAACTGCTCATGGTTCAGACGAAGGAAAGACGAGGACCCACCTGCAGTAAAGGAATGGGTTGCGAAAGTAGGTGACCAACTCTGCATGGAAAAACTGGTGTACCAGCATAGGGGTACGGCTCATAAATTTGAGAAGATGTGGGCACCGTGGCTGGAGGTACCAGGGCTCGCTCTGGTAAATCTAGTCATGGATAGGCTGTTAAGGATGAATGTGGGTTCATCAGTGAAACCTGTCTGTTCAGGATGAAAAAAACAAGCTCATGGGCTACTAGCATATACTAAGGTGGAGTTAACTGCTTTACTTAAATGTCTATAATGCATAACTGTATTGGTTCAGGGTGATAGATGCTCATTAAAAAAGCAGGAATTTAAAATGATGCTAAATATGTAACCATGTTTTCTGCTGATGGTGCCTGTAAGCTGCTCTTTGTTCTGTTTTCAATTTTTCAATAAAATACTTGTTGGATTAAAAAAAAAAAAACCTATATAATGTTTGGGGGTTCTTAGTAAAAAAATTATAATTTTTACATGTAGGAGAGGAGTGCCAAAAAGGGCCTCGATGGGAAGTGGATAAACACATCATGCACTGGCAACTATACATGTGTCTGTCTGGGTTCTCACCCAGACAGACACAAAAACACCTGATGAGTAAGGTTTTTTTTTTTTTTTGCAAAAGAATGTTTCTGTGGGTAGCTGTTCCAAAATTATAAGCTTAAACTAACATCACTGTTTGTAAAATCAATAGGTTTCCTTTTGCACAAATTGTACCATGTAAATGACCAACATTAGCATTTTATATAGGAGAATAGTGTAAGAGAAATGTTCTCTTCCATTGGTAGGTCACACACAGTGCCCTCTCTGGTTTATTGCTAGGCTGAATATTTCTATGGATCTTGGAAACACATTAAGCACTGCAAGTACACAGTGTTGCCAAGAAATAAAGCAGTAGAAAGTAAACTATTAAATATCTAACTGGTATGGTTCAGGAAGACTTTGGACAAAGGCCTGACATGAGGTCATGTGGAAGATTGCCCAAAACAACTATTCCGATTAGATGTAGGGGAGCTCAATACATCTGGAAGAGTAGTAGGTGTTTGTATAACCCATTAAGTACAAGCTTTTGTGCAGAAGGTGAGGCAGCTCAGGACTAGGTGAGTAATAGTCATAGGCACAGCAGGGTTTTCTTATGTGTAAAAATCAATGCTGAGCTGAACAATGTCACAGCAGCCTGGTTTTTAATGGGAAAATGTCAGGGTTTACAAAGCTTTAGGAGAATGGCTTAGGTAAATAGCACAGGAACTTAGTAGGTGGTTGAAGAAGTACTGGGGTCAAGTAAGTCACTGTTAGCATTCATACATCCAGGTTTAAGGTGGGTGGGAGACCACATGGCCTTGGACTTACAGATTTTACTGATAACACTTGCTGTTAAAGGTCTTTCTATAAATGGATCATTTATAAAACCCATTTATGGCAGGTGGAAGTTTCACACTGGGGACAGCAGAATAGGGGCAGCAGAAGGCCTCTAAACAAGATTGCTACCTTATCCAAGCACATATGAATTGTACAAGTTCCATGACAAATTAAGATTGTAAATAGATTCATCTGCACTGCCACAGAGCATGGGTAATTCATCTGTGTGTTGTGATGCCTCCACCCTCCAGAGGCCTGATGGTGACCTCCTGAGTCAGGGGCAGCTGACATTCCTCCTCCGGGTGCAGGTTACTAGGCATGGCGGGTGTAGTGCAAGGTGAAATGATTGGGCTCCAGTCAGTTTTGAAAAGAACAAAAAGAGATTTATTGTTTGTCAACAAGAACTGGGGAAGAGAGAGTTTAGAGCCAGGACACCCTTAGGCAAATGCAATGTGCAAACAGGCAGACTCCGTGGACAAAAATAGAAATAGGCTGACAGTGATACAGAAAAGGGCCTTTAAGCTGAATGCAGCAATCTGTATTTCCGTAGCAAATGCTGTCTCCTATAGCAACACTTCACTTCAATACTTCACTGTAGATCTGCACACGTAACTCACAGTAAAACATTGTAGATCTCTTCTCACATCTCACAGTATCCCACTGTAGATTACTCAAGCTTCACCCACGCTGTCCCGCTGGGACCCTGACTTGACTCACAGCTACCCGCTGTACTTATCTTCAAGCGTCATCCACACTGTCCTGCTGGGTTCCTGGCTTTACTCACAGCTACCAGCTGTACTTATCTTCAAGGTGCACCCACACCCCCTGCTGGATTCCTGGATGAAAAGCTTTCCCATCAATTCACTGTACCCGGATAGTGAAAGGCCTGCTGCGGTACTTTTTCAGACCTCCATCCTCTCTACACCTACCTCTGATAACAGGAGTGGTTGTCCCTTTGTGGCAACTGCTTCTCCTTTACCGCTGGCGCACAATATGGCTCTCCCTCAGGCAGAACCTCCTCACATTTGGTTAGGCCTCAGGCTTCAGTCCTAACTCTCTGCTGCTGCTCCACATACATCTCCCCAGGCCAAAGCCTGGGGCAGAAAGAACACTGATCACCTGATTCCTCCCAAATAAATAGACAATCCCATTATGCTCCGGGGCCGAAAGAAACCCCTGCTGTTTGGTTGAGATAACATATCTATTCATAACCTGTGCTATCTGTAATCCATCATTCTATTGTCAGAGGCAGCAATTGCACCTTGTGACAGAAGAGTGGAACTACACCAGACCCAAGCTTAGGGTAAAGTCAGTGGATCCCCTACCAATTAGTCAGGCTAGTTACCAGCTAGCACAACTAAATTTGTTAGCAGCGCTGTTTAGGACCAGGGTGCTACAATCTCCCCCTGCCAAGGAAACTACGTCTCGGTGTTTGCAAACAAAAAACAAGTACTCTGAATCCTGAGAGCGGATGTCCTGGCAAAAAAGTGGATGGGAAGGAATAACAGGGAAAGGAGGAACAATAATAACAAATGAGTGTGGCGTACCACAAAAAACAGTAAAAATAACTTATGTACAATGGCAAGTAGCATTTCACACAGAGATAGTTAAATAGGAGGCAATATTTACATTTAACGTGTGGCGTATCACCCAAGGGTAAGGGAAATATGCAATAAACAAGAAAACATTATGTCCTAACCATCTATATAATATTTACACGATAGGAAATAGTAAAATTAGCATTAGTATACAAGTCAAGGATATTGTCTCTCCTTAGCCAAGGAAGATGCAATGGATGCAGGAAAACCTGAAAAAGAATGAAAGAGGCAACATAGAGAGAACACAATATACTATTATAGCAATACTAGTGCAGTATGAACTATATGTACAGTGGTAAACTTTTGTTGACTCCCAGCCGAGAGTACCCAAAAGTATGCAAAACAGTCACAAAAAAAATACCTTAACCTACATGTATACCTAGACATACAGTATCTCACAAAAGTGAGTACACCCCTCACATTTTTGTAAATATTTTATTATATCTTTTCATGTGACAACACTGAAGAAATGACACTTTGTTACAATGTAAAGCAGTGAGTGTACAGCTTGTACAACAGTGTAAATTTGCTGCCCCCTCAAAATAACTCAACACACAGCCATTAATGTCTAAACCACTGGCAACAAAAATCAGTACACCCCTAAGTAAAAATGTCCAAATTGGGCCCAATAAGCCATTTTCCCTCCCCGGTATCATGTGACTCGCTAGTGTTACAAGGTCTCAGGTGTGAATGGGGAGCAGTTGTGTTAAATTTGATTTTATTGCTCTCACTCTCTAGTACTGGTCACTGGCAGTTAAACATGGCAACTCATGGCAAATAACTCTCTGAGGATCTGAAAAAAAGAATTGTTGCTCTACATAAATATGGCCTAGGCTATAAGAAGATTGCCAAGACCCTGAAACTGAGCTGCCAAGACCATACAGTGGTTTAACAGGACAGGTTCCACTCAGAACAGGCCTCACCATGGTCGACCAAAGAAGTTGAGTGCACGTGCGCAGCATCATATCCAGAGCTTGTCTTTGGGAAATAGACATATGAGTGCTGCCAGCATTGCTGCAGAGGTTGAAGGGGTGGGGGGTCAGCCTGTCAGTGCTCAGACCATACGCCGCACACTGCATCAAATTCATCTGCATGGCTGTCGTCCCAGAAGGAAGCCTCTTCTAAAGATGATGCACAAGAAAGCTCACTAACAGTTCGCTGAAGACAAGCAGACTAAGGACATGGATTACTGGAACCATGTCCTGTGGTCTAATGAGACCAAGATGAACTTATTTGGTTCAGATGGTGTCAAGCATGTGTGACGGCAACCAGGTGAGGAGTACAAAAACAAGTGTGTCTTGCCTACAGTCAAGCACGGTGGTGGGAGTGTCATGGTCTGGGGCTGCACGAGTGCTGCCGGCACTGGGGAGCTACAGTTCATTGCGGGAACCATGAATGCCAACATGCACTGTGACATACTGAAGCAGAACATGATCCCCTTCGGAGACTGGGCTGCAGGGCAGTATTCCAACATGATAGCGACCCCAAACACACCTCCAAGACAACCACTGCCTTGCTAAAAAAGCTGAGGGTAAAGGTGATGGACTGGCCAAGCATGTCTCCAGACCTTAAACCTATTGAGCATCTGTGGAGCATCCTCAAACGGAAGATGGAGGAGCGCAAGGTCTCTAACATCCACCAGCTCCGTGATGTTGTCATGAATGAGTGGAAGAGGAATCCAGTGGCAACATGTGGAGCTCTAGTGAACTCCATGTATTAGAGCGTTAAGGCAGTGCTGGAAAATAACGGTGGCCACACAAAATATTGACACTTTGGGCCCAATTTGGACATTTTCACTTAGGGGTGTACTCACTTTTGTTGCCAGTGGTTTAGACATTAATGACTGTATGTTGAGTTATTTTGAGGGGACAGCAAATTTACACTGTTATACAAATTGTACACTCGCTACTTTACATTCTAGCAAAGTGTAATGTCTTCAGTGTTGTCACATGAAAAGGTATAATAAAATATTTACAAAAATGTGAGGGGTGTACTCATTTTGTCAGATACTGTATTTTTACAGTTGAAAACTGGCCCCATTCCCTCAAGAATGACACCGGCTTTCCATAGCAATCCTAGAAATAAATCCTACTTAGCAATCTATGGTGAAGCATAATAGAGCAGCTTTGGACTCACTCAGAGGGTCACACTCACACCATCTAGTGGTCAGTCATGAAAAAGTCTGTATGGATAGTAACATTTCAGTCCATGAAATTCAATCTCAAGATAAAGACTTGCCCCTTTGCCACCCTAAGTAACATGTCATTGTCCTTGGAGCCCCAAAGTCCAATAGGCATTTTTGAATGTAGTAACATGGTCAACAACTTCCCAGCAGTTCCCTTCTTCTCAGTTACAAACTCTGGAAACAGTGTGCATGGCTATTTGCAGACAAACACTTTTAGCCACACAAATAGGCAAGGGACTGTAGATTTCCAAAGAACAGTTCATCTTCCAACAAAGACCCCTTGCCTTTTAAGCATATAAGGAATTGAAACATATTCCCCCAGTTCCAGGCAACAGGTCAGCATGTCTCATTAAGAACGCCTCCGGCAATCTGCTGGTATCAGGAGCACAGTCCAGCACCAAACAGCACAGACAGGAGTGTACCCACATCAAGATTCTGTCCACTGTAGAGCAACTTCCGTTGGAACTGACACAGCCAACTAAGCACAGCGATGTGTTCCACTTTAACGATTTTCAACATTCGAAAGTCAGATGGCGTTACCAATAGTAACGAGGGCCGGGCAATTGAATAGGTTTCCCTGTTGATCCAATAGTGGTGATGTAGTCTTGCACATCCGCTTGATTGGGCCTTGGAGCACAGAAATTTAGCCATGTGCTCCCTTGAGAGTGGCTGGCAGTAGTGGTTCACCTGATAGCTGACCTCAATTGCACCATATATCACACATCCAGAGACACTGACCAGTTTTTGTTGTTTTATTTAGGGGAAATAACTTGGATGAGGATAAGGGGTAACTGTGGGATGCCCAAAGAATTATGATACAATGATTCCATATACAGTCCTGTATATGCACACTTCACTTCAGGCTCACCCTCTGCAGACTATTGCTCCTCTCAACTCTCCAGCACTTCAGTTGCTGGCCGTTTCTCTTACAGTTCTCTCACTACACAGAACTCACAGCTTTACACTTCTTTACTTCTCTCCAGCTCAGAACTTAGTTTCCAGCCTAAAAGTAAATTTATCAGGCTTCTCTATACCTTTCTCTTCACCTCTTAGCACACGATGAGGCCTACCCGGTTTCAGCAGGACCTCAGGAACACCCAATACAGGCCAGGGATCACAGGCCCCTGAATGTGCAGCAAAGTACTTTAGTGCTAACTGGGCCTTTGACAGACTTCAAGTCCCAGTCCTTCCTCTTCCAGGTCCCATCGACCTGCTCTCTGGTAGTGACTCTCCTTTCCCTTGACTGGCTCCCAAGGCTCCAACAGACTGTCCACCAGTCCTCTCCCAGCCTGCTCTAGCACTTTCTCCTCCAGTCCCAAGGACCATCACTCACTGCACCGGTGGATACTTGAAAGTCTCTCACTCCTCATGTAGCACCTCCACTGTTCTCCTGTTCCTCCTGTATGGCTTCAGGAATCACTCTCCTTCCTGGCTGAACTCGAACCCCCAGGCCCCAAGGTCACCCTCCCTAGACTGGATGCGACCTCCCGGGTAGGGGCCTGCACTACAGCGCCTCTGCTACATCTCCAAACTTCCACCTGACACTACTCCTCCCAGAGTGGGCTGGCTCAGAGTATTTAAGGAGGCCTGCCCCCTGCCAATCCTGCTTGGGGATTGGTCAGGGCTCCTTAGAATACTCCAGATGGCTCCACCCATCTCCCAGCTCTCTGACCAGAAAACCTTCCCCATGTTTCTAGAAAGAAGTGGGAGGTTCTGGTGACCTGATCTGTTAAGTCCACCCAATCCTCCCTGAGCCCCTCCTCCCAGCCCAGATCAAAACATTCAGACCTGCACATTACAGTCAGGCCTGACAAAATTTACCTCTCCTAGCCAAAACCCTGCTAGAAAATGCACCTATACTATGGGGGCGCAGACGCTACACTCACCCCCCCCACCTAAACATCAGCTGGTCCCCAGCTGAAATTGAAAAATAGCTTCTTTATATAGAAGCAAGGCATCCCAAAGTCAGAAATTGAAAGGAAAAAGGGAACAAACTTGGAAGGGGACATACAAAACTGTACATGAAAAAATAAGTATCAAAAATATATCATCTCCATTTTTGCAGTATTTACAATATACAGTTTATCACATTTCCTATCTACAATCCCTGCATCTAATTGCAGCATACTGCACACATTCTGGGCCGGAGCACCTCCCCCTAAAGGGAAGCCCTCCACCCACCTAGTTAGCAACAGTTGTCGTTTGGCTTGACTCTCGACAGATAAAGATGAACAGCCGTTCCATCAGGAATCCTAAGAGAAGGGAAACACAACTATTTAAACTAACTTACTAAACAATGCAGCCTATCAGGAGGGGTTACAAGCCTCCTAATAGAAACATAACAACTTTCCACACACCTCTTGACCTGCCTGCCCTGCCAGTGAGGGGTTAGATACTCACAGCAGAGCAGAAAGAAGAAAAAAAAACTAATAACAGTTCTTTAACCACTTCCTTACAGGACACGTACACCCCCTTCCTTACCAGACCAATTTTCAGCTTTCAGCACTCTCACACTTTAAATGACAATTACTCAGTAATGCTACACTGTTCCCAAACAAAATTTTTATCATTTTTTTTCTCACAAATAGAGCTTTCTTTTGGTGGTATATAATCACTGCTGTGTTTTTTATTTATTTCAATATAAGCGAAAAAGTAGCGAAAATTTTGAAAAAAAAACACTTTAGTTTAGTTCTATTAAAAAATTTAGCAAAAAAGTAATTTTTCTTCATAAATTTGGGCCATAATTTATACTGCTACATATCTTTGGTAAAAATAACCCAAATTAGTGGATATTATTTATTCTCTGTGAAAGTTACAGAGTCTAAAAGCTATGGTGCAAATCAATGAAAATTGATCACACCCGATGTACTGACCACCTATCTCATTTCTTGAGACCCTAACAAGCCAGGAAAGTACAAATACCCCCCAAATAACCCCTTTTTGGAAAGTAGACATTCTAAGGTATTTATTAAGGGGCGAGGTGAGGCATACTTGCAATGACACCCCAAAATACATTCTGCTACTCCTCCTGAGTATGGCGATACCCCATGTGTGAGGCTTTTACACAGCCTGGCCACATACAAAGGCCTAACATTGAAGTAGCACCTTCAGGCGTTCTACGAGCATAAATTACAGATCTCATTTCTCAGCCACCTATTACACTTTTGAAGGCCCTGGAACACCAGGACAATGGAATTGACCACAAAATGACCCCATTTTGGAAAGCAAACACCCTAACTTATGATCTATGAGGCATAATGAGTCTTTTGAATGGTTCATTTTTTTCCAGAAGTTGTTGAAAAATGTGGGAAAAAAAATTAAAATGCATTTTTTAACACAAAGTTGACCATTTATACGATATTTTAAACACATAGCATGTACATAGCAAAAATGACACCACAAAACACATTCTGCTACTCCTCCTGAGTATGACGATACCACATGTGTGAGGCTTCTACACAGCCTGGCCCTATACAGAGGCCCAACATTGAAGCAGCACCTTTAGGCGTTCTACGAGCGTAAATTACACATCTCATTTCTCAACCACCTATTACACTTTTGAAGGCCCTTGAGCACCAGGACAATGGAATTGCCCACAAAATGACCCCATTTTGGAAAGTAAAAACCCCAAGGTATATTCTATGAGGCATTATGAGTAGTGTTGAGCGAACCCGGACTGTAACGTTCGGGTCCGTACCGAACTTTCGGGTGTCCGTGACACGGACCCGGACCCGGACATTTCAAAAATCGTTCGGGTTCGGTCCGGGGTTCTGCTATTTTACTCCACGTGTTGAGAAGCTGCAGGGCAGCCAATCAACAAGTGTTTCACTGGTTTGCCCTTAGAAGCCATCACAGCCATGCCTACTAATGGCATGGCTGTGATTGGCCGGTGCATCATGTGACCCAGCCTCTTTATAAGCTGGAGTCACAGTGCTGCAGTCACATGCTCCTTGGGTTAGTGTAGGGAAAGGTAGCTGACTGCGTGAGGGACAGATTTGAGACATTTTAAGACCTGATTCTGCATCCTGAGATAGATTACTTTACTACTGCTGTCTGTGCTGTTGCTCTGAGGACAGATAGCAGAAATTAGAGATTTCACATACCGCTGCTTTGACAAGATACGTCTCGAACTAGACGTTGAGTTTCGTCGCCATACACTTTAGAGATTAAAGACGATAGACAGGAGTCTCGTTGTCGTGTCT
>BLSH010473244.1:74850-90949 GCA_018402905.1 Glandirana rugosa | reverse complement strand
TCATGAGCTCATGGACAGTGGACGGGTAGTCTCATGGACTCATGTACAGTGGACGTGGGCAGGTGACATGTACTCAGGTACTCTGATGGGCAGGTGACAGGTACTCGAGTACTCTAATGGGCAGGTGACAGGTACTCGGGTACTCTGATGGGCAGGTGACAGGTACACGTGTACTCTGATGGACAGGTGACAGGTACTTGCTACTCTGCTGGGGTGGTGACAGGTAATCGAGTACTCTGATGGGCAGGTGACAGGTACTCGGGTACTTTGATGAGCAGGTGACAGGTACTTGGGTACTCTGATGGGCAGGTGACAGATACTCGGGTACTCTGATGGGCAGGTGACAGGTACTCGGGTACTTTGATGGGTTGGTGACAGGTACTCAGTTACTCTGATGGACAGGTGACAGGTACTCGGGTACTTTGATGGGCAGGTGACAGGTACTCGGGTACTCTGAT
The DNA here is from genome assembly GCA_018402905.1 of Glandirana rugosa. Lineage (NCBI taxonomy): Eukaryota > Metazoa > Chordata > Amphibia > Anura > Ranidae > Glandirana > Glandirana rugosa. The sequence goes on along the minus strand of BLSH010473244.1, from coordinate 90,491 downwards.
GGGCAGGTGACAGGTACTCGGGTACTTTGATGGGCAGGTGACAGGTACTCGGTTACTTTGATGGGCAGGTGACAGGTACTCGGGTACTTTGATGGTCAGGTGACAGGTACTCGGGTACTCTGATGGACAGGTGACATGTACTCTGATGGGCTGTGACAGGTACTTTGATAGGGTGGTGACAGGTACTCTTTATTGGAAGGGGGGCAATCGGTGTGCTTGGTGCTGACAGTAAGCGGTAACGAGCTGTTACCGCTATCTCCTCCTCACACACGATCGGTGTGTGAAGAGGAGAACCCGGTAACAGCTCGTTACCGCGGATTCTCGTCATTCTGTGACCGGCTTGATTGGACACAGCTGGTCACATGGTAAAGAGCCAATATCATTGGCTTTTTACCGTGATCGGGGTTGGGCTTTGTCCGGGGGACAAGCCCGCACCCCGATCACCGTTTTGCGCGCCGCTCTGTGTGTGTTGTCGGAAGTGACCGGCTGTGATAGAACACAGCCGGTCACGTGGTAAAGAGCCAATTTTATTGGCTCTTTGCCCCGATCACGGAAGGCTGGAGTCCCGAGGGACATGGCCGGTCCCCGATCGCCGCGATGCGGGCCCCTGGGGCTAGCGGCTAAAGCATATGACGTCCACTTAGCATGGGGAGTGCTCCTTGCTGACGTATAATTACTATACGCCGGTAAGGAAGTGGTTAAAGTCCGTGTTGGGAGGAGCACCACCCAGGTAGTAGGCTTCAAAGAATAAAACAAAGAGGGCAAACTTCACCCCAGTGTCCTTGCAGTGAACAGTCTCTTCCACTGGGCACAGGGTGGCAGGCTAGTTTGTCCTGCAGTTCAGGGGAAAAGTACACACCCCAATACTCATCACAACAGTCCTGGGATGTGCTGTATTGTCTGTGCTACCCCACAGTCCTACACATAATAATGAGGATCCAGCAATCTCAGCTGCCAGTCCCCATCTCCCCGAACTGAAATAGAATAGCTCCTTGCAGGCTGATTGGGCTTCACAATCATGACACAATCCTTCTTGACAGTCTGCCCAAGGCTCCACTCCCTCTTCAACTCCATGAATCTTTCCCAGGAGCTGCATTCAGGAACCCGCATGGGCTTAGGTACATGAAGATAGTCCCATGTCATCTCGTCCTCCCACTGCTCACTTGAACTCTTGACGATCTCCATGACATGAGGCGGGACGTAAGGGTAGTCCATGCCCCACTCCAAAGCAACCTGGTGTTGGACCTCCCGCTGATACTGGTAAAGCCTAGGCAACTTGAGTCGGTTCCCTTTCCCAGGCTTAACTTGAGTCGCAGCGGATCTCACTACCATTTGCTGGTATGTAGGTGCTCTGGTCTGAATAGCAGAGGGCCGGTTTAGGAAAGTCTGGTAAAGAAGACTGGGAGTTCCTGTCGCTGAATTGGCACCCTGAGGGGACTCCTTCTTGTCCTCATCAGAAAAGAAAAGGGCTGATGAATCTCTTGTCTACAGCTTCCCAGCCGATTCTTCACTATGAGACGATCACTCAGTTAAGTGCTCAAGGGACCCAAATTCTGCTACCAGCCTGGGTGACCCCCAGTTTATGGCCCTCTGCTCTGCATTCTCATCTGGCTTTTCAGGGGGCACCTCTCAACAACTGGCTCCAGCCTAACAGAGGTGCTTGCAGGTGGGGACACAGCCGGCATTTCAGGGACCACGGGCTCCTGCTCAATAGTACTCATGGTTCCCGAGTCCCCGACCAGCCTGTAGGCCACAACAGTCTTTCCTTCCCTTTCATCCTTGATGGCAACAGTAAGCTGTAGTATCCACTGATCTGATGGAAAGTACACCTCACACACAGTCTCTCCCTTTAGCAACAAGAACAGTCCCAGGCATACTTTATTGTTTGCAGGAATTGGAGCAGTCATTGGTAAAGCACTTGTAATGCCCAGCTTTAGCAGAACGCTGGGCATTTTTGTAATCCAGTGGGAATGTCCGGCCGTAGCATGGCGCAGAACATATTTGTAATCCATGGGCGCGTTCACCTGCCATGGTTGCCATGGGCAGCGACACATGGTACAAAGTCACTGCATTGCAGGATTGGTATTTATAGGTGTCGGTCCCAATGCTGTTTTGGAGCGGCTGTGCAGACAGGTAGCAATCTGTTGGCAGCTCCGGCTGGTTGCTATGGACAGTTCAAAGGCAAAGCTCACAGTTCTTATCCCGGTTAAGTCCCCGTTGACAATAAAACATATTAAACATTCCTCTGGCTCAGTTCTTGCGGTTGTTATGGGCGACGACTGACTGCCTCACAGGTAATCCCGGACGAGCCCCCAAATGTAGCCATTTGCTCCCTTGAGAGTGTTGATAGTAGTGGGTTACCTGATAGCTGACCTCAATCGCATCATATATCACACATCCGGAGATACTGAGCCAGACCAACTCTTGTTTTTGTTGTTTTATTCAGGGGAAATAACTTTGATGGGGATAAAGGGTAACTGTGGGATGCCCAAAGAATTATGGTACAAGGATTCCATATACAGTCCTGTATATGTGCACTTCACTGCAGACTCTCCCTCTGCAGACTATTGCTCCTCTCAACTCTTCAGCACTTCAGTTGCTGACCGTTTCTCTTACAGTTCTCTCACTACACAGAACTCACAGCTTTACACTTCTTTGCTTCTCTCCAGCTCAGAACGTTTCCAGCCTGAAAGTAAATTTACCAGACTTCTCTATACCTTTCTCTTCACCGCGGTTAGCACATGGTGAGGCCTACCCGGTTTCAGCAGGACCTCAGGAACACCCAATACAGGCCAGGGATCACGGGCCCCTGAATGTGCAGAAAAGTACTTTAGTGCTAAATGGGCCTTTTGACGGACTACAACTCCCAGCCCATCCTCTTCCAGGTTCCATCGACCTGCTCTCTGGAAGTGACTCTCCTTCTCCTTGACTGGCTCCCAAGGCTCCCACAGACTGTAAACCATTCCTCTCCCAGCCTGCTCTAGCACTTTCTCCTCCAGTCCCAAGGACCATCACTCACCGCACCGGTGGATACTTGAAAGTCTCTCACTCCTCCTGTAGCACCTCTGCTTTTCTCTTGTTCCTCCTGTGCGGCTCCAGGAATCCCTCTCCTTCCTGGCTCCACCCGAACCCCCATGCACCAAGGTCACCCTCTCCAGATTGGGGGTGACCACCTGGGTAGGGGCCTGCACTACAGCGCCTCTGCTACATCTCCAGACTTCCACCTGACGCTTCTCCTCCCAGAGTGGTCTGACTCAGAGTATTTAAGAAGGCCTGCCCCCTGATATAACTGCAGCAACAGTAGATATCCTTTACAGTAGAGCACACTTCTGATATGATTATCACTTATTCCATACATTCTCCATCCCAGTTTGGCTTATGCTTTAGGTGCCAACTTGTGGGATACGGATCTGAAGTTCCACGTGGACACGGAACAAACGGGCAGGCTTATACCGACTAGTAGTGATGGTGGGCTGATGACCTTCAGTTGCGGCCTCACTTATGGTAGCGATGGATGCTGGCACTCTGATTCCTTCTGAGATGATAGGTGCTGCAGACACCACCTGGTCAGAGCTAGTAGAGGCAGCAGAAGATCCACAAGAAGCGATGGCAGTAGGAACTGACACTTCCACTGCAGGAACGTTGAGTCTGACGGGTGCGGTGGCCCCTGAGTGGGCAGAATTAGCACCGGCCCAAACGGACACACTGGAATCAGCAGCAGCAGTAGTATATTGCATTTCACCCACGGTTACATATCCCCATCTCCAGTCCACTTTCAGCACCTGGAATGGCAGGGGTGGGCGAACAGCTACCAGCAACAGTTCCCCATATTGGTAATACCGATTCCAATGGCGCAGAAACACAGCAAAACTGGAACATCGCTTGCAAATGATTCCCATGGCTGCAGAACTTTGGGAGATGTACAGTGCTATCTCCCCATGAGGCCTCAGCTGAAGGCCCGTATTGGTAATAGTCTCTCAAGAGGTGAAAAGACTAGCCATGACCCTCGAGTCATACTTAGCTGAAGCCAGATGGATGAATTCAGACATTTTCTCCACACTCAGCAACTTTCTGCTTCCCCCCAACGATTTTGGAGCACGTGTCGTGGGTCCGGCTGTGCAACTCCATCTCCTCCTCCTCTGCAGAGAGACAACTCTTCCCCCTGCCAAGGGATTGGTTCACATGCTCTTCAGGAAGCGCCCGCCTCTTTTCTCCAGCAATGCGCCAAATCTTTTCTGCAGTCTGCCTTAACCCCTATAGCACTCTTGTAAAGGGACAAACAACCAGGCTGACACTCTCCACAGTTCAAAAAGACTCGATGGTTCTTCCCCATATGATGTAGATGGATAATAACACAATCTCTGAGGGTTAAAGATGTTGGCAAATCATAAAAGAGTAACCTGAGGTGGGGCTTTAAATATGCCAATTGGGAACATACAACTGCAAAAATAGGTAAAAGTTCATATAGATTTTATTGTAGTTTAGCAAATCCATAAAATATGTTGAAAACATATCATCAAAAAAGGACATGAAGTACAAATTATAAAGAAACAAAAAGGCACACAAGGGCGCACTGGCCTAGCGCATTATCCTTGATAAAATTTATTTTATAGAAATCATAAAAACATACTCACAAACAACTCATGTACCAAGCGTTTCCAGTGCTGGAGCGGGTAAAGTCCAATCCTCCGTCTCCCAATGGTAACCTGGATAGACTGGTTGACGTGTTTCAAGGCCGTAGCCTCTTCCTCAGAGCCTCTGAAATGCTTGGTACATGAGTTGTTTGTGAGTATGTTTTTATGATTTTTATAAAATAAATTTTATCAAGGATAATGCGCTAGGCCAGTGCGCCCTTGTGTGCCTTTTTGTTTCTTCAGTTTTGGGACGACCCCAGTCCATCAGGTGGCAGCACGGTGGCACGTTATCCAGTTCTGATACCATCAGATATCCCCTTTCTCACCACTGCAGAGAAGATTTTCTCCTTGAGCGCGGAAAAATAGTGATTTGACTTTGTACAAATTATAAACCCTTAGAGATCATAAATCATCACATGCACATGGTAAATGGTCTACGCATTACACGGGTTCCTCTGCTTCTTCAGGACCAAGCATGTATGATACACGTCGGGTATTGTACTCAGTATCCAACCAATGCGATAGCAGAGGGGACACTAGACAAAAGCAGATTAATCCATATTTAATATTTTATGGATTTGTTAAACTACAATAAAATCTATATGAAATTTTACCTATTTTTGCAGCCGTATGTTCCCATTTGGCACCTCAGGTTACTCTATTATGATTTGCCATTATTTTAGGATTGATGCCAATGTGAACACTTGATTTTGTATATATGGCATGCCACCTATCTCCTCAACTACTGATTAAAGATGTTAGTTGCCACTTACCCACGGAGCCAAACAAAATCTTTGTGTAGTTGTAGTCTGTTGCCAGGGGCGACCACAGCAAAAATAATGCTTTGCCCCACGTTGGGCGCCAAAATGTAGTGATGCCCCCGCCCTCAAGAGGCCTGATGGTGACTTCCAGAGTCAAGGGCAACTGACATTCGTCCTCAGGGTGCAGGTTACTAGGTATGGTGGATGTAGTGCAAGGTGGAATGATTGGGTGCCAGTCACTTTTGAAATTAACAAAAAGAGATTTATTGTCTCTTAACAAGAACTAGGGGAGAGAGGGTTTAGAGCCAGGATGCCCTTAGGCAAATGCAATGTGCAAACAGGCAGATTCCGCAGACAAGAATAGAAATAGGCTGACAGCGATACAGAAAAGGGCCTATAAGCTGAATGCAGAAATCTGTATTTTCATAGCAAATGCTGTCTCCTATAGCAACACCTCACTTCAATACTTCACTGTAGATCTGCACACATACAGTGGGTACAGAAAGTATTCAGCCATTTGCTAAAATCATTTAACTTCATTTTTTTCCCTCATTAATGTACACACAGCACCCCATATTGACAGAAATACACAGAATTGTTGACATTTTTGCAGATTTATTAAAAAAGAAAAACTGAAATATCACATGGTCCTAAGTATTCAGACCCTTTGCTCAGTATTCAGTAGAAGCACCCTTTTGATCTAATGCAACCATGAGTCTTTTTGGGAAAGATGCAACAAATTTGGGGATCCTCTGCCATTCCTCCTTGCAGATCCTCTCCAGTCCTGTCAGGTTGGATGGTAAATGTTGGTGGACAGCCATTTTTAGGTCTCTCCAGAGATGCTCAATTGGGTTTAAGTCAGGGCTCTGCCTGGGCCATTCAAGAACAGTCAGGGAGTTGTTGTAAAGCCACTCCTTCATTATTTTAGTTGTGTGCTTAGGGTCATTGTCTTGTTGGAAGGTAAACCTTCGGCCCAGTCTGAGGTCCTGAGGACTCTGGAGAAGGTTTTCGTCCAGGATATCCCTGTACTTGGCCGCATTCATCTTCCCCTCGATTGCAACCAGTTGTCCTGTCCCTGCAGCTGAAAAACACCCCCACAGCATGATACTGCTTCACTGTTGGGACTGTATTGGACAGGTGATGAGCAGTGCCTGGTTTTCTCCACACATACTGCTTAGAATTAAGGCCAAAAAGTTCTATCTTGGTCTCATCAGACCAGAGAATCTTATTTCTCACCATCTTGGAGTCCTTCAGATGTTTTTTTAGCAAACTCCATGTGGGCTTTCATGTGTCTTGCACTGAGAAGAGGCTTCTGTCGGGCCACTCTGCCATAAAGCCCTGACTGGTGGAGGGCTGCAGTGATGGTTGACTTTCTACAACTTTCTCCCATCTCCCGACTGCATCTCTGGAGCTCAGCCACAGTGATCTTTGGGTTCTTTACCTCTCTCACCAAGGCTCTTCTCCCCCGATAGCTCAGTTTGGCCGGACGGCCAGCTCTAGGAAAGGTTCTGGTCATCCCAAAGGTCTTCCATTTGAGGATTATGGAGGCCACCGTGCTCTTAGGAACCTTAAGTGCAGCAGAAGTTTTTTTTGTAACCTTGGCCAGATCTGTGCCTTGCCACAGTTCTGTCTCTGAGCTCTTCAGGCAGTTCCTTTGACCTCATGATTCTCATTTGCTCTGACATGCACTGTGAGCTGTAAGGTCTTATATAGACAGGTGTGTGGCTTTCCTAATCAAGTCCAATCAGTATAATCAAACACAGCTGGACTCAAATGAAGGTGTAGAACCATCTCAAGGATGATCAGAAGAAATGGACAGCACCTGAGTTAAATATATGAGTGTCACAGCAAAGGGTCTGAATAATCAAACGCAGCTGGACTCAAATGAAGGTGTAGAACCATCTCAAGGATGATCAGAAGAAATGGACAGCACCTGAGTTAAATATATGAGTGTCACAGCAAAGGGTCTGAATACTTAGGACCATGTGATATTTCAGTTTTTCTTTTTTAATAAATCTGCAAAAATGTCAACAATGCTGTGTTTTTCTGTCAATATGGGGTGCTGTGTGTACATGAATGAGGAAAAAAATGAACTTAAATGATTTTAGCAAATGGCTGCAATATAACAAAGAGTGAAAAATTTAAGGGGGTCTGAATACTTTCCGTACCCACTGTAACTCACAGTAACCAATTGTAGATATCTGCGCACATCTCACAGTATCCCACTGTAGATCACTCAAGCTTCCCCTACGCTGTCCTGCTGGGTCCCTGACTTGACTGACAGCTACCTGCTGTACTTATCTTCAAGCGTCACCCACACCTCCTGCTGGGTTCCCAGATGAGACTGCTGAAGCTTTCCCACCTCTTCACCGTCCCCGGATAGTGAAAGGCCTGCTGTGGTACTTCTTCAGACCGCCATCCTCTCTACACCTGCCTCTGGTAACAGGAGTGGTTGTCCCTTTGTGGCAACTGCTTCTCCTTTACCGCTGGCACACGATATGGCTCTCCCTCAGGCAGAACCTCATCACATTTGGTTAGGCATCAGGCTTCAGGCCTAACCCTCTGCTGCTCCACATACATCTCCTCAGGCCAAAGCCTGGGGCAGAAAGAACTCTGATCACCTGACTCCTTCCGAATAAATAGACTATCCCATCATGCTCCAGGGCCGAAAGAAACCCCTGCTGATTGGCTGAGATAACATATCAATTCATAACCTGTGCTATATGTAATCCATCATTCTAATGTCAGAGGCTGCAATGCTACCTTGTGAGAGAAGAGAGGAACTACACCAGACCCAGGCTTAGGGTAAAGTCAGTGGATCCCCTTCCAATTAGCCAGGCTAGTTACCACCTAGCACAACTAAATTTGTTAGCAGGCCTGTTTAGGACCTGGGTGCTACATGTGTTTTAAGGGGATGAAGGGGCAATCCCAACATTGGATGGGTGAAATCTCGTGATGGCTCTCTCAGTTCTCAGACTTGTCCACTATATTTACTGATATAAACCCAAGTTCTGTCAGAGCAGCAGAACAGAAAGTAATAGGACACATTGCAGTGTGGCCCACATACTCACCCAGGACCGGTGCAAGGATTTTTGTCAACATAGGCGAAGATACCTCCCTCCCTCTACCATCAAACACACCTTGGGTTCACACACCCCTCAGATCTCACTAGTCCCGCAGTTCCTTCCAGTACTGCGGCTCCTCCTCCAGATGATATCAGTGGAGGAATCTGCAGCAATCAGGGTGGGTTTGCTGTCATTAGGACAGGCATGACAAGATCTCACCCTAGTCAATGGTAGCGGCGGCGGCAGCAGCAGTAGCTGCAAAGAGTGGGGAGCCTCCTCCATCCCACACTCCTCCTCCGCTGGCCTGACTTCAGTGTGTACAACCAGCGCACACCTCCATGCTGTCTGACAGCGGGTTGCCCACCTCCTACCTGCACACATGGGAATCTGCCTACTGCTCTGCCTTCCTCTGCCTCATTGGATCTGCTCTGCCAGCGGTACACACTCATTGCCCTTCCTCTCTTCTGCTCTCCAGCTCTTTTACAATGACAGCAGCCTGCCTACTAAATAGCAGGCAAACTAAAGCTTCCATGCTGCGCCCTCTCTTCTATGTAGTGCAGAGTGGAAATTTTAGTTTGCCTGCTGGAGGGACAGGCTTTTTAAAAATCTGAATCCCCAGTGAGTGGCTGGGAATCCAGATTTTGCCACCTCCCCTACCCTGGCGCCCTAGGCAGCTGTCTGACCTGCCTATTGCTGGCGACGGCACTGTACTCACCATACTTAGATGCAAGTGGCATCCCATTTAAGTCCATTTCCCACAATTCCCTGGGATCCTGTGCATGTCTATGGACTATAGATTCCTCAACTGCTCTTTCGCAGAAGTTCAGAGAGGTCACCCTTGATGCCCAGAGGTAGCTGGGCAAGTGATCTGAAGCCATGTGTGAGGCCCACCACTGTCAGAACTGTTGTGCACACAGCCAGGCCAGAGTCTAATAGCACACAGCTTCTCCAAAATACTCAGATACTGTGGGGAGCACCTCCCATTAGCTACTGGAGTACTGCAGTCACTTTGTTCTTGTGCTTTGGATTTCACCAGCCTTCATTACCAGAGCTACACTGAACTTTACTAAAGCATATATATCCCCCTAGACTAGTATGGTCTGTACTGTTTTCCTAAAATAGCAATTCTCAGTTAGGCTCTCTGTTATATAGTCTTATAGAGACTATACTATACAACCACATAATTTCCTGACTGAGTCACAGAGACATTGCTGTGAAGAGTCCAAGTTCTTTGGTATCTTGAGTTTGCTTAATTATTTTGCAGTGTATTCATGTTTTTTGCCAAACCTATTTTGTATCATTGCTTCTAATTATGCACCTGTTTTGTATATTGCAAGTTCCAGATACTACCTGTCTGATCATTTGGCCAATTACCTATTCTGTCAAAGCAGTAAAAGATCCATAGTACACTTACTCCTTAGCCTTTGGGGAAATTTTAGCTTTGTAGGTTATGCCCTTTAAGATTGCTCATCTTCTTCTGATAAATTGATGCTGCATGTTCGAATTTAGGTTTCTCCAGTGTTCAGAACAGCATGACACTTGTCCTCCTTACCAAAAAGATCAATGTTGACTGTGATTTACAGGTTAAATTACAAATTACAGTGGGTCATGCTATACAGCTCAGGGATTGCCTCAGGGGCACACATGGTTTCTAATTATTTCTGTCAAGAGTAGTGCCATGGAAGCAGGAAAGCAGAAATAGTACACACATTTTGTTTCACTTTCATAGATTTAGTCCAGCACTCTGATGTGTGCAACAGCATACCACCCATATCTACCAGCTTCATGTCCAGCATACATATATATATACATACCTCCTGGTCTGGAAGTGAAAGCAGATCTGCTGTAAGCAGTTGGGTCGGCAGTGCACAGAGAAGGAGGAAAATCCATGTCTTCCCCTCCTCTTTGACAAAAGAAGTCTAATGCTGGCTGAACTCCCGGGCAAGTGCACGGCATGATGTCACTGTTTCGGATCCTCCCTATATGTGTTGCACCCTTGTGATTGGGCTTCTTCAGTAGGCGGGGAGCCGGTCCAGATGAGCCCTTAAATACCCTTCCCTCCCATTGCTATGGAGGCCTGTAAATAACCAGTCACAGTCCTGGTGGTGGAGTCTGTCTTGTGCAGGGAGCAACCGCTCTTGCACACCCGATTCTGGGACCCCTGATAGAGCAGATAGGAAGTCCAAGAGTGCGGGATGGCACGAGGGCTGGAAGGTCACTGATGGTGGTGTGAAGATCCAAGGGTCATGCAGATCAGAGGGATGGTCGTGCAGGCTGGGTCAGCAACTGGCTGGCTGTGCGGGACCAAGGGATTAAGCAGAAGGGTCGTAAAGTCCAAGCAGGGTCATTATCAGGCAGGCAGCAGAAGTACAGGTGTCACGTACCTGGCGGTGGAGTCTGTCTTGTGCAGGAAGCAACCACTCTTGCGGCCCTGGTTCGAGGGTCCCCGGTAGAGCAGACAGGGAGCCCAGGAGCTCAGGGGGGCACGAGGGCTGGACAGGATCCCTGGTGGTGATAAGGATGGTCCGGTGCAGCTCGTGCAGGTAGCGGATGGTCGTACAGTCCGGGTCGGTAACAGGCAGGCAATGTGGTACAAAGGGTGCAGGCAAAGGGGTCGTCAGGTGCAGGCAGGGTCGTCAACAGGCTGGCAGCAGAAGTACAAGAGGAACAGGCAGAAGAGTGGTCGCTGGGCAAGCTGGGGGTCGGTGCAGGCAGAAATCAACAAGGTCTAGGTCAAGCCGGGTCTCAGGATCAGATAAACAGGAAATCAGGACGCTCAGAAACACTCACACGCTGTAGAACGAACAGCATCTGCTACAGGAAACAGGAAGCTTAAATAGGGCTGCTGCTGCTGCTGCTTAATGAAGTAGAGCAAAGCACATGCAATTAACCCTTAGCACAGTCTTCTAACAACAGGAGGATCAGGCAATCGGGTGGTCATTGGAAGCCGGGGTTGGTGTAGGTAGCAATCAGCAGGTCAAGGCTTTTATTCAGGGCCAAACCCTTTCCACTTTATCAGGTACTGTATAGACCCAGACCTCCTCCGACAGTCCAGGGTGGCTTCAACCTCAAACTCCTCCTCTCCGTTTACCAGAATTGGGTTTGGTGGACCTGTTTTCCGTCCTGGGTACAAGTCAGGGACAACAGGTTTTAGTAGCGAAACATGAAAGACCGGGTGGATCCGTAGAGAAGGAGGTCCAGTTCAAATGTCACCTTGTTCATTTTTCTTCTGATTGGAAATGGCCCCATAAATATCAGGCCTAATTTCTTTGAAGGGCAGGCCAGTTTAAGATTTTTGGTGGCCAGCCAGACGCGATCGCCTGGCTGCAGCTCCAGTCCCCCCCGCTTTCTCTTGTCAAACGCTTCCTTGTTTAGTTCCTGTGTTCTTAACAGGGTCTCCAGCAGGAGTTTACTGTTCGTCCAGAGGAAGCTTGCAGTGTCCTGTACAGCCGGAACGGAGCTTTCAACGGCCAGTTTCAGTAGGAATGTGGGGTGAAACCCATAATTAGCCCAGAATGGGGACTGCTTGGTGGCCGAGTGATTGGTGTTGTTATACGCAAACTCGGCCAGAGGCAGCAGTGCAACCCAATCATCCTGAGAGAACGACGAGAAGCAGCGCAGGTACTGTTCTAGTATCTGGTTCATTCTCTCGGTCTGGCCGTTGGTCTGCTGAAGAAAACATAAGCTCGATCTCCAGAGCTGCACACAGGGCCTTCCAGAACTTGGAGGTAAATTGGACTCCGCGGTCGGACACCACATTGCTGGGTACTCCGCGGAGCGGGACTATTTCCCTAATAAAGGTGTTGGCAGTCTCGGTCGCTGTAGGGGTCCCCTTCATAGGCAGGAAGTGTGCCATCTTTGTCAAGCGGTCCACAATCACAAAGATGGTGGAGTATCCTTCTGACGGGGCAGTTCCACAATAAAGTCCATGACCAACTGTGACCATGGGCGTTCAGGTACAGGAAGCGGGTTTAGGAGGCCCCAGGCTTTGGCCTTGTCAGTTTTATTCCGGGCACAGATGGGACAGGCACCGACATATTTCTTACAGTCCTCCGTGGCATTCGGCCACCAGAAAGATTGGGCAAGTAATTTGGCCGTTTTCCGGGAACCAAAATGTTCGGCCAGTTTGTGGTCGTGGCAGAGGCTTAAAATTCTGAGGAGCAGGCCTTCCAGAACAAAGACTTTGTTGCCAAACCACCACAGGCCTTCCTTGAAGGTCAGTCTGGCGTCGTTGAGACTAGTGGTGCCTGCCAGGTCTCGCCAGATCTAGGACAACACATCCTCGCTGGTCAACAGGAAGTTCCTTGCTGGTAGTATGGTGTCAGGTGGAGTGGCATTTCCTGGCTCAGAATACATTCTAGAGAGGGCGTCTGGCTTGCCGTTTTTTGATTCTGGCCGATAAGTCAGGTGGAAATGGAACCTGGAGAAAAAGAGGGCCCAGCGGGCCTGCCGGGGCTTCAATCTTTTGGCCGTTCTGAGGTACTCCAGGTTCTTGTGGTTGGTGTAAACAAGAATAGGATGTGCCGCTCCCTCCATCAGGTACCGCCATTCCTCTAGAGCCGATTTAATGGCTAGCAGCTCCCTGACCCCCACATCGTAGTTCCTCTCTGATGCCGATAACTTGCGGGAGAAGAAGGCTACAGGATGCAACAAGGCCTTGGTGCCTTGGCACTGGGAAAGGATGGCCCCGACCGCGGTTTCAGAGGCGTCCCCTTCGAGGACGTACGGAAGGGTCGAATCGGGTGCCTTAAGATCAGTGCAGAGGTGAATAAGGTTTTGAGTTTCTGGAAGGCCGTTTGAGCTTCAGGGGACCACTGAAATCGGGTATTTTGCTTGGTCAGCCATGTGAAGCCGAGAAGCCTTGGGTGAACTTCCGATAGAAGTTTGCGAAGCCCACAAACCTTTGAACTCCCTTCCTGTCCGTCGGTGCGGGCCATTCCAGTATCGTGGAAACTTTCTGCGGATCCATATGAATGCCCGTGATGGAGATAACTAATCCCAGGAACTGGATGCTAGATTGTTCGAAGGAACACTTTTCCAACTTTGCATACAATCCGTGTTGCCGTAGCCAACCCAGAACTTTGGCGACATGTACACGGTGCTCCTTGAGGGAGGAAGAGAAAATTAAAATGTCATCCAGGTAGATGATTACAAAGTGGTCAAGAAAGTCCCAGAAAACATTGTTTACAAAATGTTGAAAGGTTGTCGGGGCGCTGCACAGGCAAAACAGCATCACCAGGTATTCATAATGACCGAAGCTGGTGCAGAAGGCTGTCTTCCATTTGTCACGAATATGAATAAGGTTGTATGCACGTCAAGTTTGGTGAAGATGGTAGCTGCCCCCAGTCTCTGAAACAACAAAGGTAGAGGATAGCGGTTTTTAATGGTCACCCGGTAGTCGATGCATGGCCTGACGACCGTCGTGGGTTCGGGTAACTAGGGACCCGCGGGAGCATCCAGGTGGGGCGTGACTGCCCTGACGACCTTTCGGTATGGCCCTCTCTGAGACGCCGATCTATGGCGATGGCCAAGTTGATCAGGGCCTCCAGGGTCTGTGGCACCCCCACACGTGCCATCTCGTCCTTCAAGGATTCAGAGAGTCCCGTATGAAACTGGAAGTATAGGACCGCATCGTTGCAGGCCGTATCAGCGCTTCAGCGCCAGAATTCTGATATGCAATCTTCCACTGGCCAACGACCCTGCTGAAGTGCATGCAGGGCGGCCTCGGCCATCGCGGCCTGATGAGGGTTCTCATATAGTTTTGCCATGGCCTGGAGCAGCGAGGCCGCCGAGGCGACCTCCGGAGCGTTTTGTTCCCAGAGTCTATGGGCCCAGGCCTAGGGCTCATTCTGGAGCAAAGAAATAATTAACCCCACCTTGGTAGCTTCTAGGGAGAAGGTGCGAGGTTGCAGTCCAAAGTATAGCTTGCATGCAGTCCGAAAGGCCCGAAACTTGCGTCGGTCCCCGATGAACTTATCCAGCAGCGGGACCTTGGGCTCAGAGGGCAGGGCCACAATGGCGTGACCCGCAGATGCAGCAGCTCCCGTGGATGGGGCAGGGAAGAGCTCCTGTACCCGCTCCTCCAAGCGGGTATACCCCTCCTGCAGATTCTTAACTGCTTGTGTAAGGCCTGCCAAGTGCACACACAAATTGTCCATGGAGGAGTGGGCTCACTGCGCAGACTCAGTCATGGCTGTCCGTTACTGTCACGGTCAAGGTGGTGTAGTCTGTCTTGTGCAGAGAGCAACCGCTCTTGCACACCTGATTCTGGGACCCCTGATAGAGCAGACAGGAAGTCCAAGAGTGCGGGACGGCAAGAGGGCTGGAAGGTCACTGATGGTGGTGTGAAGATCCAAGGGTCGTGCAGATCAGGTCGTGCAGGCTGGGTCGGCAATGGGCTGGCTGTGCAGTACCAAGGGATTAAGCAGAAGGGTCGTACAGTCCAAGCAGGGTCGTTATCAGGCGGGCAGCAGAAGTACAGGAGGATCAGGCAATCGGGTGGTCATTGGAAGCCGGGGTCGGTGCAGGTAGCAATCAGCAGGTCAGGGCTAGCTGGGTCAAACAGGAAACAGGCAATCTCAGGAAACAGAGGTAGAGCTGGGGCTCACAGGTCACAGGACGCTGTAGAATGGACAGCACTTGCTGCTGGGCTCCACAGGTCTAAGTAGAGCTGGTTGGCGCCGTTTCCAGCGCATGTGTGCGCACGGGAGCAGGCGTGCGTGAACGCGTACGGACGCACACAGGCGCGTGCACCATCACGGAAAGGGGGCAAAAGCGCCAAAACACCCGAACAACTGGCTATTCCTAACATAACTTCTGCAACTAGGGAGCTTGCATCAGGACGATATGACAGACAGCAAGGAGTGCCGTGAATAATTAGTCTCCATTCCACATTTAAAGAGCCACTCCTCCAGACATCCAAAAGTGTATTCCTCCTAATGCAAACTAACCATGGTCCCCATTCAAAATGCACAAAAGTAAGATTAAATTGTGTGTAAAATTATATATAACAAAATATAGAAAAATTATAATTATAAACCCTCATACTCCTCATACTATGTCCTAATCTTTTGTAATAAAGCAATTGAGGTCAAAATCAGCATTTAGACCCCTGGGGGATAAACCTTTTGTCTCAAAAATCCAGAATGACTCACGCTGACTTCAGAATCTAACAAAATTGC
>BLSH010473244.1:41221-56227 GCA_018402905.1 Glandirana rugosa | reverse complement strand
CCTGACAAACGTCGAGGTGAGAGGTAAGTAAAAAAACTGACGAGTGGTAATCTCAACTCGCTTGTGGACCTTCAAGCCCAAGACGACCAGGCAGGCTTGAAGCCCTGTTTCAGGCCCAGGCCCAGGCCTGCCTTGGGCTTGCTAGCGTGCCTGTTGCTTGGGGTAACTTTAGTTACCCCTGGGCTTGAAAATCCGTGTTTTTACCGACATCCTTTCAGGACCTTTCGGGGTCTCCCGACGTTTTCCTTCATTTTACCCCCATTCCCATCCCGTTCACGTCCGTGCGATCGTTCGGGTTCCGTCCGGACCCGGACCCGGACTTTGTCCCGAAGTTCGGACGGACCAGCAGAACCCGAACTTCCAGGTGTTCGCTCAACTCTAATGGTGAGCAGTCAAAAAAATGAATGGAGAGTGGAGCTGCAAACAGTCCGATGATAGCAAAAGCCAAGTGAAGGCAGGCTACGGACTGACTGCCCACGGCAAAGGCACAGTCACATAGGACCCCACACTGGCTGATGATGGCAAGGGTCCCCCAACCTTCAGCGGAAGTCCAAAGCACAAGATTGAGGGGGTCGGCTACAGACAGATGTGGGGATGTGCAGTCCCCGTAGAAATGGATGTGGCAGTGTGGCCGCAGGCACTGCGAACGGGACCTGTGCAGACAGGGATGGTGGGGAGGGGAGAGAGACAGAGCCCCGCGCCGCAGCAGCCTCGAGGCGTGACCTGGAAAGCACCAGGAACGCAGCAGGGGCTGGCGCCGGGAAGTGGATCAGGGACGGCTGTGGTGAGAGGAATGCGGGTAAGGTCCGCACGTAGGCGGCAATCACTCACCGATCCGGGCGGTGGCCAGTCAGATGTAGACACGTTCCGTGTGAAGGAAGCTGAAATCAATCCCAAGGATCCATGATGGCTCTCCGATGGTAGGGGCGGGTCAGTGCCGATGTATCTCCAATGGGCGGCTCCGATGTACTTGGCGGGGACGAATGGCTCATGCGGGGATCAGAGCCTCATGGAGGTGTGAGGGCTGGCGGGCAGCACAATGTCTACGCGTTTCGCTGGTATCACCAGCTTCGTCAGGACTAGCGCCACCTGGTGGACGGGGGTGTAAATATACACCCTACCGTCCAATCATGGAGTGAAACTCAGATAGCCACAGGTGTTGCTACTGCTGTGCTGAGGACAAAGGAAAGTCAATAACCCACCCAAAGTGATTGCAAGCATGTAGATACGTACAAAGTGAGCACATGTATATAAAGTGCATAACTAAACTCATACATAGTTGACGTGAAGAAGAGGCTGAAAAACAAACTGACATCCTCAGCCAAACAGGACTTCACTAAAAGTATGATTGCACTCTCCACATATATTTTTTTCAACAAAAGTATGATCAATTCCGAAGAACAGAGGTCTCAGTTAATAAGTTTTAACCCTTCCATTCCTATATCGATACAAGAGGAAGGACTTCCTGTTTGGCTGAGGATGTCAGTTTGTTTTTCAGCCTCTTCTTCACGTCAACTATGTATGATTTACTATTTATGTGCCCCTAGATATCTTTCACTTTTGTCCCATTATCCACTGTGTACTTGTTTAGTTATGCACTTTATATACATGTGCTCACTTTGTACGTATCTACATGCTTGCAATCACTTTGGGTGGGTTATTGACTTTCCTTTGTCCTCAGCACAGCAGTAGCAACACCTGTGGCTATCTGAGTTTCACTCCATGATTGGACGGTAGGGTGTATATTTACACCCCCGTCCACCAGGTGGCGCTAGTCCTGACGAAGCTGGTGATACCAGCGAAACGCGTAGACATTGTGCTGCCCGCCAGCCCTCACACCTCCATGAGGCTCTGATCCCCGCATGAGCCATTCGTCCCCGCCAAGTACATCGGAGCCGCCCATTGGAGATACATCGGCACTGACCCGCCCCTACCATCGGAGAGCCATCATGGATCCTTGGGATTGATTTCAGCTTCCTTCACACGGAACGTGTCTACATCTGACTGGCCACCGCCCGGATCGGTGAGTGATTGCCGCCTACGTGCGGACCTTACCCGCATTCCTCTCACCACAGCCGTCCCTGATCCACTTCCCGGCGCCAGCCCCTGCTGCGTTCCTGGTGCTTTCCAGGTCACGCCTCGAGGCTGCTGCGGCGCGGGGCTCTGTCTCTCTCCCCTCCCCACCATCCCTGTCTGCACAGGTCCCGTTCGCAGTGCCTGCGGCCACACTGCCACATCCATTTCTACGGGGACTGCACATCCCCACATCTGTCTGTAGCCGACCCCCTCAATCTTGTGCTTTGGACTTCCGCTGAAGGTTGGGGGACCCTTGCCATCATCAGCCAGTGTGGGGTCCTATGTGACTGTGCCTTTGCCGTGGGCAGTCAGTCTGTAGCTTGCCTTCACTTGGCTTTTGCTATCATCGGACTGTCTGCAGCTCCACTCTCCATTCATTTTTTTGACTGCTCACCATTCATGCACACATCCAATTATTTCCTGTCCATCTGACCATTCTGATCAGTCATCTACAGCCGGGGACCTATTCATGTAGTTTGGCTTATACATGCAATTTAATTTCATTTGCTGTCCATGGTTTTATCATTTTTGCCATTTCCATTCCTCAGGTATATTTGGCCACTCCATGGTTCCATTCTGTGTTATGAGGGGCTCCTCATGTCGGGGTTGATGTGGGCTACTTAGTCGGGTTACCCTTCCCCGCCAAGGAAGGAGTGGGGCGGTCCAATACTGGAGGGCCCCCACTTGTTCCGCCTTGGGGTGGGTATTTTAGCTTCACACATGACAACGTTGTCAACGGTGGTGGTTTTCTGATCAGTGTTTTTATTACATGCTCCATCCTGTGTGTCATTTATGGTTGTAGCATATTTTTCTAATAAACCTTGATATTTGTCCATTCCCATTTGCCTATGCTTGTACTCTTTTCACATGTCTAAATCCCAGTGGCTACCTATATGGTGACTTTTGCGGACAGCCTTCTGTGCTGCCCTCTTTTCTCTGGTTCTCTAATGAACCTACAGGTTTGTCGTGCAATACCCTGATTGGGGAGGGCCATTTCTCACACCCCCCCCCCCAAAAGAAGGCTACACTTCACTGCAGGGACTAGAGTCGTGTCTCTCTACACTGTGTACAGCAATAAAAATACATAGCCCATTGTCTAGGATGGCAGGGCACTTCTCTGCTCCTCCCTCCCTTCCCAAAGCTAACACATTGGCTGGAGAGCGCACTGCCCACAGTTAACTATTTCCTGTTAAGACTGGAAGTTCAAGAAGTTTTCAAGCAACCTTGCAAGTTGTTAACTGTAGGTTTTCACAATAGTTTACTAGGGAGTTTTTTGTGTTCAATGTGTTTAATACTAATTTAAATGTTTATTTGTTTAGGAGTGCAGGGATAAAGTGTATTATTTACCCTATGCAGGTTCCAGTGTTGTTTTGCCAGAAGCTCTGGGTCAGGCAAGTGTATATTTTGCCTGATTCCTGTAGTTCAGCTTTAATTTACTACTGCCCATACCTGCATTTTACTGTATGGGTTGTAAAAGGCTTGAAAGAGTACATCACGTACAAATTCAACAATACCATGCAAATTATGCCCATTCTCTCTGATTGCTCATTAAGTCCAAGTCAACAGCAATTATCAGAAGGAAATGTAGGCAGACGGGAATGTAAAGCAGGGATTTACATAATGACCCATCATCTTGTAGCTGCATGCTGCATCAAAATGTCTCCTGACGTTTAGGTAGAACAAATAAATCTAACGTTCACATTGCTCTTTGAGTGATGTTAAAAAGGTACAGAAAAAAATACTTTGTTTTCTAATCACAGAATTGTACATGGCAAATCCCACTGAGACCCCTAGAGAAATACATGTGTTGAGAAAACTACTGGGACTGCCTTTTTTGTCATATTTCTGAAGTGCTACTTTAGCTGGCTGTAACAGGCTGCTTTACGTCTGAGTCACAAAGCTGGAACAAAAGCAGCAAATGAAAGTCAGGGACCTCCATAGTTGCTACAGATCCGTGACTCAAAGCCAAAATATCACTATTACAGCCAGGCAACTAACAGTTTACCTTTAAGGCCTGATTTACACCTATGCATTTTTAGTGCTTTTTGCATTTTGCAGATTTGCACTACAGAAAGTGTTCCTTCGGAAACCATGTTAAATGGACTGTAGTGCAAATTTGCAAAATGCAAAAAGCATTAATAATGCATAGGTGTGAATCAGGCCTTAATACCATTAGTCTTCGAGTTGAATGGTTCACAGGCGTTTCACAGTACCCAACATTGAGGCCTGGTTCACACCTATGTATTTTTTAGTGCATTTTCCATTTTGCAGAAACACACTACAGTCCATTTAACATGGTTTCCTATGGGTCATGTTCACATCTGTGCATTTTATTGAAAGGGCCAGAGACTTTCTTCTGGTTTTTGGTTCCATAGACTTCAATGAATCAAAACATGTATTGAAAAATGCAAAATGCACCCGGAATATGCAAACTGCAACCAGCATAGGTGTAAACCAGGCCTCCCTGAGTAATGGTACACTGTGCAGCACTGACATTATCACATGAGTTCCACTCTCTGCATCATCAAGGACTGTAAGCCCAGAAGAGATCAGACGAAGATATAGACCCTGTTGCATCATGTGACCGGCCTGAAGATTCCTGAAACAGGTTTCACTGAAGAGAAACCTGTATTATATGTTCATAGGCTGCTTTTGCAACCTCTGCTTCTGAAAACGAGCATTACTTGGTTTATCACTCCTTCCCCCTTAATAAATAAAGCAGTCATTTATTTTGGAAATTAAGACTGTTCTCCATATTTGATGAACTTTAGACATCAAATTGAAATTCAGATGAAATATTTGTTATGCAGAGATTCAGATGTATCCTAATTTCCAAATCACAATAATAACACATTTCAACAAATCTGAAATACATTTTAACTAAACAAATTATCCAAATTCAAAATCGAAAATTACTTTGAATTCAAAAATGAATTTGAATTCAAAATGGAAACATATTGCAACAAATACAGTAAGGTATAAAAGGGAAATAAGATGATGATTCCTACTTAGACTTCTTCATAGAATAAAACAGAAAAGAACAGAATAGAATAAAATTGAAAAAAAATAGAATAGAATAGAAAATAAAAGAATGGAATATAATAGAAAACAAAGGAATAGAATAGAATAGAAAAGAATATAATAGAATAAAATAAAATATAACGAATATAGTCATCTTCCGAAATTCAAATTTTGAAATTCGAATCTCGAATACATTTTGAGCCGTTTGAAAATAACGAATATACAAAATGAATCCAAATATACAAAACAAATTCCGAAAATGAATCAATTTAACATAATAAATACGACAAAACTAAATTATTAACTTAACGAACGAATACGAAATGAAGCAAATTTTTCCGTGGTACACATTTCTAATGTCCCTTTTATGAGAAAGTCCACACATTTTGGACCAACTGATATAATCCGATCTATTCCCTGACTGATTTATCGTTCTCTGAATCTGCTTCTATGGTTCTCTCTGACCATTTCATTACCAATATACCTAGACATTCTGGAAAAGTATTCCTATACATCTTTCCTGTGGTCAGAATTACAACTGTTAGGCCATCAAATTCAATATCAATTATTTTTGATTGGACTGTTTCAAAATTGAACTGGATAATGACCAATGAACATTTGTCAGCTAATGGCAGATTTGTTGGCATGACAAAATTATTTGATCAGCAGTCACAGTGGTCACATGATTGGAATCCCCTCCCATCACCTCCTAATCGTACATGGTGACCAGGAGCTGTCGGTGACAGCTTGGTCAGTGTGCTACGAGCGTTCTTCTAGCACTGAACAGTGGTGTGCCATGGATGCATGCATGTGTGGCACGCCCTGCTGCCAAACAAAACTGTTAGAAGGTTAGAAAGGAGTTAAATTAAGTATAATTAAATTGTATTGTTACTATATAATTTGTGTTGTTACTATATAACATTGTATATCTTTTTACTTCAATAGCATGGTTTAAAATGATTTTAAATCTTTACATTGGTTTGCACTGAGCAGCTCTGATCCTCCTCTTCTGGGGTCACCTGCCAGCACTCCTATCTTCCCTCACCTCTGCCGCTTGCAGGGAGGGTGTACTCATGCACATCTGTTTCCTCATCATAGGATTTGATTGACAGCAGCAGGAGCCAATGACTCTTGCTGCTATCAATCTGCCCTGTCTTTAAAGAGAGAGTGGAGATAGCTGCTGCTTTCATCCACAGCGCTGGATTGAAACTGGGCTCAGGTAAGTATAAGGGGGGCTAGCAGGGAGATCCTGAACACATAAGGCTTTTTTTTTACTTTAATGAACAAAAGCAGTAATGTAAAAAAATCTTAAGCCTTAAGAGCCACTTTAAAAAAGAAGTAAGGCAAAAAGTTTAATTTTGTTGTCTCTATGTTCTCTGAAAAAAGCTGACAGTTCTCTTAAGAAACATAAATTGCACAGATGTTGCTGACAGGCAGTAGTCAAGGTACATTGCTAGTGATTGTAAGCTGTTTTGACAGCCAGTCTGTCACTTGTGAAGCAGAAGCACTTTGCTGTACAGCGGCATGAGACAATATAAAATATGATTTTTTTTTTGATTAGCATAAGAGACAGGGAACTAGCATTTTAACTAGTGGGTCAGCAGTGACAGCACCCATATTTCTTTCATGGCAGGCTTATTTGAAGAAACCTATGGTTACAGCATACATTTTTATATTATAACATCAACATTGTAATAGCAATACCGACAATAGTTATATTTGTTAATCCAGTATAAGCTTACTTGAAAAATCTCCTTCCATGTTGTGAGTTCTGCCTGTCTTCTGGCTTTGCATAAATTCATGTATCCACTGCATGCTATGAAGCGTCTCCTCTTCTGTTTATTTTTATTTTTTAAGGACTATATATCCCATGGTACCTTGCTGCCTGCAAGCTTTGATTCCACTACTGACTCCGCCTCCTGAAACTCCCCCTCTTGGCACCTCAATATTTCAAAAGACAGGCTCTGTGAATTGTATAACACATCAGTGCCTACTCACAGGGCAAGGTGAATATGTGTCCAAGTGTTTAAAGAAGTAATTGTGTGTGATTTTCACAAAGTGAGCGTTCAGATTAATAGGAGAAAGCTAGAAATAATTGAAATACAAGATGGACATGAATATGATTTAACATTTTGACCATAGATACAATTAGTGAGAAGTCAACAGTGAAAAATTAGTGACTTATAGTCAAGTATTTTTGGAAAATGAAAAATATATTATATATAAAAAATATATTATATATTGATATTGTCTATGAGTGGAACCTAAAAGTAAAAGTTCCACTTCTCTTCCTCACCCCTTCCCCCACGATCATTTTTGAAAGTTTTTCTTCTGTCCGGAAGCGGGTACCTTTTGCAGTTTCACAGCCGGCTCCCCACTGAGCATGTGCAAGATTGTGCTGTGCCTTCAGACTGGTCCCACAGACTCCTGGGACCTGTGAAATGTCCTGGGAGATTGCTGGTGGGGAGAGGGGTGGGCCAAAGTCAAGATGGTGGTGCTGGGGATCTGAAGAGTGTCAAAGAACTGGCCCAGCACTGGACTCCTAGCCTGGGGAGTTTTTGTTTCTTAAAGCTTGCAGCTACAATATTTGTAGCTTCTATTTTTTTTTCAAAGACTGTAGTTCCTCTTTAATGGTGGCCATATACACTTTGATAAATTATCCATTTCTTTTCCAATCAGAATAATTGATCTATAGTCGACAACCTTTTCAATCGATATGCCACACACACAGGAAGTGGATATAGATTGATAGGTAAGACAAGATTTTAATTTACAATCTCATAATCTGATTGATTAAAATACAATTGTGTTTATGAAGAAAGTGTCTCATTGATGCCGTTTGATGCAAAATAATCGATCATTTTCTGCCCTGGCTGATTGACTTGATTTGATATAATCTGATTGAATCTGATATATGTATTATGAGCCCGGTACTTCTGGAGTATACCACCAATAAAAATCATGCGATAATAAACACAAAAAAAAATAAAAATTGCAGCTCCTCCCTTAAAAGTGCAATACACATCACACCCTTTACAAATTTTTAAAATATAAAGATAGCGCTATATATTCTGTGAAAAAATATCAATATGTAATCTTAATAGATGTAAGTGCTTATAAGTGAAAAGAACATGCATATCATAAATAAACCATGCTTAAAGTCCATTGTACTGTGAGTCTTTTGTTATTTGGTTAAAGGATTCTTAATTTCCATTGAAAGTGCAAAAAAAACAATATGGTAATCTCCTTTGTGCCACCACACACTAATCACCCCGTGCTTTCAGATCCTTACTCACCAGATATCCATGGCTTCCTAGTAGAGAAGGTCAAGAAGTGCTCAAGGTTATAAGTCAATTCTTCCTCTCCTCTTAGGCTACTTTCACACTGAGCGGCAGCTGAGGTCGCGGTAAAACCCTAGTTTTTAGCTAGTTTTAGCTGAGTTTTACCAGCGATATGGCTCCCCTTAAAAAGGGGTTAAAAGTGCCGGCGCTCAGCGCTACCGAGGCAGTGTGCAGCCGCTTTGGAAGCACTTGCCATTCATTTCAATGGCAGGGGCAGTAGAGGAGCAGTATATTACTGCTCCCCTCACCGCCCCAAAGATACTGCTTGCATGACTTTTTGTAACGTCCCGCAAGCGCACCGCCCCAGTGTGAAAGCACTCAGGGCTTTCACATTGGGGTGGATTGGGGGGGACTTTTGAGGTGCTTTACAGACACTATTTTTAGCTAAATAGCGTCTGTAAAACGCTTCAGTGTGAAAGTAGCCTTATGCTGACCTGCAAGGAACTCCAAGGAAAGAGATTGCCTTTATCTCGTCCTCCTCACAGGTGGACATCCGACACACATCGGAATAAAATATCAGTGTAGTGTTTATTTCAACTGAGATAAAATAGTAATCCCAATCACATTTGGTAGTGCCTAATCCAAGCACAAGACAGTCAGCCTTTATGTGTAAAATGTGTGAATTCCAATCATAAAATATGGTGGGCCGGTACTGATGTCACTGGAGTCAGAAGTGATGGCCGAAGACTCCCCCTCTTCATGGTCCACCCATTCTGGCATCCTTAGGAAGCTATCATATGATATGTAAGTATGATATGTATGTTCTACTCTTATGAGCACTGATTTCTATAAAAAATATTTTCAGATTGATATTTTTTCACTTATTGAAACAAAGTCTAAATCTTTCAGAAGTGAAGTTATAGCTATTTGATTTTTTGCAGATTCGATTGGTGTAACCAGTTCCCGCCCGGCCTTCCGGAACGCACCTTGCGTCCGCTTCCGAAACGCGGCTCGCGGGACTTGCTGCAGCGCGTTCTGTCACCCACTGTGTCCACCGGACACAGCAGATGACTGATCTGTGTACCAGCCACTGCTGGTACCATGTATACCGCTGTGACCAATCACAGCAGATCACCTGGCAATTGTACACAATAAATAGCTTTTATTCATGCCATTCATTGTGTACTATTGTGTTGATCTCTGTGATTGGTCACAGTGATCACATGGTGCAGACAGGGCCAAACACAGCCCATCTATACCATGCGATTAGCTGTGGCTAATGGCAGCTAACCACAATAGTAAACACTGAATTAATCCATTTCATTCAGTAAAAATGGTTGCTTATAACAGTGAAATTCGCTATTCACTAAGAAATAAGGTGTAAATAAAAAATTCTGATCACTTCCGCAAAGTAGTACAGTGTTACTATGGTAACACTGTATTGGTCTGGTCACAGTGTGTTAAGAAAAATGTTAAAAAAAGAAAAAAATGTAATAAAAAATGAAAAAGTATTACAATTTTTTTTTGTTACATACTGTCACCAGTCAGTGTCCCTGATCACCTCCATACCAGTTATATGAATTAAAAAAAAATGTGAATTTTTTTTTTTTTAAATGTCTTTATTTTCCAAAAAATGTGACAAAAAACTACAACTTCAAAAAACGTGCCATGCCTTTTACTAAATATGTTGTACTGTCTACTTTCCAAAAATGGATTATTTGGGGGATATCTGTACTGTGCAGGTGTTTTCGGGCCTCAAGAAATGATAGGCTGTCAGTACATCAGGATTGATCGATTTTTAGATACACTGTATACCAGAGCTTCTTTTCTCAGAGAATAGGTGCAGCAACTCCCCCTTTAACCACTCCAGATCCGCGCTATTGCCGAAGTACGGCTCCAGCGCGGATCTGAAATGCCGGGACGACGTCCATGGACGTCGTCCCCCTGCGCGAGCGTGCACGTGGCTCAGGCAGACTCGATGTCCGCCCGAGACCTGCCGATCTCTTTTAGCAGCCTCAGAACGGGGAACCGCCGATGTAAACACGGCGGTTCCCCGTTCTGTGACAGGGGACATACCAGATCTACTGATCCCTGTCACTGGGATCAGTTAGATCTGTTATGTCCCTGCCAGCCCTGCCCCCCCACAGTTAGAACACAGCCAGGGAACATATTTAACCCCTTCACTGCCCCCTGCAGGTTAACCCCTTCACTGCCAATGACATTTATACAGTAATCAGTGGATATTTAAATTTCTGATCGCTGTATAAATGTCATTGGTCCCAAAAATGTGTAAAAAATGTCTGACATTTCTGCAGCAATATCGCAGTCCCGATAAAAATCGCAGATCGCCGCCATTACTAGTAAAAAAATAATAATAATAAAAACGCCATAAATCAATTCCCAGTTTGTAGACGCGATAACTTTTGCGCAAACCAATCAATATACGCCGATTGCGATTTTTTTTTTTACCAAAAATATGTAGAAGAATATATATCGGCCAAAACTGATGAATATTTTTTCTTAATGGATTTGTACTTTAGCAAAAAGTTAAAAATATTGTTCATTTTTGCAAAATTGTCGCTCATTTTTTGTTTATAGCGGCGATCAGAAATGACGTAGGGGTGATCAAATACCACCAAAAGAAAGCTCTATTTGTGGGAAAAAAAGGACGCAAATTTTATTTGGGTACAACGTCGCACGCCCGCGCAATTGTCATTCAAAATGCGACAGCGCTGAAAGCCAAAAATTGGTCTGGGCAGGAGGGGGGTTTAAGTGCCCAGTAAGGAAGGGGTTAAAGTCCCCCCTTGTCTCCGCCCCCTACCCATCTCCGAGCACCGTCCCTTTATTCTTTTCCCTATCCACCTCCTAGTACCACCCCTTTTAGAGAATTCAGAACCAAGTATCATTTTACAGTGCTAAGTAATTTGTGTGGAATTTGTTTATGATAAGCTATAAAATATATCCCCTGCAGCCAGCAACAATAGACTCCCCTTTCAACAATAGTTCCCCCCAGCAACAATAGACGCCTCCCCACAACAAAATACCCCCCAAGCAACAATAGATCCACTGCAGCCTTAGTAGACCCCCCACTGGCAACAATAGATCTCCTAGCAGCCAGCATCAATATACCCTCCAGCAGCCAACAACAATAGACCACTCCCTCAACAGTAGATTTCTTCTAGGAGCAATTGAACCCCCATGCAACAATAGCTCCTTCAGCAGCCAGCATCAATAGACTCTCCAGCAGCCAACAACAATAGTCCCCACCCTCAACAGTAGAACCCTTCCAGAAACAATTTACCCTTCCCCCAAGCAACAATAGATCCTCCAACAGCAAGCATCAATAGACCCTCCAGCACCCAACAAGAATAGACCCCTCTCTCAACACTAGATCCCTTCCAGTAACAATAGATCCTCTAGCAGCCAGCATTAATAGGCCCTCGAGCACACCTCAGCACCCCTTGCCATTACATGCATTTGGTGCTGCAGGTGGCAGAACTGCGTTCCCCCACTTTCCCGCTGCAAAAAAAGTCCTGCTGTATACACCATAGTTTGTGGACTTGATAACTTTCCTACAGTCTAAATAGAATACACTGATTTTAGTTATTTTCACCAAAGAAATGTAGCAAAATACAGTTTGGCCTAATTTTTTTAAAGAAAAATTATTTATTTGCAAAATGTTATAACAGCAATGAAGAAAAACGCCTTTTGCTTTTCAAAATTTTCAATATTTTTTTGTTATTTAGCAAACAATAAAAAAACCTAGTGGTGATTAAATACCTCCAAAAGAAAGCTCTATTTGTGTGAAAAAAATTATAAAAATTTCACATGGGTACAGTGTTGCAATTGTCATTCTAAGGCCTGATTCACACCTATGCAAGGAGTGATAAACCAAGTAATGCTCGTTTTCAGAAGCAGAGGTCGCAAAAGCAGCCTATGAACATATAATACAGGTTTCTCTTCAGTGAAACCTGTTTCAGGAATCTTCAGGCCGGTCACATGATGCAACAGGGTCTATATCTTCGTCTGATCTCTTCTGGGCTTACAGTCCTGGATGATGCAGAGAGTGGCACTCATGTGATAATGTCAGTGCTGCCCAGTGTACCATTACTCAGGGAGGCCTGGTTCACACCTTTGCTGGTTGCAGTTTGCATATTCCGGGTGCATTTTGCATTTTTCAATACATGTTTTTGATTCATTGAAGTCTATGGAACCAAAAACCAGAAGAAAGTCTCTGGCCCTTTCAATAAAATGCACAGATGTGAACATGACCCATAGGAAACCATGTTAAATGGACTGTAGTGTGTTTCTGCAAAATGGAAAATGCACTAAAAAATACATAGGTGTGAACCAGGCCTCAATGTTGGGTACTGTGAAACGCCTGTGAACCATTCAACTCGAAGACTAATGGTATTAAGGCCTGATTCACACCAATGCATTATTAATGCTTTTTGCATTTTGCAGATTTGCACTACAGTCCATTTAACATGGTTTTCTATGGAACACGTCCTGCAGTGCAAATCTGCAAAATGCAAAAAGCACTAAAAATGTATAGGTGTGAATCAGGCCTTAGTGTGACAGCACCGAAAGCTGAAAAATGGTCTGGACAGGAAGGGAGTGAAAGTGTCCAGTACTGAAGTGGTTAATCAAATCACAGATCGATGTTAAAATACAAAACAAAACAGCAAAAAAAAAAACAGTATGTAAAAGTCAGTCTTACTTGTAAATGTAGATTTGTGTATTTGTAAATGTGGCACCCCTTGCTTCACCCTATGTATCATATATTTAAAGGCCTTCTTCCAAATGCCACATCTTCCTTCTATGTATTTTGGAAAGCCACTGATGATATGACTCCCCTGCATGGAGTCACATTGTCCTGACGCAGTGGCGACCATTAGGGATGCACGGGCGCCACCCCCCCATGAATGTATCACCTAATCTACATGCAGGGCGCCGGACGCATGGATTCCAAAGGGGTTTTCTTTTCTTTTTGAAGCACGTGATTAGAGCCAGAGGCTCTAATAGGCTTCAAAAAATGGTGGGCTTGGGGCACACCTGAACCCACCCAGTTGTGTGACAATAGCGAATTAATATTCACTATTGTCACACTAATCCTCCTCCTGGCCAATCATGAAGCGGGTCCTGAGATCCGTTACCCGATGAAAGGACAGGTGATCCTATTGGGTGTCTAGGAGGAGGAGGGAGGAGGCGGACAGCGGAAGCTGCCGTGATGCAGAGGAGGAGGTGCGATGGAAGCAATGCCTGCCCGCGACCTAGATGGGGTAAGTGCTGGGCTGGATGACCGACCAACATCTTGGGGGGTGCCATCCACCAACCGACCGGGGTGGGGTGGTTGTTTGTCACCCCCTCCAAAAAAAAAAAAAAATACCAGCCGCCACTGTCCTGATGCCCGGCTCCAACTCTCATCTTATAGATGTCAAGAGTGTACTCTGCACTGTGCATGCTTCACAGGCAGTATACACAAAAAACAAAATAAAGAAAACGTAAGTAGGCTTTGGCAGAAGAAATATACAAAGCCTCTTCTAGCAGAAAGAAATCCTGTGCTTGAAATCATCAGTTCAGTATAATTTCCCTCCTACTCTAATATAATATGGAATGTTTGGGCCAAAAAATACAAGCAGAAATGCAACAGTTACTTATAAAAGACCAAGTTTGCTGTTAATATTTACAGAACATCTCAGCTAACCCAGCCACAAAAACAAGACTATGTTAGCAGCACAGATCTAGTGAAAACCAGTTGGACAATTGGGTTCATGACGTAGGTTACGCTACTGTTAATGTTCATTTGCAGAGGACCGGTCCTTGCTGGTGTCTACCAGGCTCATTTAGTTCCAAGGTAAATTGAACTTCACTGACAGAAAATCTACAAACGTGTTGATTTGAAAGGAGAGAGATGATTTATTAACAATAATGGAATAACAGGCAATATCTTAACAACTGACCCTCACAGATAATGGCTATTAACTGGTACTTAGCATTTCATTTCTTCTTCATAACCTTTTAAAGAAGCCACACTGCTGATATTGTCTCTTCTGAAACACGTGTTAATTAATTGTTCAAGTCTGACCTTTCTATTCTTCATGTTAAGTGATCGCTTGCTTTTAACAACCAATTATTTGTATGTCACATTTTATTATAAGAATGATCATATGTAGAGTTGAGCGAACACCTGGACGTTCGGGTTCTGCTGGTCCGTCCGAACTTCGGGACAAAGTCCGGGTCCGGGTCCGGACGGAACCCGAACGATCGCACGGACAACGAACCCCATTGAAATCAATGGGGACCCGAACTTTTAGGCACAAAAATGGCTGTAGGAAAGTCCTGGAAAGCCCTAGAGGGCTGCAAAAGGAAGTAAAATGGGGGTAAGGGTAGGGCAAGTGCCCTACAAAAAAATGGGGACAGGGAAATAACTTTAAATATTTTTAAAAAAATAAAAACATAAAAAATGCAAAAATGGAGATGAATGTGGTTCATCTTCAAACTGTGTCTGAAAAGTATTAATTAACGGTAGAAGCCATATAACTGTTCTAAAATCATCTTCAAACTAGGGCAAGTGCCCTACAAATAAATGGGGATAGGGAAAATAAATTAAAATCAAATAAAAAAA
>BLSH010473244.1:30298-40347 GCA_018402905.1 Glandirana rugosa | reverse complement strand
GCAAAATAGACAGGAAGCACCCGGGATGATACCTCATTTGAAATGGTAGTCGGTACTATCATGGTGGCGGACGTTATATTGTCTCCTTCGACTAACCTAGAAGATATGAACGTATAGTACGGACAAATCTGACAATATTAAACCTCAATATTAAACCGCGCCGTTGTAAAAAAATAACAAGGAACGTATAAAATCATGTTCCGGAATAAATTATATTATTTATAGACATGGTTGCTCTACGTTTATAGTTTAGACAGGTATACTAATCACAACTCGCTTGGGCCTGACATTGCAAGCCCAGGCATGGCTTGAAAGCCCACAGGCCCCGTGCCTGGGCCTGGGCCTGTAAAGTTTTTAGCAAGCCCAAGCCAGGCCCCAAGACGATAAAATGAGGTGCACAACTCTCGAACCCGAACGATTTTTGAAATGTCCGGGTCCGGGTCCGTGCCCCGGACACCCGAAAGTTCGGTACGGACCCGAACGTTACAGTCCGGGTTCGCTCAACACTAATCATATGGACAGATTTGATATTTGCATCTCGTTGGTACAGATATTTATTATATTAAATAAGGCCTTGTACTAAAATATGCAAGGAACAATAAAAAAATGTTGCCGCGCCAAATTATAACTCCAAATTATAACAGTCTAAACAGGCATGATATGCAAGTATAGAAGATCCAATCAGCTTCCTCTGTTATATTGCAGGCGGTGGTACTATCATGGCTGATGGTAAAGTTTACTCCATAGTAGGGCCCACGAAGGACAGATAAAACGTTTATTAAAAGAAACCATTGCCAAAAACATACAGAAATCCGGTATAAAACGAGCATTAATAGATCCAAGACATCCTAGAAGTCGATCGACCGGTATGCAGGGTTGGTGTGTGTGGTACCTCACGGACATGGACTCCACCACACGTTTTATTGTTTCACGTGTATCACAATTGGCCCTGTTGTGTTGTTGTCAGCAGCTTGCACTTTTATATTTAGTCTGTATACCTGCACAATCATTTTTTTTTGTTTATAAAATATGCAAGGGCCAATTTCCCTTCCCACTTCATGTGATAAAGAAAAATAAATGAAAAACATAATATATAAGGATAATATTCAAATTTATCTGCGCTCCTCATTACCACCCTAAGTAAAGGGTGCTAAAGAGGAGCTTAATGGTTATTAAGAGCTTTTTGACCATTAATATTGGTGGTCAACACTGTTTGGTGGCTTTATTTTTGCATTTTACACTGAAAAAGTGGCTGGATGAGAAGTACCTATAAACATATAAATATGGATTGTATTTATTTACTAATCAATGCAGTATTTAGAACTAACATATTGCACTATTTTTGCAAGTTATGATTTGATGATTTTATGGCACATATTTGCACGATATTGAAGTATTTTTTTAGCAGTTTTAGTATTAGAGATATATTTAACAAGGGCAATGCACTTTATAATATATATGTAGCATTTACCCCAGAAGGAACCGCTGGTGATGATAGGTTCTCTGTTCCACCATGACTCTCTTAACCTCGGTCCCCATTGACAAATTTGGTCCTGACCTCGGCTTGCTTTAAGGACTTTGTTATATCTTCCATCTGCTTGAGATCCTGTTGCCAACCTCTGGCTTCATCTTGACCATTCTCTGCCTGCAGTTTATGCTCATATCTGATACTCTGTTGCTAACTTGGCTCGTCTGACCCTGCATCTAGTTATCCATCTGTCCTGTTCTGCATAGTGCCTGGTGACCCTGGCCCTCCATCTGCTGTGTGCCTGCATCTACTGTTCAGGTTGCCATCTGCTGCTTAGCCATCCAGCCCAGCTCAGGTGACACACCTGCCATACACTAATGCAAACCAACAGAAGATCTTGCAGGCACTCTTACCGTGCTCCTGTGGCCACTGTCGCAACACAATTGGCCCTTGAGCCAGGGCTGTAGGAGAGGTCTCCTTCTACACGTCAGACTCTGCCACAAGTTACGTGACAGGTATTTGTAGGATTTCATGAACCCCTAGAAGGTGAGTGCAAAGTACCTGGTGCCTAAATGTTAGTGTTTGGTGGAGTGAGGTGGGGTCCTTCTGTAGATGGTGCACAGGAAGCTGTCTCTTTAAGAGTATGTAGGGGTTAGCTACAGGGCTGCTAAGTAACAATTAGTCTATGTGGAATTGGGAGTAGCAAGGAGTTAAGTGTTATATCTCCTCTCACCACACACTTGGCGGTTAGCAGTTTCAGACATCAAGTCGGGGAGACTCAGTCTCCCAGCTCTGGCTCACACAAGTGGCTTGCAAGCACTGGCAGCCACAGCAGCAGGTCTGTCCTCCCTCTGATATAGGCAGCCAGGCACCCGAAGCAAGTCCCCTCCGTGTGAGTCACTCTCCCTGATACAGTTGTGGCAAGTCCCACAGCAGGTCTTATCTGCACAGCTTCTCCTCAGCAAAAGAACCCCAATATCTTGATTTTGCCTGGAAAAAGTACCCCTGTCTCTCCTTCTCTGTATGTAGGGGGGCCGTCCATCAGGAGGAGGTCTCCCATGAGGGCACTCTGATCCCTCTCCACAGAGGGGAGTGCCCCCAGTGGGATACATAGGTCATCAGCCCCCCACATACTAAGAGGGGGTTACCTGAGGGGCACAACAGCTTTAAAGGGAAAAGGGAGAGGGAGGGTGGGAGGATGCGGGTCTGGACACCACAAAGGGGTAAGAATCTATTGTCATGAAACATGTTAATAAGCAAGCCTTGCTTGTAGTGCAAGGTCTGCTTAAAAAAAAAAAAACTACTGAGAAAATATGAAGGCTGCCATTGCTTGTTTCTAAAAATTGCTACTTGCTTGGCTGTCATACTAATCCAATGGCTTCAATACTTCCTGAGGCACTGACCTGCAACAACTTTGTCTGACTTCACACTAACTCTCCATTGAAGATAGAGACATCCAGGTGACTAGTATTCTTGGAAGTCAGCAGTTGTGGCATTGTTTTTCTCTGGGTACAGTTCTTCTTTAATAAGCTTAATTGATAATGCAGACAGCAGTTATGTTTTACAAAGTTTAGTAAGCTATAGCCACCAGTGGAATCTGTTACCATAGACAGATCAGCTAAGAGATGATCTCTTACTGTAATGGCATGAATTACTTCAATTTGCAGATTATAATTTGTAATCCATTCAGCTAGCTATTTATCCAGATTTATTGAATAAGCCTACCAATTAACGGCTTCATTAAAACCAGATTAAAACCAGATGTGGTTGACAGATTCTTCTTATAGCTGGAGGTTGTAAATATTCAGACTTAGCAGGTTGTAGTAAATATTTGAACTGATATATGGCATCAGAGCCAGACACAGTGATAGCATTTACTAGCACAAACTGGATTACCTAGTCAGGTTGTAGCCGGCTGACTGTACAGGCCAGTCATACATGGATTAAAATTTGGCTGGTTCAACAGGGACCACCCGATGTTCAATCCATGTATGGGCACTGACTGCCCTGCCGGACTTTAGAAAACTAAAAAACGGTATTATCTATGGGCTGCTTTAGATGTTGTGCAAGCATCAGAATTGTTTCTTAAAAATTAATTTTTAATCGTTTCTATTTTGTTCTATACCTGTTTAATATAGAATTTGGCAGAATAACTAAAAAGTGTTTTTTTAAAATACATTTTTATTATTTTCCAGGAAAGCTACAAAGTAATGTAATTAAACTCAAATAAAATAAAAGAGTAACAGTAGTAAAGAGTGGGAATTCAGGATGCAGAATTTCACAAAAACCAAATATTTAACAAAAATTCATTTTATTTAGATCAATATAAAATAATGTATAAATAGACACATAAAAACCATCATAGGTAGATCATATGATGACAGTACACAGGTATATGCTCTACATATTTTGCCTTGATGTTGGCTTCCTCAGGAGACTTTGTTACACCTTGTACAATTTTACACTAGAATAGACAAAATACATCTTTCCCCCCCTTTTTTATCCTAGACCTGCAGCTGGGGTGCGCTAGCTGTGGAATGCAGTGGTGGAGTGGCCGCCCGGTCCTTTAGCTGTTGGCAGCTGCGATGCGCACTGCTACCTTCCCCTAGGGGGGGCGGGGATCCCTGTCACTGCGCATCGGCGTCACTCGTGGTGCGGGCGGTGTTCTTAGACACGCCGCGCCGTCGGGTGGGCTGTCCACCCTTGCGGATGCATATGAGGTGAGGACGCCGCTGCCGGTCGTCCACGCCTGAGTTGTGACGCCCCCCTCCTCTACGTGCGCCACAGCGTGACGTTGGGGAGTCACAGGCGGGGGGTGTCTATATCAGGCAGTGCTCTGAATGGGATGGAGCACACCAGCCATGCTGTACACATCTACCATCACTTTCATGTCATTACTCACAGGTATACACTTCACTATTTCACCTTCTCTCCTATTTTCTTTCCTTCATCTTTCATTTACTCACTTCCACTTTCTTCAGCTCCTCACTATGTCTAATCATTCACGTTTCTTTTCTTTTTCTTTTCTTTTCTCCTTCACTCTCTTTTCAGTTTCAATCACATGTTCACTCAGTACATTACCAGGTCTGTTTTGTTGTTTTTTTTCATTCACAGCTACTTTAATGCTCCACTCCAGACACACCATACCTGGGTGCTCCTGTCCCTACCCGGTGCGCCGCCGGTGTGGACCGCCTTCGTCTTAGTTTCTCCCCTCGGCTCCCGACCTGCTGACCTCCGGGTTGCCCTCATACCCCAGCAGTCTGCAGCCGGTGCTCCGGTGCTGTAAGTCTTACTTTCTTCAGGTTGTGTGGGGGTTGATACACCCCCTATCTATATACCGACATGAGATATATGTTTGTACATTTTTTCTTTTTTCAATTTTTATAATCATACCACGGTTTCTCCTGATGAGTGGTCCAAACTTGCCACGAAATGCGTAGAGCCTCTATCATCATGCATTACCCAGCTCAATAGATCTATGGACAATATCTTTAAGAATCCACCTCCTGGGGTGACGAGGGTTACAGGCCAGATTTCTTTTATACATTACACTTAAGCTACAATTTGATTGCTATATGGATATTAACATGAATGAAATAATGATGGATTGGGGCCATGTTATATGCTATATGTACCATTTTGATATCATGATATTATTTCTACCTATGAATACAGAATTTGAAATGTTAATTATGTATATCCTTGTGTATATGTGTTTACTAAAAAAATCATGAATTTTACCTTAATCCATCATTCCAATTATTACACACCACCTCGCTTCATTTAAAGTCCGACTAATCTTCCTTAGCGTATCTACACGCTCTTAAATATGTAAACAGGGATGGACGTGTCCGGCCTTACCAGGCCAATTTTCCACTTCATTTAAAGTCTCACTATGCCCCGCTCCCCTTTTCTGTTCAATGAATTCAGGGATGGAAGCGTTTGGTGGTGTTACAATTATACAATTTTAGTTTTTACATCTCTAATTTGGGCCATGTACCTCTCCCCTTAGGATTTGTTTACTTTTTCAGCATTTTTTATGATTATTTAATTATCCTTGTGATTGTTTGGAAGCCTTATTATCCAATTCTCCCCCTTTTTTATCCTAAACCTGCAGCTGGGATGCGCTAGCTGCGGATGCAGTGGTGGAGTGGCCGCCCGATCCTTTAGCGGTTGGGAGCTGTGATGCGCACTGCGGGCTCCCTTCCCCTCCCCTAGGGGGGGCGGGGATCCCTGTCACTGCGCATGGGCGCCACGCCACCCACGTGGTGCGGGCGGTGTTCCTAGACACGCCTCGCCTTCGGGTGGGCTGTCCATCCTTGCGGACGCATATGAGGTGAGGACGCCGCTGCCGGTCGCCCGCGCCCGAGTTGTGGTGACCCCCTCCTCTATGTGCGCCGCAGCGTGACGTTGGGGAGTCACAGGCGGGGGGTGTCTATATCAGGCGGTGCTCTGAATGCTGAATGCTCCTATTTTCTTTCCTTCATCTTTCATTTATTCACTTCCACTTTCTTCACCTCCTCACTATGTCTAACCATTCACATTTCTTTTCTTTTTCTTTTCTTTTCTCCTTCACTCTCTTTTCAATTTCAATCACATGTTCACTCAGTACATTACCAGGTCTGTTTTGTTGTTTTTTTGTTTTTTTTTCATTCACAGCTACTTTCATGCTCCACTCCAGACACACCATACCTGGGTGCTCCTTTCCCTACCCGGGGCTTCGCCGGTGTGGACCGTCTTCGTCTCAGTTTCTCCCCTCGGCTCCCGACCTGCTGACATCCGGTTTGCCCTCATACCCCAGCAGTCTGCAGCCGGTGCTCCAGTGCTGTAAGTCTTACTTTCTTCAGGTTGTGTGGGGGTTGATACACCCCCTATCTCTATACCGACATGAGATATAACTTTGTACATTTTTCTTTTTTCAATTTTTATAGTCATACCACGGTTTCTCCTGATGAGTGGTCCATACTTGCCACGAAACGCGTAGAGCCTCTATCACCGTGCATTACCCAGCTCAATAGATCTATGGACAATATCTTTAAGAATCCACCTCCTGGGGTGACGAGGGTTACAGGCCAGATTTCTTTTATACATTATACTTAAGCTACAATTTGATTGTTATATGAATATTAACATGAATGAAATAATGATGGATTGGGGCCATGTTATATGCTATATGTACCATTTTGATATCATGATATTATTTCTACCTATGAATACGGAATTTGAAATGTTAATTATGTATATCCTTGTGTATACAGTATGTGTTTACTAATAAAATCATGAATTTTATCTCAATCCATCATTCCAATTATTACACACGACCTCGCTTCATTTAAAGTCCCACTAATCTTCCTTAGCGCATCTATGCGCTCTTAAATTTATATCATCTGAGTCTTAATCAACAGGAATCAATTGCCTAGGTCCAATCATTTAGGTTGCAGGTTAAAGCCTTGTACACATAGTTCGACGGTCTTACAACCGAACAGACCAAATTGTATGTTGGCTGTTGTATCTAGCATACTGACAAGCACTACACGATCGTACGTCCAAGCTGAATGTAGTGACGGGTTATGAACGTATAAAGAGAAAGTTCAGGTCCATGTAATTAGCATCCAGCCGTTCCTGACTTCTGAGCATGCGTGTTTTGCTCAATACAACGTGTTGGACCAACTTCTCTGTACACACAATACAACGGTCGTATGACCGCTTGTTGGTACTACCAAGTTTTCTAGTTTGCTCATACAACTCCCGTTGTACGACCGTCGTACGTCGGCTGTTCTAATCGCTCATACTAATGATCGATTTCGCATACAACGGTCGTTCGTATGACCTGTTGTATACGATCGTCGACTCGTGTGTACGAGGCTTTAGTTTTTCCACAATAGCACACAAGCTAACAGGCAAGCTGCGTGCCATGTAGGGAAAGACAAATCAGCCTAAATAGGAGTAAAGCAACCTAAATTAGCTATTGAACTCTATCATATAGATAGCAGGCCACCTCAATAACTATCAACTTGTTTTCAGTATTACCTTTCAACAGGAATTTTAACAAGTACAATCGTCCATCAGGGTAAGCAGCCGTGACAAACTAGGCGCTGCCACAAGGGATTTAAATATCCCCTCCATTCGAGTGGCTTTTGACGTCACCGCTCAAATGCTGACGCCTATTGGATGTTCCTCAAGTCCAATTATCCAATAACAATGAGAATACTATTTGACCAATTACGCAACAGGACATGATCCACATGACCAAGAACGGTGCATCACGCTTGTGTGAAGCCCCCGTGGCCATTTTTGAAAGTCTTATGTAATGAAAATAGTCTTATCCAACTAAGGGCAGCGAATCACGCTTGTGCGGACCCGCTGTGGCCATTTTGGAAAATCCAATCTGTATGGAAAGGATACTATCCAACTCTTGGCAATACAATGCACAAGCGCTGAGCCTCCGACATTTAAGAAGAACTTAAATACTACATTTTGTGTGCATATAATCCAACTATATTTTAAAAGGTGGATTTAAATATTAATGCCACTCTTTATTTCCACTCAACTGTATCTGCACAACAGGCTATTAACATTTTGCACTTGGCTTAAGACATTTTTTTTTTTTTTTTTTAATCGATAATATTCAGATAATTAGAAATAATTTGTTTAGATAATAATTAAATAAGGATAGAATTATAGATTTAAGTTATATATGGATCAACTGGGTAGGGAGTAGAGTGGCATCACCAGCCCCAGGCCTAAAAATAATGTCCAGGCCAGGGTGATGCCCTGGGCGTCCGTATGACCACCCACTCCAAAATTGGGAGACCGACCACCGCAGCTACCAATTTCCACATCACTGATACAACACAGGGAAAGAAACAAAAAATACAGAAGGAGACTGAGTACAATAAACATGTATACAAAAAAGCAGGCTAACAGACAACATCCAATTCCCTCATTCCTTCACATGCAGAGAGTCAATCCACCTGGAGAACACTCCAGAAATATATTGTAAAGGGATCAGCTTGGGGACAATGGTTTGAAGCTTAAAGCATCATTCAACCCAGGATATTTGGTAGCCGAGAGGTTAAATATCCATTTAGTTTCTCTTTGTAAGAGCAACTTGTCAACAACTCCACCCCTTTCCTTGGTGGGAATGTATTCTAAAGCAAAAAACTTTATTAAAAAAGCATGAAATTGATGATATAGCCCCACATGGCAACTTACTGGACATTCACATTTCTGGCAACAACTAGTTTTATATGATCTCTTATTCTGTGAAAAAATGGTCTTTTTGTTTTACCCACATAGAACATGCCGCATTGGCATTTCATTTAATACACCACACCCACAGATTGGCAATTAGCAAAGAAATAAGGTCTGTGCATTTGACCATTTGGTAATTCTATTTGTTTGGTCTTCCAAATATATTGACAAAAATTACATTTGTTACAAGGAGCAGTGCCTGTCATCTGTGGGTGTCCTGTACTACATGTGGGAGAATAATGACTATGGACCAAATGATCCTTTAGGGATCTAGATCTCCTGAAGGTGACCTGTTAATAGTCTTTTATATATTTACAAACAGTATAATCAGCTCTTAACCACTTAACAACCGCCCTATAAGACTAAAGACGTGTACAGGGCGCTTGCTTAACTCTGGGAGGACGTCTATTGACGTCCTCCCATGAATGCGCTTCCCGCCCCTGGGGCGCGCACACGGGAACATCCGTGACCATCGGGTCCAGGGGACCCGGCGCATCACGGATCGCGGTGAATGGCCGCTGTGAGTGGCCTTTTACCACGTGATCGGGCCGTCAAATGACGGCGCAATCACAAGTAAACAAGCCGGCGCTTCCGCCAGCTTTTCTCTCACCTCCCCGCACCGATCGTTGCATTGCGAGAGGAGAGAGGGGGGAGAGAGGAGGTGCTGCAGCGCTGTGGGTGATGTGTAATGCCCACAGCGCTGCTAAGTGATAGTGCGCACCCACCCAGCCATCCTCACCCAATCCATGTTCACCCACTCATCCTCACCCATTCATCCATGCTCACCCATCCTCACCCATC
This sequence comes from Glandirana rugosa, assembly GCA_018402905.1. Lineage (NCBI taxonomy): Eukaryota > Metazoa > Chordata > Amphibia > Anura > Ranidae > Glandirana > Glandirana rugosa. The sequence goes on along the minus strand of BLSH010473244.1, from coordinate 30,824 downwards.
CATCCATGCTCACCCATCCAGCCATCCTCACACAGCCATGTTCACCCATCCAGCCATGCATGCTCATCCATGCTCACCCATCCATGCTCACCCATCCATCCATGCTCACCCATCCATCCATCCATGCTCACCCACCCAGCCGTGCTCACCCAGCCATCCGTGCTCACCCACCCAGCCGTGCTCACCCATCCATCCATCCATGCTCACCCACCCAGCCGTGCTCACCCATCCATCCATCCATCCGTGCTCACCCATCCATCCATCCATTACCGACCCACTCGTACTTACCTACCTACCCACTCCTACCTACCCACTCGTGTCGACCCACCCACTCGTACCTACCTACCGACCCACTCGTACCGACGCACCCACTCGTACCTACCTACCGACCCACTCGTGCCGACCCACCCACTCGTACCTACCTACCTACCTACCCACTCGTACCTACCTACCCACTCGTACCTACCTACCTACCCACTCGTGCCTACCTACCTACCTACCCACTCGTGCCGACCCACCCACTCGT
>BLSH010473244.1:4279-19224 GCA_018402905.1 Glandirana rugosa | reverse complement strand
GCTTACATTGTTTAGGAAGAGTAAGGCTGCAAATGTTTCTGGTGTCCAGGAGGAGAAGGCGTGCACCCTTCCTACCTGGGCCAGAGACAGTCAGTGGATTTCTGTTGCAGAGGAGCTGGCTAGAACAGAGCTTGGGGGGGTGTTTAACATACGATCCTCGTATATTAGTCTCAAAAGTTTTAGGTTCAGTAAGGGAGATATGCGGGCAGTTGCTGTGTTTGGTTTACACTTCCTGAATGCTCTACATATTGAATCCAAAAAGAGGAAAAAGGCCGAATTAGAAAGAGATTTACTCAAAGAGCAGCTTGCAGTGGCATCTGAGTGTTTGGAAGACACTGCAAGCAAGGCAAAAGATTTAGAAAGTAGGGTAATCAAAGTTAAACCTGCAGTGTCTTCAAAGTGTGTTCAAACCTCTGTAGGCAGAGCTGAAGATTTGAATGAGCAGTATGCAAGCCCTCACAAACAAGTCTAATGATGCCCTAACAAAGAACAAAGGCCCTAAGCCTGTAAGCAAAAGTAGGACATGTGCCACTGTTACTTCCCATAAGGGGGTAGCTGAGTATTTTACCAGCTCAAATGATACAAGGAAGGCAAGGTCTATGGTCTCCAGGAGACAAATGTGGATTGATTTACTTAAGTTGGGTGTACCTAGAGAGGAAATAGATGGGATTCCTACACCAGCATTGTTTAAAAAGTGGAAGCAAATGGTTGGGAATAATAGATTCAGGCCCATTAAGTGTTTCTCTTGCTATAAAATGGGCCATTTTGCTAAAATGTGCCACACTGTGAAGACTGCACAACAGCAGGCCAGTCTTTGTCCCAGGACAGCACAGAAAGAGATGCAAGTTTATCTGTTGCGCTGGAAGTCTGTGCCTTGCTGTGAAAGTGTTTCAAGGCAACAGTGGGCACCCTACAATAGTTTTGCAGTTATAAATGGGGATATAGAGAAATGTGAGTAGTGAGCTATGTTTTTTGGCACAGTTTGAGGGAACATATGATCTGCTTTGTCTCTTACTCTTTTCAGGTACTGAGCATCGAGAGGTAGAGCAGGCAGAGCAGATGACCAGGCCAGATGGGAGGAGGCAGACCAGAAGAGAGTCTGAGGAAGATGTGGTTGATTTCTGAATTGGAATGGACTTTCATCTGAACATTTCCTTATGGCCAAGAGGACAAGAGACTTTCATTTGGGATTTTCTTTCCACAAACTGCCAAGACATTGTTAACCCTGCTCAAAGGAATATTGGAGCCTTCCAGGGACAAAAAAGTCTGACTGCCCAGAAGATGCGGGGGGTGGAAAGGGAATTTTTTCCTCCTATTTACAATACGGGGGGTTTGTGTTGCCCTTTCCTGGAAAGAAAGGCTTTAACAGATGTTGAAGTGTCATATTTTATGCTATAAAGTCAAGAGGTAGTATGTGTTGCTACAGCTATTAGTGACTTTATTGCAATACTATGGAGTTAGATTTTTAAGCCCATGTGCTGTTTTAGCTAAGGCTCTCCCCATTGATAAGTAAATGTACCAGTTGGGCTGCTGGAGAGGAAGTTCTTTGCAGGATGTGATGTCAGAATTTGGGAGGGAGGAGTTTTTTAGGTTTTGAAACAAGTATGTGGAGACAAAGGAGTTTTGTTTGGAAGGACGATGAGGCAAGATGTGTGTTGGAAGCTGGAGAACTATGGAGACATGTTGAGTTGGACTGAGCAGAAAAGGACATTACATCTTGACCCCTAAGTTGAGTATCTTATTTAGTTTACATAATGCGTACACATTGTACATGCTTATATTTTGCTAGAAAGGATGATTGGCATTGTGCATGTTGTAGACATATTTTGTAAGCTATGAGTTGTGTTATATGGCATATCCTACAGTTGTATGTGCACATTTTCTGTTTAGTAAAGCATTGATACACTACAGAAGTCTAAACTTCCTTGGTTTTACTGCAAGTAACCTTGCTAGATAAATGCAAGCAAAACAATAACTTAGAAGTCAGGAGGGCTAGTTTGTTCCACTTAATAGGATCTACGTGTTCATCTAAGTCCTGTTCCCACTTTACCATATATGGTAGTTTATTGGATTTCGAGGTAAAGATAGATTATATTTCAGATATGTGACCAGGAATCTTGTCAACATTTTTTTAGTGATGCTCCATTGACGTCATGGTAATTACATCTGAGTTTCGAGCTAGAGCCTGTAGGAAATGCCAAATCTGTGCATGTCGATAGTATTTGGTTTGTGGCAGTTGATGTTTGTCTCGTATAAATTGTTTCTACAAGATGCCCTGGTTATTTTTTTATTTTTATTTTTTTCCACGTCAGTTACCAATTTGGGGGAAAGATATTCAACTCAACCTTCATAAATTTTCCCGCTTGGTCTCATCGTGGTTTAGACTTTATTAGCTTTATATAAAATACAAATTTATTTCCCTTTCTCACTCCAGCTCCTTATTTTCAAATGATAAACGTGAACTATATATTTCCCCTCACCCCCTCTTTTCTCCCTCACCAGGATCTCTTCCTCCATCCCTTTTCACTTCTATTTATCAGTCCGCATATGCCGTGGTGTACTCTCTTTTTTTTTTTTAAATCTATCCATTTTCTCAATTTTTCTGCGTATTTTTCCCAAAAAGGATCTTTATCTCCACTTTTTAAATACTCCATATTGTAAATATATTCTACCCTATCGAACCATTCCCTCCTAGTGGGTTTATTTGGGTCTTGCCTTTTTCTTGGTATGACTCTTTTCGCTGCGTTTAGTAGGAAGAGCATCAGTGGATTCACTTGCTGTTTGCTAGATTTGCCTGAGACATAGAAGAAGCACATCATTGGGTCTAATTCTAATTCACTTCCTTCAACTCACTTCCTTCCTTCTTTTACTTTTGGGCATTCCCACCATATATGTGCCATAGTTCCCTGTGCCTTCTGGCATCTCCAGCATAATGATGATTTTTCTTTTTGATAAGATGCCCTGGTTATTAAAAAAATCTGATATTATCAGAAATCCTTTGTTTGTCTACAAGTTAAAATTACTAAGATTAAAACCCAGCATTATTTGATATGGGGGCTAGGCAACTGAATGGGCGCAACCCATAATAAGCAAAACCGATAGGGTGCACAGGATCCTGAATTCAAGTGACAACTGTAAACATTGTTGGATCAGGAGATGGTGGTGATCAGTGGAAAAAGGACTACCCTCCTGTTGGTGAGCGAGGACCCCAAAATGGAACACAGACCAGGTGACCTGAGCCCCCATGTCACACAGACCCAAGATGCATGGTGAGATTGTCAGAGACATGGCCTACAACCACAGAACCAGAATGCAAAGCCTTGTGAATTAGTAACAATCAACCACTAGAGGAGCTAGTGCTACACTGAACCAGGGGGAAGGCATTGTAGGGTTTTGGGCCCACCATCCATACACAAAGTGAACAGATGAGGTGGATCTGCATGGGCTTGGAAGGTCGCAGTGCTGGGAAAGAGGCCATTGGACTTCTGTAGGCCCTAATAAGGCAACAACTATCCGGGACCACTAGGGGCTGTCCTACAAATATGTCATCTCAAGTAGACCCATCCAAGGCCTGACATAAAAAAATATTTTCTCTGCACTTCCTAGGTGACCATTTAGAAGATTTAGCAGCATAGCTTATTTCTACTTGGTTTCATTACTAAAACATATGAGATGCACACTTTCCGCCAACTAATTTTTGGAAATGGTAAGCTTAGTATACATTTTTCATTGGGATTTTCAGTTCTCTTGCCTCACCACTGCATGAACATTTTCAATGTAGGATAGTTGGGCATTTAAAAAAAAAGCATGGTGCAGAGATTGCGGAAGTTACATTCATTCCTAGCCATTGATCCAACATTAACTCTCAGTAGTGAACTAAGGTAAAGTTAGAATAAACTGAAATATGTCTGGCTGCTGTGTATTACTGCACAGCACTGGTCCAAACGTGTTATCATATATTTCCCCAAACTATCACCAAACTTTAGGTGCTGGTACTCAGTAGCAGCAGAAATGGAAGCTGTTCTACAAGCGTCCATCTAAATGTAGAGCTTATTAAAGCATTTCCTACAACTTCCTTTTGTTATATAATAAGAATCTTATGCAAAACTATGCCTGGAATTTAGGGGGTTTTATTCAATTTCCCTGTTATCTTACAAGAATTAGTTGTGGTTTGTTTGGTTAATTAATGCTTATATAGAGTTATTTTAGAAATTTGCAATGGGAACTATCTTCTACATATCTCATATAACACATATGTTAAACACAAGGCCCTGCTGTCCGAATCTGGCCCACCTGTCCATGAAATGTGGTCCTCGAAATCCAGGGATTTTTTCAGCCCTCATTCTCGGCTCCCTGCTCATCGCTGTCACTTTTAAACAAAGAAACCTTCTGCGTTTATAAGTACAGCTTTGCTCTTGATGGCTTGCAGCTTTCACAGATCCCTACATGCACTCATAGTGGGGCACAGTGGGGACAGATGCCAACCAATGATCTCCCTGCAAGGCGGAGCCGCCTACACTGCTAAACTAGTGCACTGCTAGTACACTTGTATTAGAGCCAAGCTGGGTAGGTAAGATGTGAGGAAGCTTTTGGGAGGGGGGTGTGGGCAGTGGAGGAAGATGTGTGCAGAGATAGGGGTTGTTGGAGGAGAGTGGTTCAGAGGTCAGAGTACACACCTAAATCTTGTACTCTGTATGTAGTGCACTGCTCCACTCTGAACCAGTGGTGCCCCCCCCCCCCCCAGTGCTAGTCACAAAAAGAAAAAAAAGTCCTTTAAATGCACTGTGTTTGGGCTGGGCGCCGGACACAGTGTACTATGGGAAGCGTGGTGTTGATGCAATCACACGATTGCAGGCGAGACGCTGTTGGAGGGCAACATGATTTTTGTTTTAATATAACGATGATAATACAATAATAAGGTTAGCTATATAAATAAATGCTCTGCCTTAATAAAACAAGGATCTAATTTATTATAAAGCAAGTAGAAATGCTAACATCAAAATACTAAGAGAAAATATTACAGTGTAAAGCATACAATACAAAAATGATACTTTACGTAAGGTCTTTCCTTAAGAAGATGTTATCCTGGCTGTGCTCAAATTAGCAAGAGAACAAAGAGGAAGTTACCACAGACTTTAAAGTCCATTCAAACAACACCCACACACATGCCAGCACCAGCCTACTTCCGCATTCTGTCCAATGGTAGCATACTTCCTTTCCTTGTGTCAGGAAGCCCGCCTGCGCAGCTCTTCTCAGGGAGGACATGCCACCAGTATCTCCATGCTTTCTGGCTCCCAACGGCGCGTGCGTACGCCAATCTTGGTGCCAAATAAGGCCATTTGAACCCTGCTGCTGCACCAGATGGGTGCTGTCTAAGCTACAGTGTTACCCTTGTTAATCTGCGACCTGATATCCTGCTCTGAACTTGTTTACTGACCCGGCTTGTCCACGACCCTCCTGTTATCTGTCTGCACCCGATCCCAGTTTGTCTCGACCACTCTTCTGTCTGCTCCTCTGTACCTCGCTGCCAGCCCGTTGCTGAACTTGCTTCCACCTGACTTCGCTCCTGTGCCTGTTGCCATCCAGATGTCAGTAGCTTCCAGCTCCGCAAGCTTTCCCAACTCAACTGGGTAGCTTCCATCTAACTGGACCTTATACTCCGCAGATCATCTCCATCTCCAGCGACCCTGCTGACCTCTTGCTGGCGGACACCATTGGACTACCACAGGCACACATACCTCACCGTGCTCTTGTGGCTGCTGTCTCACTCCCAGCAGTCCCTCGAACCGGAGTCATAGGAGAGGCCGTCCCCTGCCGTCAGGCTCCCTACCTGGTATGTAACAGTATCAGACAGCCATGACTGAGCCTGCAAGGTAGGCCTCCATCCTACACGAGGTCAGCCAGCACCTCGCGGACCTCACACAAGCCATCGGGTCCCTGCAAGGAAAACATGCCCTTCTCGAGGAGCGAGTCCTGGCCTCCACTCCTGCTTCTGCACCTACAGCGAGTTTGGACCATGCCATCATCTTACCTGCTCCTGAACCCCGGGTGCCAACCCCTGAGAGGTTCTCAGGGGACCAGACCAAGTACAGAGCCTTCCACAATGCATGCCAGCTCTACTTTGCACTCCAACCACAGACATTCAGGTTAGAAGCTACCAAGGTGGGGTTTGTCATATCCCTGTTACGGGACCAGCCCCAGGCCTGGGCTCATCACCTGTTGGAAGTCAGAAATGCTTGGCTGGACACGCTGTCCTCATTCTTCCAGGCAATGTCCCAGCTCTATGACAATTCCCAATGCTCTGCTACAGCTGAATCTGCTCTCCATGCACTCTGACAGGGCGGCAGAGCCGTCGAAGAGTATGTTACGGACTTTAGGCGCTGGAGTGTGGATACCAGCTGGAACAACGCCGGCTTATGGCATAGGACTGTCTAGGTCTTAAGGACAAATTAGCCTGGGTGGGTTTCCTGAGTGCTTTGGAAGACCTTATCCAGCGGTCTATCCAGATTGACCACTGCCTGCGGGAACGCCGGCAGGAGAAGTCGGTACAGTCCCGGTTCACTTCCCAGCTTCCCATTCCCCCGGAAGAACGTTCCCGCTGGCTCCCAGCCAACCTTTGCCTCTACTGTGGGGAGGCCGGCCATTAAGTAAATGAGTGCCCAGCCAAACACAGAAAGGGACTCTTAGGCTCCTCAATGGAGCAGGCACCACTGCTGGTCAGACCGGCCCACCTAGCTCTTCCCATCTCCTTCCAACTACCTGGAAAAGCGGTCTCTGCCACAGCCATTGTGGACTCAGGGGCATGTAGCTGCTTCATTGAACTGGACTTCATGGCCAAACACGGAATCCCCCTCCAAGCCAAGCAACAGAGATTGTCGGTGTTCCTGGCCGATGGGTCCCGTGTCAAATCTGGACTGGTGACCCAGAAGACCCCTCCTCTGCTGGCCACCACCCTCTCTGACCACAGCGAGTTCCTCCGGATAGACGCTATCACCTCGCCACTGTTCCCGGTCATCTTAGGCCAGCCCTGGCTCCAAGCCCATGACCCCCGAATCAACTGGATTTCCGGACTGCTCCAGTTCCAGTCCGCTTACTGCCGAGAACACTGCCTTCCTACACCTGTCCTGCCTTTCCCAACTCTAATGTGTCTGGACTCTGACCAGGGGCCTTATCAGAAGGTACCCGAAGCTTATCATGCATACTTGGACGTGTTTAGTAAGCAAGAGGCAGACACGCTCCCCCCACATCGCTGCTTGACTGTCCGATTGAGCTCCCTCCTGGAGCAGAAATTTGTTTTGGATGGATCTTCCCGTTGTCCGAAAAAGGAATTAGGGGCTTTGAAAGAGTACCTTGATGAAAACTTGCAGAAAGGGTTCATCCGACCTTCCACGTCCCCAGCCTGTGCGGGGATCTTCTTCATGGAGAAGAAGGATCGCTCGCTCCGACCCTGTATCGATTACCGGGACCTGAATAAGATCATGGTGAAGACCCGCTATCCCCTTCCTTTGGTGCCAGAATTGTTTCAGAGACTGCGTTCTCCATCTTCCCCAAACTGGACTTAAGAGGAGCTTATAACCTGATCCGCATCAGGGAAGGGGATGAATGGAAGACAGTGTTCCGCACCAGTTTCAGCCATTATGAATATCTAGTTATGCCGTTCGGGTTGTGCAACGCCCCGGCCATCTTCCAGTTCTTCATTAAGGACATCCTTAGGGACTTCCTGGACATCTTCGTGATTGCTTATCTGGATGACATCCTCATCTTTTTATCATCACTCGAGGTCCATCGGAAGCATGTCAAGGAGGTTCTCAGCTGCCTCCACCAGCAAAAGTTCTATGCCAAACTGGAAAAGTGTGAATTCGAGCGCCAGAGCATCCAATTTCTGGGGCCGAATGGTATCGAGATGGACCCACAAAAAGTGTCTGCAATTCTGTCCTGGCCTACACCTACTGATAAAAAAGGGGTCCAGCGGTTCGTTGGATTCTCCAATTTCTATCGCAAGTTCATCCGGATCTTCTCAGGTATTATCTCCCCCATCACTCAGCTTACCAAACAGGGGGACCGGTTCTGCTGATCCCTGGAAGCTCAAACCACCTTCGAGACGCTCAAGGGTCTTTTTACATCTGCCACAGTTCTGTGTCATCCAGACCTCGTTCTTCCCTAAATCCTAGAAGTGGATGCCTCTGAGAACGCTGTTGGGGCAGTCCTCTCCCAACGCTTGGGTCTTAAGAGTTCTGTCCATCTGGTGGCCTTCTTCTCGAGGAAGCTGGCCCCAGCGGAAAATAATTATGATGTAGGTGATCGGGAGCTCCTGGCCATAAAGGCCGCCCTAGAAGAATGGAGATACCATTCCAAGAATGGAGATGCTGGAAGGTGCAGCCCACCCAATATTGATTTACACGGATCATAAAAACCTTGAGTATCTCAAATCGGCCAAACGCCTTAGACCCCGCCATGCCTGGTGGGCATTGTTTTTCTCGAGGTTCACTTTCCACATCACCTACTGACAAGGATCAAAAAATGTTAAAACCCGATGCGTTATCACGCATGTATGAGGATCCTAAGGAACCAGCGACACCCGATACCATCACTGCCAGCTAGAAATTTCCTGTTGCTCTACACAGATCTCCTACCTCAGTTAAAGCAGGCCTCCGTAGGAGTACCTAACTTCATCAAGAGCCCCTTGCAGGCCAGAGACGGCCTTCTTTGGAAAGGGAATCACATTTTTGTTCTGGTGGAGATCACAGTTCTTGGCCTCTGTCATGACCATCCCTTAGCAGGTCATTTTGGAGTCCGCAAGACCATAGAGTTGGTACAGCACACCTTCTGGTGGCCTGACCTAGAAAAGGACTGCAAGGGATACATCAGGTCCTGTCCTATCTGCCCCTGAAACAAGGCCCCCCGGAGTAAGACATGGAGTTTGCTCTGACCTCTGCCGGTACCAGAGAGACCATGGGCCAGAATTTCCATGGATTTTATAGTAGAACTACCCCCCTCTGAAGGTTGTATGGCAATCTTTGTGGTGATGGACCAACTGATAAAAATGGCCCATTTTGTGCCCTTAAAGGGTACACCCTCTGCCTTGGAGTCCGTCCGGGTGTTCATTAAGGAGATTGTCTGACTTCCGGCGCCCGCATGGAGAGGAGCTAGGAGGAAAGTGCTCCTGCCATACTCCTCCGAAAATCAGCTTCCAAGCCCGCCACAGCTGAGGTACCCCCTCCCTACACCCCCCCGCACCCAGGGGAACATAGGAGAATAGCGATGGATCGCTTCGTAGAGCGACAGATGGCCCGCTCGGTGCCGCTCCCCCCCCAGACAGAGGGAAACGGCACACACGCTGCAGCCAGCATGGTGGCCTCAGCACAGGTACAGGGAGCCTCAACAGCCGCTCTCAGCCCTGCTATCCAGATTGCTCTCCCTGGACCCTCACTGGAAGCACCACAAGATCCAGCCTCCCCCGCAGGTATTGCACAAGCGGTAATCACCCTCCTCACTCCTATGGTGACAGAGGCTATTGAGAAGGTGATCCACAGGGGGTTGGAACACTTTCATTAAGAACTCCAACACCATTCAGCCAGACTGGAACATGCAGAGGAACGGCTCAGCACAGTGGAAGATGACACCGCGGCCCTGTCTGCAACCATAGCCAGGCTCACCACACAGCAGAGAGACCTCCAGGACAAGCTGGATGACCTGGAGAACAGGTCCAGAAGGAATAACTTACACATAATAGGACTGCCGGAATCCTACAACCAAACGGCCCTGCTCACCATCTGCTCCACTACCATCCCACAACATCTGGGCCTCAGAGCTCCCTGCGTAGTGGAAAGGGCCCATAGAATCGGACAGCCTTCGGACCAGCGCTCCAGGCCTAGACCAGTCATTGCTCGCTTCTTGAATTACGCAGACAAGCAAGCTATTCTCCAGACCTTCCACAAAAGCCGCACACTGTCTGTGGACGAAAACCCCCTGATGATTTTTGCAGACTACTCCCTCGAGGTAATGCGCAAACGAAAATAATTCTCTCCTATCTGTTCACAGCTCTACAACCAACACATCAAGTTTAATCTGGCCTACCCTGCTATCCTACATATCCAAACAGAGACAGGAGAACGCCTATCTTTCTCCTCACCACGAGATGCTGAAAACTACCTCTCCAACATGCGACCCGCTGATATGGAACAGGAATCCTCCCCAGACCCGCTGGAAGCCCCCTCTCCTAGGAAATCTGCCATGTCTTCGCGCAACCAATCCAGCCCCCAAAAACCCCCCTACAAGAGGGTACGCTTTGATCAACTGGAAGCCCGCAACCAGTCAAGTTAAACCCGGAGCAGCTGCCCGCACCAGCAGTGCCTCTAACATTATGTACCGGTTACCTCACTATACTTGCTCAAAAACTGGATCTCCACCCGGACTGTCCTATCTCCCACTACACCTCCAGAACTATCATGGACATTGCCGCCTTAATATGTGGTTTGCCTTTTAGAGTCATTGCTCTCTACACAGTTATTATTTTATTTGTTATAAGATTTATAGACAAAGGGGTAAGAGGGACACGGGCAACTCTATTTGGTTGCCCCTGACCTCATCTTCCACCCTTCTTCCCTCCTCTACAGCAAACTACTCCCCTTACATCCCCCTATACTCCCCCTCTCTCCCCCCCTTTCCCCCCTAACCCATTCCGCCCTCTCAACCCATTCCGCCCTCTCCACCCCATCTACCCCCCCTGCCCCAGCCCCCACCACCTTCCCCCTCATTTCCTATTTGGCTCTCAACCTTCCCCTCCTCGGCATCACCCTGCCACCCCTATCAGATGGAGGACTCTTGATGGCGTTCACACTCTGGACAGGAACTCCATGGGGAAAAAAGAGAAGTTTTGAAATGGTTTTTGGGGATGCTATTTCCCCCTTTTATGTTTCAACACTAAGATATTCTGGTTCCACCTGTTAACCCTTATTTATATGTCTTTTCTTGATATTTTTGTACAGAATGTTGAGGCTCCCTGGCCAGGGAGGGTCATTGCCAATGGGACTCCTCCCGCAAAGACGATCTATACCCAGCACGTCAAATTACAGCTATGGCTCCCCCTGAGACCAGGAATCACCTAAAGGTAATTTTGTGGAATGTCAAGGGGCTGCGCTCCCCACACAAGCGCTTACAAATACTTTACCACCTTAAACAATTACATACAGACATAGCTTTACTGCAAGAAACACACTTAGGCAAAGATGACGCGTCTAGGCTCCTCAAGCTATGGGTAGGCTCAGTACACTGCTCTCCCGCTGTGGGACGCAAGGCAGGGGTGGCCATTCTCATCAATAAAAACCTTCAACATAAAGTCCATTCGGTAGAATCTGACACCTTGGGTCGCAGACTCACAATTCACCTTTCCATAGCTGACAGGGACATCGCAATCTCCAATATATACGCTGTCAACTACCCAGGCCAATCATTTTTCCAGGACCTAAAATCCTGGGCTCTATTGATCCCCGAAACTCTTCACCTTCTGGGTGGAGACTTTAATTCTATAATTGTTTAGAAGGGGGGTTCCTGCGCTAGGAAAAACCAGATGTTTAAGTTGCGGCAAGCTGCCACTTGAAACGACCAAAATATCGTGTAGTAATGTGTATATAAGTGAGTGGCGCTAAACCATGATACTTGATAAATATTCCATAAAAGTGCAAGTGCGTCAAATAATGTGTTTGGTCAATACGGCTTGCGAAAGCCCTGTATGTAGAAAGAGAGGTGAGTGAACCAGTGTCTGTATACATGAAACAAACAAATAAATTAGAAATACATGTATGGACTCAGTGAAACACTGTGATTAAATAAAGGTCCTTATGAAAGTCCTGATTTCAGGTAATAGTGCAAAAAACAACGTATAGGAAAACTGTGTGCTAGGAATACATAAATGGTGCAATTGTCCGAAAGGGGTTAACACAAGAATCCACGGTAGTAAAATCCTGATCTAATTGAATGATGATGTCATACGAGATATATCCACAGCGAGCCAGCAGAATAGATATAAAACTCCAAACCTTTCAGAATGGAGGCTTACCAGAAAGGTGGAGAAAAAAAACGCCTTTGGGAATATGCTTGTGAAGCCACAAGGATGTCCGGACTGTCAGTCGCGTCACACTTTCCTCTGATGCTTGCTTCGCGTCACACACTCCAGCTGAGGGGGGGGGTAAAATGCTCCACATAAAGGGATGGCAATCTGGCACGTTCCGAGTTCAGACTCACAATCCACCGTCCTGGGGGTCTTGAAGGGGTCTTTCCAACACCGCAGAAGGAGGGGGTGGCTCGCTCAGTCATCCAATCATAATGGAAAAATAAAGAGCGAGGCGCTCGCCATAGTGTAAAAAACCTCTTGATGAGGAGGATATTTATTTTAAAAGTAAACAAAATGATTTTCCGAAATAATACAAGCTTGTAACAAATAGGAGATAAAAGATAAATTGTTTGCGGCAATCAGTGGGTCAGAAGCTCCCGACGCGTTTCGTGTTAGTACACGTCGTCTGGGGGGCTTCTGACCACCACGAAGAGCCGCATATAAATACAGAACTGGATTTAACCATGAGTGACGCACTTCCGGTTCGCCCGGGCCGGCGTGCGTTCCATTGGATGTATTTCCGGTTCACGGAAAGGTTGCTAGTTCCGGGGTAGGTGATGTGAAAATTCATTGAAGTTAGGTTATATTTAAAATCGGGAAATGCCAAAAAAAGGAAAACCGAAGCGAAGGATACTAAAAGACCAAAAAAGCAAACATTGGAGTTTGATGGTTTAGGGATGTGGGAAGGGGCACCGTTATCCACAGGTGACCCGGAAGTGCGACATAAGCCCAATATCAGACATTTAGGTGATGTAATGAATGGAGATGAGTAAATACATGAACATTGGGACATAAGAACAAGGTCATAGAAACTCGTATAAATAGGTTTGTTAGAGGGATTATCCCGACATCCGCAGTGAATAGTTAATAGCGGCACGTCACTTCCGGGTCAAAGTAACCACTAGGAAGTGAAATACTTCTTGAATACTAGGTATACTTTCTATCTGAGTCACACAGACGTATAGCAATAGGATAATAGTGAATCTCAGGGATGGTTCTGTGGAAGGTACTAGAGTATATTAATCATTACTTTAGAGATCAGATCTCGTCACATCTAGGGGTAAACCGGAAGTGACGTGGGAAGCCGGTACATGCTTTGCGTACACCAGTGTGCTGGGCTTCCTATTGATGACTAGTCATAAAAATGAGATACATGAGAAGGACACTCTAGACAGTTTAAAACCGTATTACCTATTTACATGGATGTGACAAAATATTGCACAGGTGATGTGTTATAATAGAAAAACTGAATAAAAAGGAATAAGTAAAAGCATAAAACGTTGTGCATATTAAGTTGTGCTAGAACCAGTTGATGTATCATCACAGTAATAAATAAATAAAGAGTTACCTTATTGGAGAACAAAAACCGCACAGATAAACCGGCTAAAGACCATAGATGGTCTTTCTTCACCTCTTTTTCAATCCAACACCGTCAAATACAACACATTTTAAAAAAGCATTGGCATATTTTAAGGAGTGATCGCATCCTTGGCCCCCTGTTACCTACAAAAAGCACAAGTCACTTTTAGAGGGGCACCAGCCTTAAGACATCGGGTGGCGCCCAACGTACTGGCACCCCCCAAGAAGATCAGCTTCTTTCAAACTCTAGTTGGTTTCTTTCCTTGCCGTAGATGCAGAGTATGCAAGTTGAATAACTGTAAGCATAGAAAGATCACTGAATTTACCTCAACCATAACTAAGATCACATATCAGATTAAGAGCTTCTGTACTTGTGAAACTAAAAATATAGTTTATCTACTCACCTGCCCATGCGGGAAACAATATGTGGGCAGGACTACGAGAACATTTTCAATCCGAGTCAGTGAACACATCACTAACATAACGAAAGGAAAGACCAACCACAGTGTCCCGAAACACTATTTAAAGTTCCATGCTAAGGACCCAACTGGCACCAACTTTTCAGTTATCGATAAATACACCCCCCCTTGGAGGGGTGGTGATGTCGTGAGAGGGGTGTCTCAGCTGGAAGTCTACTGGATTTACCTACTTAAAAGTTACGCCCCCTATGGACTTAACATAGACTGGGACATCAACGCTTTTATTAATAAATCCTAAACCCCACATGACAAGCTGCCACCTACCATGCTCCTAAGACTACTTCTTTTAGTTTAACATTTTAACGCATGTCTCCAATACCTCTTTATGCTTTTTACAACAAAGCACTTTATACTCTTATTCTCGAATCTCTACAAAACCCTCGGTCAGTTTTAGAGAGATTATTCTAGTATATTTATTTACACAATTCCCCCTTTTTATTTACCAACTACGTCCCCTCCCCCCTCCCCCCCCTTTCACGTACATCAGAGGGAAGTCTATTCAACTTATTGAAACAGTTTTAAATGTAAATTTTGAAATGTATTATATCTCGTGTGAGCATTTATTTATTTATTTATTACTGTGATGATACATCAACTGGTTCTAGCACAACTTAATATGCACAACGTTTTATGCTTTTACTTATTCCTTTTTATTCAGTTTTTCTATTATAACACATCACCTGTGCAATATTTTGTCACATCCATGTAAATAGGTAATACGGTTTTAAACTGTCTAGAGTGTCCTTCTCATGTATCTCATTTTTATGACTAGTCATCAATAGGAAGCCCAGCACACTGGTGTACGCAAAGCATGTACCGGCTTCCCACGTCACTTCCGGTTTACCCCTAGATGTGACGAGATCTGATCTCTAAAGTAATGATTAATATACTCTAGTACCTTCCACAGAACCATCCCTGAGATTCACTATTATCCTATTGCTATACGTCTGTGTGACTCAGATAGAAAGTATACCTAGTATTCAAGAAGTTGGTCA
>BLSH010473239.1:10438-22410 GCA_018402905.1 Glandirana rugosa | reverse complement strand
GTCCGTGCGATCGTTCGGGTTCCGTCCGGACCCGGACCCGGACTTTGTCCCGAAGTTCGGACGGACCAGCAGAACCCGAACTTCCAGGTGTTCGCTCAACTCTAGTCAGGGGCAATGGCCCCACCCCTGTCAGCCAGAGAAAAGGGGATTGCTAAGATCAATTGTCAGTTCTCAATTTCTATCAATGAAGCAACATCAGCGAACCAGAAAATAATCTTCGAAACATTGATTAGGCATGGACATTTCAAACGCAAGTATTGTTTCAGTTTTATTCTGTGTCTTTGCCGCTGTAATTTTGTCTCATTATTTTGTATCTTGATTTTTCTGTAAATATTTTACTGCACCTAAACTTGACTTAACTCCAATAGAGGTGGTGGCAGAGAAAGGGTTAATTGTTTGAATTAGCCCGGTAACAATCGCTCTCAGGCGGCTGGCATTTAGACGTTGGTCCCGCAAACTGGGAAATCTTTGTGCTGAAAGCAGCTGAGATTGGCATTGTTATGTTCGTGACAAGCACATTATTAGATCAGGGGGAGTCCTAATTTGCCCATCAGGGAGGAGGGCAGTGATCTGATACCCGCGTTCATCACATACTGGTTGGCAGTGGTCGGATTGTTTCACCTTAAGAGCATTCAGTGCATTGTTAGGAACTAGCTCTGCACTGGAGGATTGTAACCTTTTTGGGAACAGTCCTTAGAGACAAGCTGGTGCATATTTTTTTGTTTTTAAAGAGACATACAGCAACAACTCCTTCCTACAGCTCCTTTCTATCTCTGCGTTCTATCTTTTCTGCTTGCAAAATGTCTGGGCCATCAGTGTATAAGAAGATGAACAAAGATGACCTGATTGCTGAGTGTGCTAAAAGAGGCGTTGACGCCAGTAACAAAACTTGTAAAGACATGATAAAGGCCCTACAGGAGTACGATATCCAAGCAGACCTGAACTCGGGGAAACTTGAAGCTGAAAGGGTTCCCGATATTCCAGAGGCAAGTGGTTCAGACTCAACAACCTCACAGGATGAGAAAAGAGCGACTGACACGGGAATACTACTGATTGTCCCTTCTGGGCCTCAGCAGGAGAGGGCTAGCCCCAGATTGCCTGCAAACAGCAGAGACTCTCCTCAAATGCAGAAAGCACTCCAGTGCATCAGTGAAATGAATCCTGGGCTGTACCTGCAGTTTCTGGCACGCCAGGCTGAGAGGGAGACTGCAGAACGCCGGGCTGAGAGAAAGGCTGATCATCGACACGTACTGGAGATGTTGAGACTCCAAAAGCAGCACCGACAGGCTCAGAACCTCAGACCCCTAGAGCCCAGAGACACCTCTCTGCCTGAAAGCCCAGCCGCTAAATTTCCAGTCATGGAAATGGCCAGTGACATTGACTTGTATCTACTGTCGTTTGAAAAAACATGCCGTCAGTACCATTTGCCCCCAGCACAATGGGCTCTGTACTTGACACCAGGGCTACGAGGTAAGGCCCTGAACACGTATGTCGACCTGCCAGCGGAGCAGGATGAAGATTACAAAGCCATAAAGGCAGCAATCATTCAGAAGTAACGATTAACCCCTGAAGTATACCGAAAACGGTTTAGGTTCCCGCAAAAAGGGCCTGGGTACTCTTATATGGATGTGATAAGCCTTTTACATATCACAATCCAACAGTGGACTAGGGGCCTGAAAGGCACTTCTTTTGAGGCCCTGGAAGATCTCATGATTAAAGATAAGCTCCTGCACATCTGTCCTCCAGACGTCAGACAGTATGTGCTAAGTGAAAGCCCGGTTCTGCTAAAGCCGCAGCAGACCTGGCTGATACCTTCCTCAGTACTCAGGTATCGGACCATCGCAAAGCTCCACCGAATGGCTGGAAAGGGGGAAAATCGCACGTGGCAACCCCTCCTCTGCTGGCCAATCAAGCCTCTCAGTGGTCTGAAACTGCAGTCCTTTGCGTCAAACCCGCCCTGACTGATAACCGCAGGTGTTACACCTGTGGCAAGCCTGAACATCTGCGAACACAGTTCCCGGAGCAGAAGAAGAAGACATCATCTGGTCACCCGGCCAGCAATCCTTCCACCATGCTGTTTGTCAGTGGGAGACCTCAAGGACCCAATGCCAACTTGCAGCCAGTCATCGTGGGTCACCGGACTGTAACGGGTCTCCGGGACACTGGAGACAAAGTCAACTTGGTCAGACCAGAGGTGATAGAAGAAACGGACATCACCCCCGAGAAGTTCCTCACCCTCACCGAAGTGGGGGGAACCCGCTCCTGCATACCCCGAGCCTATGTGTAAACTGATTGGGGTGCCGGGAGTGGGATGAGAGAGGTGGGAGTTTCTGAAGAGATTCCCACTGCTGTGTTGCTGGGTGCTGACTTGGGGACCCTTGTCTCCTACTATGCCCCTGCTGAGGACGCCCCCTCGGAAACCTCTGGACTCCCTAAGGTACTGTGTGCAGATGTGGGTATGATATCTGGGCAACCTGGGGAGGGGGAGGGTGAGTGGAAATGCAATGTGGTATGATGTTACGCGTATACCTGTTGAATATACTGTTGATAATGATGACAATGTATTACCCATACTGGTGGTCACTTGCAGTGCTGCAAGGGCTGCAGAGGTACAGGCTAGGGTTGCCGAACAGAAGGAGGAGGTCTCTGGGCCCTTTCCATGTTCTGACCCAGTGGGCTCTACCTCTGTTGGGCCTCAGCAGCTGTCCTCGTTTGCCACAGGACTGCTGGCTGGGACTTGTGGTTCAGCCTTTGAAGCAGCACTGCAAGCAGACCAAGCACTGACACAGCTCAGGAGTTTAGCTGACAGCCCCCCTACTGTAAATGACAAACAAAATATTTACTGGGACAAAGGAAAGCTGTACAGGGAGAGTTTGTCTGCAGGGGAAAACAAAGCTGAGTTAGGAAGCAGGTAGCTGGTGGTACCAAGCCAATTCAGGGGACAGCTCCTAAAGGTGGCTCACGAGATCCCCCTAGCAGGTCACTTGGGGATCACTAACACCCGAGGGTGGTTAATACATAACTTTTATTGGCCCACCATGCTGACAGACATAGCTGACTACTGTCAGTCCTGTGATACCTTCCAGCGAGTTGGTAAGGTAGGAGATGTACACAGGGTTCTGTTAAAACCTTTGCCTGTGATTGATGAATCTTTTAAGAGGGTGGCAGTGGATATTGTTGGGACTCTAGCCATCCCTAGCAGTTCAGGAAAACGTTTTATCCTGACAGTCGTTGCCTATGCCACGCTTTACCCAGAGGTGGTGGCTCTCTCCTCCCTCCGTGCAGACAAGGTCGCTGATGCTCTGCTGGGAATCATCACAAGAGTGGGATTCCTGGCTGAGCTCATTAGTGATCAATGCCCTTAGTTTGTGTCTGATTTGATGTACGCTCTCTGTCAGACAATACAGATGACGCCTATCATGGCCAGTCCTTACCATCCACAAACGAATGGCTTGTGCAAGCGTTTCAATGGTACCCTGAAATAAATGCTACACACCTTTGCGGAGTCCCATAGTAAGGACTGGGAATGGTACCTGCCTCATTTGCTGTTTGCAACAGGCTTGTTGCCATTTGAGCTGTTGTACGGACGGAGGGTAAGAGGACCCCGGGCCTAATCCATGAGACCTGGGAGGGCAAGATCGCCGTCCCAGACGTCTCTGTTGTGGATTATGTCCTGAGAATCCGGGATAAAATGGAGGCGTTGGTGGGGATTGTGCAGGAAAACACGACCCAGGCCCAGACCTGGCAGAAACGTTGGTATGACCGCAATGCTAGGGAGTGGGCATATAACATTGGGCAGCTGGTGTATGTTCTGCTCCACTTGCGGCAGAACATACTCCAGGCCGCATGCGAAGGTCCATACCCCATTACCCACCCTCTGAATGACGTTACATATCTTGTCCGGCGGGGGGAAGGGAGTAAACGGCAGAAGACCTTCTGTGTGAACATGATTAAAGCCCATCATGAGCGCACGGCCTATGCCATGCCGGTCTGCAGCAGGCCAGAGCCTAAAGAGGCTGGCCCACTCCTAGACTTGTTAGCTAACACCAGGGAGGTCAACTCCGACCTCCTGATAAACCCCAACCTTACCCCCGCACAGGTACCTGGGCTGAAGGAAATTCTGGCAGTGCATGGGAGCCAGTTTACGGGGAAACTGGGATGGATGGACCTTGCTGTCCACCAGGTGGACACTGGGGCACATCACCCCATTAAACAGTCGGTTTATCGTGTCTCTCTGGAGGTTCTGGCTGACGTGAAGGGAGAGGTGGAGAAGATGCTGCAGCTGGGGGTAATTCGGTGGTCCCACAGTGCCTGGGCATCCCCAGTGGTCCTGGTCCCCAAAAAGGATCAGACGACCAGGTTCTGTGTGGACTACCGAAAGCTGAATGCGATCACCACTGCAGACGCCTACCCCATGCCCCAGATCGATGAGTTGCTGGATAGGCTGGCGCCGGCCCGCTGTATCATGATCATGGATCTGAGCAGGGGGTACTGGCAAATACCTCTGGCCCTGGAAGCTAGGGAAAAGTCGGCCTTCATCACCAAATTTGGCTTGTTCGAATTTACCGTCATGCCGTTTGGCATGAAGAACGCCCCAGATACCTTCCAGAGTGCCATGAATGACTTGCTGGAGGGGCAGGAAACCTTTGCCATGGCTTACCTGGGTGACATTGCGGTGTTCAGCCTTACCTGGGAGGAACACTTGGTGCACCTGTCACGGGTTCCTGGACCAACTGACAGCTGCCAATCTGACTGTCAAGCATGACTGATGACCAGTACCTGGGCCACCAGGTGCAGGAGGCGCTTCACGGTGATCACCGATCACAATCCCTTGAGCTGGCTAAATCGTGTTGCTGGGGAGAATGGCAAGCTACTTAGTTGGAGCTTAATCCTTCAGCAATATGATTTCACCATCCTGCGTAAGAAAGGCAGCACCCATAGGAATGCTGATGGGCTGTCATGCCAAGCTGAGCCCGTAGGAGTGGGTTGCGTCAGGACGGGAATCGCATTCCCCTCCCATGCAGCCACCTCAGGGGGGAGAATCACGTGTGAGACACACACGAAGTCATGATATCACGCATGAAACTTAAGCAAGGCTGACCCCACTTCAGAAGGCAACTCCATTTTGTGATGGTCAGCCATTGCAGTTTGAACGTAGCACAAAACTCCTCATTTCCACCCCCTCCCTTTCTGGCCAGATCAACTTCAAAGGGGCATCTGGACAAGCCAGAAAGAGAGATTTGTTTGTATTTATCTTTAAACAGCCATAAACCAAACTGATGCCCGGACATGCGAGCGCCATAAATCACCCAAGCAACTCTAACCTCAGAGTGACCCTCTCCTTGTCTTAAAACCAAAAACTTGTGACCGGATGTCCGTGTGAGCAGCTGTGAGAGTGAGAGAGGCTTAGCTCCGGCTTCCTCGTTTCATGCGCTGACTGCCTAATGACTGACTGCCTAATGATGCACTAGCCATGCTCAGTTCTATTCTCCTGTTTTGCTGCTATCGCTGCTATTTTATCGCTGCTGTTGAGGCCATAGTGTAGACCGGTTCAGCTCTGCCTTCCCTGCCCGCCCGGCGGGTAGAGCGGGTGGAGCGGATGAGTAAGTGGTAGTCGAGCTGCTTGCGAACCGCTTGCCGTTGTGAGCCACTGCCACTGCAAACTGACGGAGAGTCGGAGGTTCGGAGGAACTGCCTAAGCCGCTGAGCCGCCTGAGTTGCCTAAGCCCTAGCCGCCTAGGAACCACTAAAGATCTACCCCTAGAGCCGCTCGGGGTTTGTTGTCAATCACCAGGAGGCCGTCTAGATCACTTGGAGCCACGTGTGAAGCTTGTGAAGCTCATGACATTGTTGTGAGTTATTGAGCAGCTATTGAGCAGCTGCGTCCTGCCTGCGAGCCACCCGCTAGCCACTGTGCCGTTGTGAGTCGCTGTGAGTCACTTGGAGTCACTTGTCCGTGAGCTGCCCGTGAGTTGCCCGTGAGTGGTGTTTGAGACCTGCGGGTCTGTGGGTCCGTAAGTACAATAAGCTATAATAAGCTATAATAAGCTATAATAAGCTATAGTAAGCTATAGTAAGCTATAGTAAGTTATAACTGTTTTTTATTTGATCATTGATACATTTTTTACATCGATTACGTTGCTTCGATCTATTGAAGGCTACTCTCCTGGACTGTTAGCGGCTGGTGGCGGTGGTGCACGGCCGGTGCCCTGTCGCTGAGGGAGCTCTTTTTGTAACTGATGAGTTGCATGGCGGCCATACAGAGGCTGTGCCGAGGCTGGAGGCTGGTTAGCGGCTGGTAGTGTGTGGCCCTCCCATAGTTATTATTAAAGTAGGTCAGTGGTGAGGTGGTGAAGATTGGAAGCAAAGAAAAGACGAGAAAAATACGAGGAAAAATATAGTGGGAATATATATATAGACAAGACACATGCAAGACAAGACATATGCATATGTAGTGTTAACTGCAAATGGCGAACAGTAATGAACTGTGATAGACTGTGATCAATGGTGTGATCAACGGTGGAAGAGTGCTGTGGAGGGCAGGGGCACCCAAGTATGTATATATATATATATATATATATATATATATATATATATATATATATATATACCCAAGTATATGGGTGCATAGGTGTATATACAAGAAGAAAGGAGTAAGAACAAATAGAGCCAGCAACCAGTAGAATTGGTGGGATTTGGTAGGGGCTGCAGGGCCTGTGCAGGAGGATAGGAGGGCGAATTGTTGACTTTACTTGATCGTCCTACTCCTGAAAGTTATATGCCTACCAGACGTCAGGCGAAGAGGCAGCCTCCTCCAAAACCCCTGGGCTCTCCAGCAGGCACAATTCCCAGGAATAATCTCCCATCCACCTCCTGTCCAGCTACCTTCTTTAAAGGATTAACAGAATTATTAAAACAGCACTGAATGGAGATGGAGATGGCTGCAGAGACTGCAGAGACTCTGGGTGAAAAAGCTGCAACTACTACCAAGCAAACAAATATCTTACCTGCTACAACAACTTCAAGTGTTACGGCCACACCTACAGGGAAATTTAAAACCAAGTTGGCAATGAATCCGTTGAATCCGTTGAATGACATGTCAGGGACTGTAGATGCTGTAGTAAGTTTGGATATAGATCTATGCAATGCATCACTTGCGAGCACACCTCCTACTGAACGAGGGAATGCAGCTACAACAGAGGTTATCCTGGCTGCTATAGCGGATAGTAAGATAACCGTTATGAACCGTATTGACACCCTAGCTGTGGAGTGTGCCTTGATTAGAACAGAAATGGATAAATTTAGGATTCGAGTTGCTGAGGCAGAAACCAGGATAGCAGTGGTGGAGGATGAGGGAAGGGGTTTGTCTCAAGCCATATCAGAATTACAACGTCAAGTTAAAGCGCTTGTAGAGTGCTCTGAAGACGCAGAAAATCGTCTGCGTAGAAACAATATTCGGGTGGTAGGCTTACCAGAAGGAGTAGAAGGAGAGCAACCGGCCACCTTTGCAGAAATTTTTTTTAAAATCGTTCTCAAAACAGAGGAAGTATCCAATGCGTATATTGTGGAAAGAGCGCATCGGGTACCATCAGGACCAAAAAGGGCGGGATATCCACCACGTCCCTTTCTGGTTCATTTTTTGAATTATAGAGACAGAGATTTGATGTTAACACTAGCAAGGAAAGCCCAAGATCTTAAATATGAAGGGGCTGAGGTGCGCTTTTTTCCAGATTTTTCCCCTGAAATTCAAAGACGACAGCGTTCCTTCCAAGATGTAAAAAAAAGGCTAAAAGAAAAAGGGTGTACATATGCTATGTTCTATCCGGCAAAGCTAAGGGTGTCATTTCAGGGGACAGTGCAATTTTTCACGGAGCCAGTGCAAGTCTCAAATTGGCTAGCTTCACTCCAGTTGAAATGATAATTCGGTGAATATAATGGCTGGCCTCCCCGCCCCCCCCTTCTTTTTTTTTTTTTCTTGTCGGGGTGGGCAACCACTTGGCAAAATATGAGGATAGACTATGTGGAAGCTGGAGGGCATCTCTCATTATTCTTGCAGAGTGAACGCAGCTCACTTACCCCTCTGCGTTCGTTAAGTTTTTTTTGTTTTTTTTTGGGAGGGTGTGGGGAAGGGGGTGGTTGGGATTCAGGGGTATGGAGGGGTGGTTGGGTTCAGGGGTTTGGGTTTTTTTTTTCTCTCTTCTCGCCCCCTCTCGTCCTCCTCTACCTAAATATTCGGGGAAGGGGAGAGAAAAGGAAGGGAAAAGTAATGGATAGGTGCTTCTTAATAGTTGAACCATACTGATAATGAGTTCATTAAAAATAATGTCTTGGAATGTGAGGGGGTTGAATTCAAAAATAAAGAGAGCAACTGTCATGAAATTTATTGAGCACCATAATCCTAGCATGGTTGTCTTGCAGGAGACCCACCTTATGGGGAAAACAGTAGTATCTATAAAAAAGCAGTGGGCGCAGTTTTCCTTCCATTCTACTTTCTCAACATACGCCAGGGGTGTGGCGATTTTAATCCATAAAAATATTTCATGTACCCTACTTCACGTTTTTTCGGACACCCTGGGGCGATATGTGGGCGTGGTTATGGAATGGCTCTCCTTAAAGATAATCTTGATAGGAGTCTACGTTCCACCTCCATTTAAGGTCGATGTCCTATATTCTTTAATGGATAAGTTTGCTTCTTTTTTGCCAGCAAAGGTTTTGATCTTGGGGGATTTCAATTGTGTATTAGATTATTCCTTAGATACAACAAACCCAACAAGATCTCCAAGGCTAGAATTGGTAATTGGGATGAAGCGGTAGGCCTTAAAGAGATTTGGAGATGGAAACATCCAACTACGAAACAATTTTCATATTTATCTCATGTTTTCCACTCCTCCTCTCGTATCGATTTAGCCTTTGGCAGCCAAGATCTTTTTCCATTAGTCGGGGAGGTGGAATATCTAGCGGGTGGAATCTCAGATCATTCACCACTATGGGTGGTGCTATCTACACGGGGAAGAATAGGTATTAAATCTTGGCGTCTCGACTCAAAATGGGTAAAAGATGTAGAGGTAAAACAGATAGTAAACAGGTGTATAGAGGAGTTTCGGGATTTGAATGTAGGTACATCGTCACCACAGATGGTATGGGATTCTCTTAAGGCTGTAGTAAGAGGAGAATACATCTCAGGTATCAAGATGGTTAGGAAGGCATGAAATAAACTTACTCAGCAGCTTCAGGAGAAGGAGGAGAGATGTGCGACAGCACATGCTACATCCCCTTCGGCGGATACTGTCCAAGAGCTTAGACAAGTCAGAAGGGAATTAAAATGGCATTTTAGAGAAATAGCAGGAAAAGAGGGGAAGTCGCGAGCTGAAAGTTGGTTTGAGATAGGTGAGAAGAATGGTAGATTGCTGGCATTGCTGACAGCAGAGGAACACACTCCAACATATATACCTAGTATATATGATAAAGATGATCAGTTGAAGACCTCCCAGGCAGATGTTATGCAGACCTTTGTGGACTTTTACCAGGCATTGTATACTCCAATTCCATTGTACGAGGATGAAGATCTGGTCTCCCTCTTGAGGACACTAGATCTCCCGTGTCTATCGGAGGAGAATAGACAATTCTTAGATGAACCCTTTACAATGGAGGAGATACAGACAGCTATTAGTTCTTTCTCCCCGGGGAAATCGCCGGGACCAGGTGGTTTACCGGCAGAATGGTATCAGATGTATAAAGAGAAAGTTTCACCTTGGTTATTGGATTTATATGGTACATGCTTGGAAGAAAGGAAATTGCCACCATCCTTTTATGGGGCGAATATTACTATATTGGCCAAACAAGGTAAAGATCCACAGAGGTGCACTTCCTATCGGCCAATAGCATTACTAAATGTGGATTTTAAGATCCTTACTAAGATATTAGCGACTCGGCTGGCAAAGGTTGTCCATACCTTGGTGTCATCTGATCAGACGGGATTCATATCTAAGAAGGCGACGGATGTGAATATCCGAAGGGTGTTCACTCATGTGGCTCTAGCTTCAAATTTAGAAGAAGACCGAGCGTTGGCCTTTCTCGATCTAGAGAAGGCCTTCGACTCGGTTGATTGGCATTACATGCATAGAGTGTTGAAGCAGATGGGCTTTGGCAAGGTTTTTTTGACCTGGATGGAAATATTGTATGATCACCCGACAGCAGCCATTAAGTTAAATGGGGAAGTGTCAAGTCCTTTTCAAATTGGGCGAGGGACTAGGCAGGGTTGTCCCCTGTCCCCCGGGCTCTTTGCTCTTATGATGGAGCCGATAGCCAAGGCAATAAGGGACTCCACGCGGGTCAAGGGGATCCGAGTGGGACCTCTAATGGAGAAAACTTTTTTTAACAGACCCAGTTGCATCATTACAACATGCTTTGGAGATATTTGGCAAATTTGCTACCTTTTCCGGGCTCAGGGTTAATTGGACTAAGTCCGTGGTCCTGCACCTGGGAAGGGGGACATCCCCTTGGCCTATGGGAGATAATATCCTACAGGTGGTAAAGGAATACAAGTATCTAGGTATTGTGGTGTCATCATCTGTGGAAGATTTTGTGAAGTTGAATTTGTCACCGGCACTAATGCTTGTCAAACGTAAAATTACAAATTGGAAAAATTTACCCTTATCCCTTATCGGGAGGGTGAATTTAACCAAGATGAGGCTTTTGCCCTTGTTGATTTATGTACTCAAGCACTCTCCAGTATTGATACCGAAATACCTATTTGATTCCTTGCAGGGCTGGATATCAGATTTTATATGGCAAGGGAAAACGCCTAGAAATAAAATGAAGATATTACAACAACCGAGCAGGGATGGAGGCTTAGCAGCCCCAGATTTCTATAGATACTTTGTAGCAGGGCAATTACTGGTTATAAATAGATGGCTAAAAGGGCCTGGAGATGATGTGGCTGTAGCCCTAGAGGCTGCAATCGTGGGGTCCTATGAAATCTTGACCTCCCAAATATATAGGGGAAGTAGTGGGCTATATACACTACCAACTACCATGAAAATGGTGCTTAGGGTATGGAGTCGGATGCAGGGAATGGGAATTGGAGGTTCAGAATTGATCTCACCATACACACCATTATGGAGAAACCCAGCCCTCGAACAATTTTTTAAATATGAAGATCCCCAAGTATGGATTAAGTTTGGAGTGAAAAATTTGAAAGATATTGTAGATGGTTCACAGTTGCTCGCCTTTGAGGCACTGAAAACAAAATATGGCTTACCAAATACTCACCTGTTCAGATATTTTCAGCTTCGTCATGCCATTCAAAAGCAATTTGGAAGGTCAGGTGGCAAGGTGGGCGTCTCTGAGTTGGATAATATTCTGCGAAGAGAGAAACTGGCTAGACCATTATCTACAATATACAAATCCTTGTTCAATCAGACAAAAGACTTGCTAAAGAAATGTAGATCAAGGTGGGAGGGGGTAATCCCTGATTTAGATAATGAGAGTTGGGAAAAGGTGTGGGGGGAACCCCTCACAAGTCTGGTCTCAACCCATGACTATCTTATTCAATATAAGATAGTACATTGGAGTTATTTTTTTTTTTTTTATTTCAATAGATTTTTATTGTTATTAAGAGGTAACATTACAGCATGAGTAATATGTGAAACATGTGGAATGTACAGATATAACTTTATTTTTTTTTTTTTTATTGAGGTTACATGATAGAATATAACTTATTCTATCAGTACCCAACTCTGGTCTGAACACTCCCCAAGGGGGGTGTGGAAAAGGGTTGAGAGTAATAGATTTAGTCCCTAATGGGGGAGGGTGGAACTAGATGTAAAGAAATCGTTCAGAAAACAGACTAACTTGTTCCTAAACATATAACATCTATTACCAGATCGGTCAAAGAGAGAAGCGTCTTATAATAGGTTGAGTCTCTGCGGGTGGAACGGTGGACTGGAAGGTTTAACGAAAACTTACCGTAC
>BLSH010473184.1:109432-120065 GCA_018402905.1 Glandirana rugosa | reverse complement strand
GTGTTGGGGTTAGTGTTAGGATTAGTGTCAGGGTTAGTGTCAGGATTAGTGTCAGGATTAGTGTCAGGGTTAGTGTTAGGATTAGTGTCAGGATCAGTGTCGGGTAAGTATCAGGATTAGTGTCAGGATTAGTGTCAGGGTCAGTGTCAGGATTAGTGTCAGGGTTAGTGTCAGGATTAGTGTCAGGGTTAGTGTCAGGTTTAGTGTCAGGATTAGTATCAGGATTAGTGTCAGGGTCAGTGTCAGGATTAGTGTCAGGGTTAGTGTCAGGATTAGTGTCAGGGTTAGTGTCAGGATTAGTGTCAGGTTCAGTGTCAGGATTAGTGTCAGGGTTAGTATCAGGATTAGTGTCAGGGTTAGTGTCAGGATTAGTGTCAGGATTAGTGTCAGGGTTAGTGTCAGGGTTAGTGCCAGGGTCAGTGTCAGGATTAATGTCAGGATTAGTATCAGGCTTAGTGTCAGTATCAGGATTAGTGTCAGGGTCAGTGTCAGGATTAGTGTCAGGGTTAGTGTCAGGGTTAGTGTCAGGATTAGTGTCAGGGTCAGTGTCAGGATTAGTGTCAGGGTTAGTGTCAGGATTAGTGTCAGGGTTAGTCTCAGGGTTGGTGTTAGGATTAGTGTCAGGGTTAGTGTCAGGATTAGTGTCAGGGTTAGTATCAGGGTCAGTGTCAGGGTCAGTGTCAGGGTTAGTGTTAGGATTAGTGTTAGGATTCGTGTCAGGATTAGTGCCAAGGTTAGTGTCAGGATTAGTGTCAGGGTTAGTGTTAGGATTAGTGTCAGGATTAGTGTCAGGGTTAGTGTTAGGATTAGTGTCAGGATTAGTGTCAGGGTTAGTGTCAGGATTAGTGTCAGGGTTAGTGTCAGGGGTAGGGTCAGGGTTAGTGTTAGGATTAGTGTCAGGATTACTGTCAGGGTTAGTGTCAGGATTAGTGTCAGGGTTTGTGTCAGGGTTAGGGTCAGTGTCAGGATTAGTGTCAGGGTTAGTATCAGGATTAGTGTCAGGGTCAGTGTCAGGATTAGTGTCAGGGTTAGTGTCGGGGCTAGTGTCAGGATTAGTGTCAGGGTTAGTGTCAGGGTTAGTGTCGGGGTTAGTGTCGGGGTTAGTGTCAGGTTTAGTGTCAGGATTAGTGTCAGGATTAGTGTCAGGGTTAGTGTCAGGATTAGTGTCAGGGTTAGTGTCAGGGTTAGTGTCAGTGTCAGGATTAGTGTCAGGATTAGTGTCAGGATTAGTGTCAGGATTAGTGTCAGGTTTAGTGTCAGGGTTAGTGTCGGGGTTAGTGTCAGTGTCAGGATTAGTGTCAGGGTTAGTGTTAGGATTACTTTCAGGGTTAGTGTTAGGGTCAGTGTAAGGATCAGTGTCAGGATCAGTGTCAGGGTTAGTGTCAGGGTCAGTGTCAGGGTTAGTGTCAGGGTTAGTGTCAGGGTTAGTGTCAGGATTAGTGTCAGGATTAGTGTCAGGGTTAGTGTCAGGATTAGTGTCAGGGTCAGTGTCGGGGTTAGTGTCAGGATTAGTGTCAGGGTCAGTGTCAGGGTCAGTATCAGGATTAGTGTCAGGGTCAGTGTCAGGATTAGTGTCAGGGTCAGTGTCAGGATTAGTGTCAGGGTTAGTGTTAGGGTTAGTGTCAGGATTAGTGTCAGGGTTAGTGTTAGGGTTAGTGACAGGATTAGTGTCAGGGTCAGTGTTAGGGTTAGTTTTAGGATTAGTGTCAGGGTCAGTGTCGGGGTTAGTCTCAGGGTTAGTGTCAGGATTAGTGTCAGGGTTAGTATCAGGATTAGTGTCAGGATTAGTGTCAGGGTTAGTGTTAGGATTAGTGTCAGGATTAGTGTCAGGGTTAGTGTTAGGATTAGTGTCAGAGTTAGTATCAGGATTAGTGTCAGGGTTAGTGTTAGGGTTAGTGTCAGGATTAGTATCAGGATTCGTGTCAGGGTCAGGATTAGTGTCAGGGTTAGTGTCAGGATTAGTATCAGGATTAGTGTCAGGGTCAGTGTCAGGATTAGTGTCAGGGTTAGTGTCCGGCTTAGTGTCAGGATTAGTGTCAGGGTCAGTGTCAGGATTAGTGTCAGGGTTAGTGTCAGGGTTAGTATCAGGGTTAGTATCAGGGTCAGTGTCAGGGTCAGTGTCAGGGTTAGTGTTAGGATTAGTGTTAGGATTCATGTCAGGATTAGTGCCAAGGTTAGTGTCAGGATTAGTGTCAGGGTTAGTGTTAGGATTAGTGTTAGGATTCGTGTCAGGATTAGTGCCAAGGTTAGTGTCAGGATTAGTGTCAGGGTTAGTGTTAGGATTAGTGTCAGGATTAGTGTCGGGGTTTGTGTCAGGATTAGTCTCAGGGTTAGTGTCAGGATTAGTGTCAGGGTTAATGTCAGGGTTAGTGTCAGGATTAGTGTCGGGGTTAGTGTCGGGGTTAGTGTCAGGATTAGTGTCAGGATTAGTGTCAGGGTTAGTGTCAGGATTAGTGTCAGGGTTAGTGTCAGTGTCAGGATTAGTGTCAGGGTTAGTGTCAGGATTAGTGTCAGGATTAGTGTCAGGGTTAGTGTCAGGGTTAGTATCGGGGTTAGTGTCAGTGTCAGGATTAGTGTCAGGGTTAGTGTTAGGATTACTTTCAGGGTTAGTGTTAGGGTCAGTGTCAGGATCAGTGTCAGGATCAGTGTCAGGGTTAGTGTCAGGGTCAGTGTCAGGGTTAGTGTCAGGGTTAGTGTCAGGATTAGTGTCAGGATTAGTGTCAGGGTTTGTGTCAGGATTAGTGTCAGGGTTAGTGTCAGGGTTAGTGTCAGGGTCAGTGTCGGGGTTAGTGTCAGGATTAGTGTCAGGGTCAGTGTCAGGGTCAGTATCAGGATTAGTGTCAGAGTCAGTGTCAGGATTAGTGTCAGGGTCAGTGTCAGGATTAGTGTCAGGGTTAGTGTTAGGGTTAGTGTCAGGATTAGTGTCAGGGTTAGTGTCAGGGTTAGAGTTGGGGTCAGTGTCAGGATTAGTGTCAGGGTTAGTGTCAGGGTTAGAGTTGGGGTCAGTGTCAGGATTAGTGTCAGGATTAGTGTCAGGGTTAGTGTCAGGATTAGTGTCAGGGTTAGTGTCAGGGTTGGTGTCAGGATTAGTGTCGGGGTTAGTGTCGGGTTAGTGTCAGGATTAGTGTCAGGATTAGTGTTAGGGTTAGTGTCAGGATTAGTGTTAGGGTTAGTGTCAGGATTAGTGTCAGGATTAGTGTCAGGGTTAGTGTCAGGATTAGTGTCAGGATTAGTGTCAGGGTTAGTGTCAGGGTTAGTGTCCGGGTTAGTGTCAGGATTAGTGTCGGGGTTAGTGTCGGGGTTAGTGTCAGGATTAGTGTCAGGATTAAGTGTCAGTGTCAGTGTCAGGATTAGTGTCAGGGTTAGTGTTAGGATTACTTTCAGGGTTAGTGTTAGGGTCAGTGTAAGGATCAGTGTCAGGATCAGTGTCAGGGTTAGTGTCAGGATTAGTGTCAGGATTAGTGTCAGGATTAGTGTCGGGGTTAGTGTCAGGATTAGTGTCAGGGTTAGTGTCATGGTTAGTGTCAGGGTTAGTGTCAGGATTAGTGTCGGGGTTAGTGTCGGGGTTAGTGTCAGGATTAGTGTCAGGATTAAGTGTCAGGGTTAGTGTCAGGATTAGTGTCAGGGTTAGTGTCAAGGTTAGTGTCAGTGTCAGGATTAGTGTCAGGGTTAGTGTCAGGATTAGTGTCAGGATTAGTGTCAGGATTAGTGTCAGGGTTAGTGTCAGGGTTAGTGTCGGGGTTAGTGTCAGTGTCAGGATTTGTGTCAGCGTTAGTGTTAGGATTACTTTCAGGGTTAGTGTTAGGGTCAGTGCCAGGATCAGTGTCAGGGTTAGTGTCAGGATTAGTGTCAGGGTTAGTGTTAGGGTTAGTGACAGGATTAGTGTCAGGGTTAGTGTTAGGGTTAGTGTCAGGATTAGTGTCAGGGTCAGTGTCGGGGTTAGTCTCAGGGTTAGTGTCAGGATTAGTGTCAGGGTTAGTATCAGGATTAGTGTCAGGATTAGTGTCAGGGTTAGTGTTAGGATTAGTGTCAGGATTAGTGTCAGGGTTAGTGTCGGGGTTAGTGTCAGGGTTGGTGTTAGGATTAATGTCAGGGTTAGTGTCAGGATTAGTGTCAGGGTTAGTATCAGAGTCAGTTTCAGGGTCAGTGTCAGGGTTAGTGTTAGGATTCGTGTCAGGATTAGTGCCAAGGTTAGTGTCAGGGTTAGTGTCGGGGTTAGTGTCAGGATTAGTGTCAGGATTAGTGTCAGGGTTAGTGTTAGGATTAGTGTCAGGATTAGTGCCAGGATTAGTGTCAGGGTTAGTGTCAGGATTAGTGTCAGGGTTAGTGTCAGGATTAGTGTCAGGGTTAGTGTCAGGATTAGTGTCAGGATTAGTGTTAGGATTAGTGTCAGGATTAGTGCCAGGATTAGTGTCTGGGTTAGTGTCAGGATTAGTGTCAGGGTTAGTATCAGCATTAGTGTCAGGGTCAGTGTCAGGATTAGTGTCAGGATTAGTGTCAGGGTTAGTGTCAGGATTAGTGTCAGGGTCAGTGTCAGGATTAGTGTCAGGGTCAGTGTCAGGATTAGTGTCAGGGTCAGTGTTAGTGTTAGGATTAGTGTCGGGATTAGTGTCAGGGTTAGTGTCAGGATTAGTGTCAGGGTTAGTGTCAGGATTAGTGTCAGGGTCAGTGTCAGGATTAGTGTCAGGGTTAGTGTCAGGATTAGTGTCAGGGTTAGTGTCAGGGTCAGTGTCAGGATTAGTGTCAGGGTTAGTGTTAGGATTAGTGTCAGGGTTAGTGTCGGGATTAGTGTCAGGGTTAGTGTCAGGATTAGTGTCAGGGTCAGTGTCAGGATTAGTTACAGGGTTAGTGACAGGATTAGTGTCAGGGTTAGTGTTAGGATTAGTGTCAGGGTTAGTGTCAGGATTAGTGTCAGGTTTAGTGTCAGGGTTAGTGTCAGGGTTAGTGTCAGGATTAGTGTCAGGGTTAGTGTCAGGATTAGTGTCAGGGTCAGTGTCAGGATTAGTGTTGGTGTTAGTGTCAGGGTTAGTGTCAGGATTAGTGTCAGGGTTAGTGTCAGGATTAGTGTCAGGGTCAGTGTCAGGATTAGTGTCAGGGTCAGTGTCAGGATTAGTGTCAGGGTCAGTGTTAGTGTTAGGATTAGTGTCAGGGTTAGTGTCAGGATTAGTGTCAGGGTTAGTGTTAGGATTAGTGTCAGGGTTAGTGTCAGGATTAGTGTCAGGGTCAGTGTCAGGATTAGTGTCAGGGTTAGTGTCAGGATTAGTGTCAGGGTTAGGGTCAGGATTAGTGTCAGGGTCAGTGTCAGGATTAGTGTCAGGGTTAGTGTCGGGGTCAGTGTCAGGGTCAGTGTCAGGGTTAGTGTCAGGGTCAGTGTCAGGGTTAGTGTCAGGGTTAGTGTCAGGATTAGTGTCAGGGTCAGTGTCAGGCTTAGTGTCAGGGTTAGTGTCGGGGTTAGTGTCGGGGTTAGTGTCAGGGTCAGTGTCAGGTTTAGTGTCAGGGTCAGTGTCAGGATTAGTGTCAGGATTAGTGTCAGGGTTAGTGTCAGGGTCAGTGTCAGGATTAGTGTCTGGGTTAGTGTCGGGGTCAGTGTCAGGGTTAGTGTCAGGGTTAGTGTCAGGATTAGTGTCAGGGTCAGTGTCAGGATTAGTGTCAGGGTTTGTGTCAGGATTAGTGTTAGGGTTTGTGTCAGGATTAGTGTTAGTGTTAGGATTAGTGTCAGGATTAGTGTCAGGGTTAGTGCCAGGATTAGTGTCAGGATTAGTGTTAGGATTAGTGTCAGGGTTAGTGTCAGGATTAGTGTCAGGATTAGTGTTAGGATTAGTGTCAGGGTTAGTGTCAGGATTAGTGTCAGGGTTAGTGTCAGGATTAGTGTCAGGGTTAGTGTCAGGGTTAGTGTTAGGGTCAGTGTCAGGGTTAGTGTCAGGGTTAGTGTCAGGGTTAGAGTCAGGATTAGTG
Organism: Glandirana rugosa; assembly: GCA_018402905.1. Taxonomy (NCBI): domain Eukaryota; kingdom Metazoa; phylum Chordata; class Amphibia; order Anura; family Ranidae; genus Glandirana; species Glandirana rugosa. Next base: position 114,110 of record BLSH010473184.1, on the reverse strand, counting down.
TTAGGGTCAGTGTCAGGGTTAGAGTCAGGATTAGTGTTAGGGTTAGTGTCAGGATTAGTGTCAGGATTAGTTTCAGGGTCAGGGTCAGTGTCATGATTAGTGTCAGGGTTAGAGTCAGGGTCAGTGTCAGGATTAGTGTCAGGGTTAGTGTCAGGGTCAGTGTCAGGATTAGTGTCGGGGTTAGTGTCGGGGTCAGTGTCAGGGTTAGTGTCAGGGTTAGTGTCAGGATTAGTGTCAGGATTAGTGCCAGGATTAGTGTCAGGGTCAGTGTCAGGGTCAGTGTCAGGATTAGTGTCAGGGTTAGTGTCAGGATTAGTGTTAGGGTTAGTGTCAGGATTAGTGTTAGTGTCAGGGTTAGTGTCAGGATTAGTGTTAGTGTCAGGATTAGTGTTAGGATTAGTGTCAGGGTCAGTGTCAGGATTAGTGTTAGGGTCAGTGTCAGGATTAGTGTTAGGGTCAGTGTCAGGATTAGTGTCAGGGTCAGTGTCAGGATTAGTGTCAGGGTCAGTGTCAGGATTAGTGTTAGGGTCAGTGTCAGGATTAGTGTTAGGGTCAGTGTCAGGATTAGTGTTAGGGTCAGTGTCAGGATTAGTGTTAGGGTCAGTGTTAGGGTCAGTGTCAGGGTCAGTGTCAGGGTTAGTGTCAGGGTTAGTGTCGGGGTTGGAAATGTTCACTCACAGCGTCTCCGTCCCCGGAAACGCTGGAACCCCACCAGTGGCCCTTCAGCTGCATGGAGTCACGGTGTGGCCCTCCGGGGGAGTCTCGGTGATGGCTTTCTGGTTCCATCGTCTCCTCTGATCGATGGTCATGGATCTGGTATTTATAATGGGGCTCCTCCCCCTCATTGCAGACACTCCCACTGCAAGCCTGATCTCCCCTTTGTGCTGGTGTGTGATTATGGGCAATTAGACCTGCGGCCATCTTGAGTAAGGGCAGATGATTCATGTAGCATTTACTTCCTGGAGTCCATCTGCCCTTAGCTCAGGTATGCAGATAGGAGGATGTGCTTAGCTGAGAAAGCCCCTCCCCCATGAAGACTCATGGATTGGATGACATCATTTTGGCCTAGGCCAGAAACCAGGAAGTAACTGAAGAAATGTAAAACAAAAAAGTATAAAAGAAGTAGATCTGATCTCCCCCCAATGTCTCGGCGTACCGGCAGCCCCCTGATGGGTGAAGTGTGGGTTCTGGGTGGACTGGCAGCGCTGTCAGCGGTTCCCACCCCTCAGCAGCGGAGGCGCCGGGTACAGATCAGGCGCCTGTCATCAGACCCAGGGGAACCAGCGGGGTTACGGGATGAATCGCCCCTTTCATTTGGCAGAGCCGGGGATGTCGCTGCCCCCGGGGAAGAGGCCAATCATCTCTGCCAGGGACCATCGAGGCTGCCAATTACCAGCAATTAAGCCGGATTAAACCAAGGTCATTAGCGGGGCATGCTTGGTTCTCCTGGCAGCGCCCGCCTGCCCCCCCAACACCACCCACCAACAGGCGACGTGCCGCTAACTCACATCTATCCTCAGCCTGGAAGAGCGCGGCGCCACCGGCAGGAAGCCTGGAAACTCCTCAACTTATTTCCCAGCACCTCTCCTAACGCTGCGCCTATCGCCCTGAGGTCTGGAAGGTGGAGGGCGCGACGGAGCGCCAACGCTGCAGGCCGGGCGCCGATTCCTGGTGTCTGGAACCTTCTTCAGGGCAGGAAGATTCCGCTGCAGAAGGGGATTTTTATCGCTATTATGTGTGGCGCTTCTGAGGATTGTCCCGGATATTTTCCTATATTTCCACTAAAAGTCTTCATTGGGAGTCTTGCCCCCTTCTACCACCCTGCACTGGGAGTCTACCCTCTTCTCCCCCCCTTCATTGGGTGTCTTGCCCTCTCCTCCCCTTCACTGGGAGTCTTCTCCTCTTCTCCCCCCCTTCATTGGGGGTTTTGCCCTCTTCTCCCCCTTCACTGGGAGTCCACCCTCTCCCCCCCCCCCCCCGAGATTGGGAGTCCTCTCCTCTTTCCCCCATCTTCACTGGGAGTCTTCACCCCCTTCATTGGGAGTCTATCCTCTTTATTGGGAGTCTACCCTCTTCATTGGGAAATACCCCCTTCTACCCCCTTCATTGGGAGTCTACCCCCTTCATTGGGAATCTACCCCTTTCTACCCTCTTCATTGGGAAATACCCCCTTCTACCCTCTTCACTAGGAGTCTACAATTCCATTGACCCCCTTCTACCCCCTTCATTGGGAGTCTACCCCTTTCTACCCTCTTTATTGGGAAATACCCCCTTCTACCCTCTTCATTGGGAGTCTACCCTCTTCATTGGGAGTCTACCCCCTTCATTGGGAGTCTACCCCCTTCATTTGGAAGTCTACCCCCTTCATTGGGAGTCTACCCTCTTTATTGGGAAATACCCCCTTCTACCCTCTTCATTGGGAGTCTACCCTCTTCATTGGGAGTCTACCCCCTTCATTGGGAGTCTACCCCCTTCATTGGGAGTCTACCCTCTTCATTGGGAAGTCTACCCTCTTCATTGGGAGTCTACCCCCTTCATTGGGAGTCGACCCTCTTCATTGGGAGTCTACCCCCTTCATTGGGAGTCTACCCTCTTCATTGGGAGTCTACCCCCTTCATTGGGAGTCTACCCCCTTCATTGGGAATCTACCCCCTTCTACCCTCTTCACTGGGAGTCTACAATTCCATTGGGAGTTTACCCCTTTTTCCTCCTTTGTTGTAAATTTACTCCCTTCATTGGGAATCTACCCCCTTCTACCTCCTTTATTGGGAGTCTATCCCCTTCATTGGGAAATACTCCCTTCATTGGAAGTCTACCCCCTTTATTGGGAGTCTACCCCCTTCTACCCCCTTTATTGGGAGTCTACCCCCTTCATTGGGAAATACCCCCTTCATTGGAAGTCTACCCCCTTCTACCCCCTTTATTGGGAGTCTACCCCCTTCATTGGGAAATACCCCCTTCATTGGAAGTCTACCCCCTTCTACTCCCTTTATTGGGAGTCTACCCCCTTCATTGGGAAATACCCCCTTCATTGGGAAATACCCCCTTCATTGGAAGTCTACCCCCTTCTACCCCACTCATTGGGAGTCTATCCCCTTCATTCGGAGTCTACCCTCTTCATTGGGAGTCTACTCCCTTCATTGGGAGTCTACCCTCTTCATTGGGAGTCTACCCCCTTCATTGGGAGTCTACCCCCTTCATTGGGAAATACCCTCTTCATTGGAAATCTACCCTCTTCATTTGGAAATACCCCCTTCATTGGGAGTCTGCCCTCTTCATTGGAAATTTACCCTCTTCATTGGAAATCTACCCTCTTCATTTGGAAATACCCCCTTCATTGGGAGTCTACCCCCTTCATTGGGAGTCTACCCTCTTCATTGGGAGTCTACCCCCTTCATTTGGAGTCTGCCCCCTTCATGGGAAATACCCCCTTCATTGGGAGTCTACCCTCTTCATTGGGAAATACCCTCTTCATTGGGAGTCTACCCCCTTCATTGGGAGTCTACCCTCTTCATTGGGAGTCTACCCCCTTCATTTGGAGTCTGCCCCCTTCATTGGAAATACCCCCTTCATTGGGAGTCTACCCTCTTCATTTGGAAATACCCCCTTCATTGGGAGTCTACCCTCTTCATTTGGAGTCTGCCCCCTTCATTGGAAATACCCCATTCATTGGGAGTCTACCCTCTTCATTGGGAGTCTACCCTCTTCATTTGGAGTCTGCCCCCTTCATTGAAAATACCCCATTCATTGGAAGTCTACCCTCTTCATTGGGAAATACCCTCTTCATTGGGAGTCCCCCCTTCTTCTCAGCACACACAGTACCGATACACAAAGGTTTAGGACCACTATAAATAATTATATTGATAGTCTGTCCTCCAATGAAAACTGTCTGTATTGCAAGCAGCCACCAATCAGACTCAATCTTTCTTCTACCCCAGACTTCCCCAGTCCTGGTCTGGAGGTGATTGGAGGTTAGTGGGGAGCACAGACAGTTCTTATCTCAGAAGTCAGCTCAGTATTAGCCGTTTGGTACAGACAATGGGGGATCCTCTGACCATTTCCATCCCTCTGATGAATACACGGCCCTCCATTTCCTGGGGGGATCTGAGGCTGTCACCCTGGGTTCCGGCCTCGCTGGGCCCCTGATTCTCTCTGCGGGTTCTTTGTTGCGGCCCCCCCCATGGAAATATCTGAATTATCTCATAGTCTTTGCATGCATTGCCCAATGCTGAGCGGCATTTTTCAGAAATAACAGTTACTGGAAAAACATAAAGTGTTCATTTTATAGAACAACACTGTGCAGGTCCCAGCATGACACAGAGGGGCTGACGGGCGCCTCCGGAATGCCACGTCCGCGTGTCACCTACGCCTATTTACCAAGGTCAGAATTGGTATTTTGGTGATTTCCATCTCAGTGGAAGATGGCGGTGACCACAAGGAGGAGGTCACGGCGGTCACCCCTGCTCTCTGACATCTCCATCATATTAACAGCAGTGCAGGTGCCCCCCAGGGGAGGCCAGGTGACTGGAGGGGAGCCATAGACACAATGCAGATTCCATGCAGATGAGTTCAGGGGATGGAGGCAGGGCAGCCATCAGAAATTTTAGGGCCCCTTACCATGGGCGTCCGCAGAACTTTTTCCAGGGGGGGGGGGGGGCATAATTTCAAGGTCATCCAT
>BLSH010473153.1:14299-33990 GCA_018402905.1 Glandirana rugosa | reverse complement strand
CCTTCAACCTCTGCAGCAATTCTGGCAGCACTCATACGTCTATTTCCCAAAGACAACTTCTGGATATGACGCTGAGCACATGCACCCAACTTCTTTGGTCGACCATAGCTAGGCCTGTTCTGAGTGGAACCTGTCCTGTTAAACCGCTGTATGGTCTTGGCCACCGTGCTGCAGCTCAGTTTCAGGGTCCTGGCAATCTTCTTATAGCTTAGGCCATCTTTATGTAGAGCAACAATTCTTTGTTTTAGATCCTCAGAGTTCTTTGCCATGAGGTGCCATGTTGAACTTCCAGTGACCAGTATGAGAGAGTGAGAGCGGAAACACCAAATTTAACACACCTGCTCCCCATTCACACCTGAGACCTTGTAACGCTAACGAGTCACCGGGGAGGGCAAATGGCTAATTGGGCCAATTTGGACATTTTCATTTAGGGGTGTACTCACTTTTGCTGCCAGCGGTTTAGACATTAATGGCTCTGTGTTGAGTTATTTTGAGGGAGCAACAAATTTACACTGTTATACAAGCTGTACACTGTACTACTTTACATTGTAGCAAAGTGTAATTTCTTCAGTGTTGTCACATGAAAATATAGAATAAAATATTTACAAAAATGTGAGGGGTGTACTCACTTTTGTGAGATAATGTGTGTTTAAATATATATATATATATATATATATATCGATTCACTGGCCCGTGACAATCTCTGAAACAAGCCATAAGGGAAATGAAAACAGCCACCCTATTGACAGGGTGAGATGTTTAAATCCTTCCAACAGCGAATGCTACATGTTTTGTGGCGAACCGCTTCTTCAGGAGTACAATTTCAGAGATATATTTGTTGTAGAAAGAAATAGACATAACATCGATAGTTTCACAAGAATAGGTTGAACTTTATTTCTAAGGATCCAACATCGACTCACCCAAACCATTGTTGGTCAGTGAAGTATATCCTAGGTCAATGATTAAGTATATATACATATTGTCATCTCTTCCCACCGAAGCCTGGAGTTAAGGGGGAGCACTGATACTCACCTAGGACTGAGCCCCAAAACCCAAGCGCCCAAAAGTTAGCATGGCCGTCTCCTGGGCGAGTGTGGGAGCCAGAAACAGGTAGGCTGTTAAATAGAAAAAACACAATTCCATCACACACCAGCCAACTGTCTGTGAGGTCAAATGTGGGGGCCAATATGGCATTCTGGCAGGTCTCTAACTGTGATTAATACAGCTATCAGTCAGCGATAACGGTGTACACAAGAAAAGCAAATGCATACCTAAAACCATGCTTTGAGACACATACACATGACGGTGGAGGCTGGTGAGATTGAGGCCATCTTAACAAAGGGGGCCACCCTTTGTGACATGACATCTGACATCACTTCTGGGTTCAGATGTTACTGTATGACATAACTTCCAAGTTCAGCGGTCACTGTATGACATCACTTCCAAGTTCAGCCGTGACTGTATGACAACATTTCTGTGTTCAGGTGTCACGGAATGACAAATGTTAGCTGTCACTGTATGACATCAATTCTAAGTTCAGCTGTTCTTTTATGACATCATTTATACTTGATATACTTATTATATACTTTACCGCACACTTTTCTCCTGTTGGATGAATGTACAGGTCAAGCTTTTTTTGTTTCCAAGTCATTCAGAAAGAATTGGGGGGACAGAGTTTTCTCCTAGGGAGTTTGAATCTTCCTGGGACCAATAATATTGGTAATGCTGGGAGCCATTCTGTTCACCAGCCTTGGTTTTGGGGTAATGTAGGACCTGATTGGCATCCTGGAGGAGGAGGTTGCAGTGTTCCTCTGTAATGTGTTCTTAAGATCAGCATTTATCATTGAGCAGAGTAATGAGGTTCATTTATTGGGTGGAGTTGATGTGTTGGGTGGGGGTTTTGGGGGTGGTGGAGGACCTGGTTGGGTTCCTGGAGGAAGAGGTTGCAGTGTTCCTCTATAATGTGTTCTATAAATTGGCATTTATCATTGAGCAGAGTAATGGGGTTCATTTATTGGGTGGAGTTGATGTGTTGGGTGGGGGTTTGAGGGGTGGTGGAGGACCTGATTGGGGTCCTGGAGAAGGAAGTTGCAGTGGTCCTCTGTAATGTCTTGTATGGGTCGGTATGGAAGGAGTAATAAGGTTCATTTATTGGGTGGAGTTGATGTCTTGAGTGGGGGCTTTGTATATGTGTGTTGGGTTTCTTCAATCAGTCAATCAATACTGTTGGATGTCTCCCTCAGGACCTGCTTTGGATGGTATCATCCCCATTTAGAAAGCAGACCTTCCGTCTCCGGCCACCAGCTCCTGATTGTTGGGCTCTCTGCTGCCGTTTGCACCAGAATGGCCTCATGGTAAGTGATCCCCTCATTATTATACTGGAAGTGATTTTTTTTATGCCATTTACAAAGTTTACTTTTAACACACAGGGGGGGGGGGGGATTTACTAAAACTGGAGCACTTAGAATATGGTGCAATTGTGCATGGTAGCCACTTGTCTTCTACCTTCAGCTTGTTCAGTGAATCTTGGCAATAAAACCTGCAAACTAATTGGTTTCAATGCAGTGTTGCACCAAATTTGGCACTTTCCAGTTTTAGTAAATATTCCCCATTATCTGCTCCCTTCTCTTTCTAGATCCTCAACCCAGCCCAAAGCAGCAGCACACACTAAGGAAAGACACACCCCGGCTTCTTAATTGGACAATGAAGTAGCAGTAGCACACCCTTGAGGTAACACCTATACTCACTCTGTCGGCATGTTTGATCTCAGGAACCTTCTCAGCTCTTAGTGTTTTCCCTTTCTCTGCCTCTGTGAGTCATGCTATGCGGGTGCAGGGCAAATTTTGGTACTTATACTAGCTGTATATAGAATGCTCGGTATTGTACTTGTGGTCAGAGAACATAGCTGGCTAGTGTGGATTCACGTATAGTGGCCCAGTTCATGCCTACTGGTCCTGCCCCCTGGGTTGCCCCCAGGACTTAAAACACAATGCTGTATTCTCTGACCAAGTACCACAAGAGGCAAAGCAAAGGTAGAACAAACAGTAAGATGGCTGGAGTGTATTCAGTGGAAGGTGCATAGAGGTCAGTTCTGGTGGCAGGTAGAGATGTGGCTAGTAAACAGGCAAGGGGGCAGTCCAGGCAGCAGGCAGATCTGTGATCAGTAAACAGGCAAAAGTCAGTCCAGGGAGCAGATTAGGTGTGGTCAGTATACAGAGAGGAGGTCAGTCCAGGTAGCAGGCAGAGATGTGGTCAGTATACTGAGAGGAGCTACGTCCAGGCAGAGATGTGGACAGTATACAGGGAAGACATCAGTTCAGGCAGCAGGCAGAGATGTGGTCAGTATACAAGAAAAATGTCAGTCCAGGCAGCAGGCAGAGATGTGTTCAGTATACAGGAAAGAGGTCAGTCCAGTCAGCAGGCAGAGATGTGGTCAGTGTACGGGAAAGAGGTCAGAGCAGGCAAAGATGTGGTCGGTATACAGGGAAGAGATAAGCCAAGGCAGCAGGCAGAGATGTGATCAGTATACAGCGAAAAGGTCAGCTCTGGCAGAGATCTGTTCGATATACAGGGAAGAGATAAGCCAAGGCAGAGATGTGATCAGTATATAGTGGAAAGGTCAGCCCAGGCAGAGATGTTGTCACGGTCCTGGTGGTAGAGTCTGGCTTATGCAGGGAACAACCGCTCTTGCAGACCCGATTCAGGGATCCCTGGTAGAGTAGATAGGAAGTCCCAGAGTGCGGGATGGTACGAGGGTTGGATGGTCACTGGTGGTGGTGTGAAGCTCCAGGTGGTTGTGCAGGTCAGAAGGGTGGTCGTGCAGGCTGGGTCGGCAACTGGCGGGCTGTGCGGGACAAAGGGTCAGGCAAGAGAGTGGTCAAAGTCCAAGCAAAGTTTGTTAACAGACTGGCAGCAGAAGTACAGAGGGGTCAGACAATCAGATGGTCGTGGATAGCTGGGGTCAGTGCAGGCAGATAATTAGCAGGTCAGGTCAAGCCGGGTCGGATCAGGAAAACAGATGACAAACACAGGAACAGGTTACAGGAACAGAGCTGGGGCTCACAGGTACTCAGACGCTGTAGAACGGAGAGCACTTGCTGACAGGTGTAGAGGGTTCCAATAGCAGTGTTTGGCGCTGTTTCCGGCGCGTGCGTGATAACAGGAGCGTGCGCACGCACGCACTTGCGAACGTGCATTCGCGCCCGCAAACGCTCGTTCGCACCCGTGAAAGCACATAGGCGCTAAAGTCCAAAAAAGATGCCAATTTTCACCTAACACTGCCCCCCCCCCAAGGGGCAGCCTCCAGATGCATAGCTTGGCCGGATTGCTGTCTTTGAAGGCTTGAATGCAGTCATCTGCATGGAGATTGGCTTCAGGCTCCCAAGAGCTTTCTTCTGGGCCGTAGCCCTTCCATTTTACAAGATACTGGATCCTGCCACCCCTCTTTCTGCAGTCAAGTATTGACTCGACCTTGAATTCCTCTTCTCCATCAATCAGGACAGGGGCAGGGGGAGCGCTAGCTCTATTGAGGATGGATCCGGGGCCACCGGCTTCAGTAAGGAAGGACACATGAAATACCGGGTGTATCCGTAGGGACGGTGGGAGTTCCAACTTATAGGAGACCTAGTTGATTCTCTTCTTAACAGAGAAGGGGCCAATAAATCATGGGCCCAACTTTTTGGACAGGCATGACAGCTTCAGGTTTTTAGTAGACAGTCAGGTCCTGTCGCCAGGTTGGAGATTGAGTTCACCCCGTTTTTTCCTATCAAAAGCAGCTTTGGTTGCTTCTTGCATTTTGGCAAGTGTCTCTTGCAACAGCTTCCAGTTGGACCTGAAAAATTGAGCGGACTCGTGCACTGCTGGTACTGCGGTCTCACCTGCTAAGCTGGGAAGCACAGTGGGGTGGAAGCCATAGTTGGCCCAGAAAGGCGATTGCTTTGTTGCGGAATGCACCGAATTGTTATAGGCGAATTCCGCCAAAGGTAACAGCATGCACCAGTCATCTTGAGAGTAGGCCGAGAAACAAGGGAGGTATTGTTCCAACGTTTGGTTTGTCAGTCTGGCCATTGGTTTGGGGATGATATGCTGTTGAAAATGAAAGGTCGATCTCCAGGGCAGAACAGAGGGCTCTCCAGAACCATGAGGTGAACTGAACCCCCCGGTCGGACACTATGTTGTCTGGGACGCCATGTAGCCGGACAATTTCTCTAATAAAGATCTCTGAGGTCTCCTTTGCAGTGGGGGTGCCCTTCATCGGAAGGAAATGCGCCATCTTTGTCAGTCTATCCACAACTACGAAAATTGTGGTGTGCCCTTTGGCTGGAGGCAGCTCCACAATAAAGTCCATTAATATCTTGGACCATGGCTGGTCAGGGATGGGAAGAGGTTTTAACAGGCCCCAGGCCTTGGTTTTGTCCATTTTGTTTCTGGAGCAGGTAGAACAGGAGTGGACATAGGCCAGGCAGTCTTCAGAGAGTAATGGCCACCAAAAGGAGCGTAGCACGAGTTCGGCGGTCTTCCGAAGTGCCCGGCTAATTTATGATCACGGCAGAGTTCTAAAATGGCAGAGCGTAGCTCCTTGGGTACATAGATTTGATTTTGATGCCACCAGAGACCATCCTTTCAGGTCAACCCTTGGCCAGGTAATCCAGATGAGCAGGCTGAGGTTCCCTGAATCTGGGAGAGTAAGTCATCTTGGGTGAGCAAGAAATTCCTAGGCTGCAGGATGGTCACAGGGGGAGCAGATGTTCCAGGTTCCGAAAACATACAGGGATGGGGCATCGGGTTTGGTGTTTTTAGCTCCAGGTCGGTATGTCAGATGAAACTGGAATCTAGAGAAAAAGAGCGCCCAGCGAGCCTGACGAGGTTTGAGCCTTTTGGCCGTTTGGAGGTACTCTAGACTCTTGTGGTCTGTATATATCGGGATGGGATGCTGGGCTCCCTCCAACAGATAGCGCCATTCCTCCAGAGCGACCTTGATGGCCAACAACTCCCTGTCTCCCACATCATAATTCTTCTCCAGAGCAGAGAGTTTGCGGGAGAAGAAGGCTACAGGATGGAGGAGTGCCTTAGCTCCCTGTCTCTGGGAAAGGACCACTCCCACAGCCGTCTCAGAAGCATCCACCTCCAGGACATAGGGCAGAGTAGCATCCGGATGCTTCAAAATGGGTGCTGTGGTAAAGAGTTTCTTCAGTGATTGCAAGATGACCAGTGGAATCGCTGACCCTGTTTTGTAAGTTGGGTTATGGGGGCGATGATGGCCGAGAATCCCCTGATGAACCTCCTGTAAAAATTGGAGAAACCTACAAAACGTTGGACCCCTTTCTTATCCACAGGTGCTGGCCAGTCCAAAATAGCTGTGACCTTCTGAGGGTCCATTGTAACTCCAGTGACAAACAGGATTAATCCAAGAAAAGGGATGCTGGAGCGCCTGAAGGTGCATTTTTCGGCCTTAGCATACAGTCTGTGTTGCCGCAAGCGGCTGAGGACACATCAGACATGTTGGTGATGCTCTTCCAATGAGGAGGAAAAGATTAAAATATCATCCAGATATATGATGACGAAAAGGTCCAGATAGTCTCGGAATACGTCATTGACCAGGTGCTGAAAGGTGGCTGGGGCATGAAGAGGTACTCGTAATGGCCAAAACTAGTCCGGAAAGCGGTCTTCCACTCGTCGCCCTCTCAGATGCGAATCAAGTTATAGGCCACTCGGAGGTCTAACTTGGTAAACACGGTAGCCGACCCAAACCTCTGAAATAGTTTTGGAACCAGCGGAAGAGGATAGCGGTTTTTGACCATGATCCGGTTCTGATCTCTGTAGTCTATGCACGGACAGAGGGTATGGTCCTTCTTTTCAACAAAGAAGATGCCTGCCCCAGCAGGGGATGTAGAGGGTCAGATGAACCCTTTGGCCAGATTTTCATCTAAATAGGCCTTTTGGGCCGACGACTCAAGTTCGGACAACGGGTAGATACGGCCGAAAGGGACTTCAGTTCCAGGAAGCAACTCAATGGGGCAGTCATAGGACCTGTGTAGTGGTAGCTGGTCTGCCCCCTTTTTACTAAAGACATCAAGGTACTCATGGTAGACTGAAGGCACAGCTTGACGGGTTTCTGGATCGGGCTCAGAGTCCAGGCTCAGGAGTGAGGGGCCAACATTCCGGGACGGGAGCAGACAGTGTTGGCCACAGTATGGGGACGGGAACTGTATATGCCCAGAGGACCAGTTTATGTTGGGGCTATGTGCCCAGAGCCAAGGAAGCCCCAAGATGATGGGGAACAGAGGTGAGGCAATAACATCAAGGATAAGCAGCTCTTGCTGCCCCTCGGCTGTGGATACGGGTATAGGCTGGGTTTCCTTGGTTACCTGGCCGGATTTAGTGGCTGTCCCGTCGGCCAGGCAAACAGTCATTTTATGCGCCTTGGGGCGCAGGGGCATCTGGTGTAGCGTAGCAAAAGTCTGATCCACAAAGCAGCTACACGCCCCTGAATCAATGATTGCTGGAACTTGAATGCTCCCTCCGGGCAACTGTAAGGAAACCAGGAGAGTCAGGTGAGACATATTATTACTGACAGAGGTAGCATCTTGGTTGGCCCGGTGGTGCCACTTACTGGCTTTGGCAGGACAGGTCCTCACCGTGTGTCTGGGCTCCCCACAGTAAAGACACAGGCTCAACGCCGCTGTCTCTCCTCTGGGGTGAGAGACGGGTGTAGGAGGCTAATCTGCATCGGCTCATGCAGGTCTGCTGGTGCGTATGGGACTGGTGCAGGAGCCGTGTCACTAGGGACCTGGGGCATCATCCAGGTTAGGCGTGGGACAGCGGGTGTTCCAGCAGCTCGCTCAGCCCGGTGTTCCCCGAGCCTCCGGTCTATTTGAATGGCCAGGTTTATCAGAGCGTCCAGGGTCGCAGGCACCCCGACGCGAGTGAGCTCCTCCTTCAATGGCTCTGACAGTCCCAGGCAAAATTGAGAAATTGATAGCAGAGTGCTGCGTCATTCCACGCAGTGTCAGCACTCCAGCGCCTAAACTCTGCTACATAGTCCTCAGCAGTGTACCGGCTCTGCTGCAGGGCATGCAGGGTGGCCTCGGCTGTGGCTGCAAGGTGGGGATCCTGGTACAGCCTGGCCATGGCGTCAAAGAAGGCGTTCAGGGTTACAACTTCAGGTGCTCTTTGTTCCCAGAGCCGATGGGCCCAGGTCAGCGGTTCACCTTGCAACAGGGAAATCACCAGGCCCACTTTAGTGGCTTCCAAAGAAAAGGTGCGTGGCTGCAGACCGAAGTACAGCTTGCAAGAGCTGCGGAAGGCCCTGAACTTGCTTCGATCCCCCACAAACTTGTCAGGCAAGGGGGCCTTAGGCTCAGATGGGAGCGCCACAATGGTGCGGGCTGCTGCAGCACCACCTCCAGATGCAGAGGGGGTGGAGAGCTCATGCACTTGCTCCTCCAGCCGGGTATAGCCATCTTGCGGGTTCTTCATGGCTTGCGTGAGCCCGGCCAAATGGATGCACAGCTCGTCCATAGCAGAGGGTGTTCCCTGTGCAGACTCGGACATGGCTGTCCGTTACTGTCACGGTCGTGGTGGTGGAGTCTTGCTTATGCAGGGAACAACCGCTCTTGCGCACCCAATTCAGGGACCCCTGGTAGAGTAGACAGGAAGTCCCAGAGTCCGGGATGGCATGAAGGCTGGATGGTCACTGGTGGTGGTGTGAAGCTCCAGGTGGTCGTGCAGGTCAGAAGGGTGGTCGTGTAGGCTGGGTGTTAGGAAAAAGAACCTTTTGCCAGCATTCTGGGCGTTTCCGCGGTGGTGCGCGCACTCCCGTGCGCGTCCGCGCGCTCCCGTGCGCGTTCGCGCGCTCCCGTGCGCGCGCGCACGCGCCGGAAACGGCGCCAAACGGCGCCTATTTAAACCCAGGGACTCTTGCATTGAACTGCTGCTCGTTCTACAGCGTTCCAGACCTGTGTGCCTCAGCTCCCTACCTGTTCCTGTGTTTTTCCTGTTTCCATTTGACCCGGCTTGCCTTGACCTGTTGTCCGCTACCTACATCGACCCCGGCTATCCACGACCATGCGCTTGTCTACTCCTCTGTACCTCCGCTGCCCGCCCGTTAACGAACCTTTGCCTGAACTTGATGATCCGCTTGCCTAACCCTTTTGTACCTCTCTGCCTGCACGTTGCCAACTCTGCTTGTATGACCATTCTCCTGCTTTGCACGACCCTCTGGAATCTCACTCCAAACATCTGTGATCATCCAGCCCTCGTGCCATCCCGCACTCTCGGGCCTCTGTCTACACTACCAGGGGTCCTTGAATCGGGTGCGCAAGAGCGGTTGTTCCCTGCACAAGACAGACTCCACCGTCAGGTACGTAACACTGGGTCAGCAACTGGCAGGCTATGCGGTACAAAGGGTCAGGCAAGAGAGTGGTCAAAGTCCAAGCAAATTTTGTTAACAGACTGGCAGCAGAAGTACAGAGGGGTCAGACAATCGGATGGTCGTGGAAAGCCGGGGTCGGTGCAGGCAGATAATCAGCAGGTCAGGTAAAGCGGGGTCGGATCAGGAAAACAGGTGACAAACACAGGAACAGGTTACAGGAACAGAGCTGGGGCTCATAGGTACTCAGACGCTGTAGAACGGACAGCACTTGCTGACAGGTGCAGAGGATTCAAATAGCAGCGTTTGGCACCGCTTCAGGCGCGTGCCTGATCACAGGAGCATGCACGCGCACGTGCGCACTTGCGCCCGCAAACGTTCGCACTCGTGAATACACATAGACGCTAAAGTCCAAAAAAGATGCAGATTTTCCCCTAACAGATGTGGTCAGTATACAGGGAAGAGGGCATTCCAGGGAGTAGGCATAGGTCAGAGCAGGCAAAGATGTGGTCGGTATACAGGGAAGAGATAACCCAAGGCAGCAAGCAGAGATGTGGTCAGTATACAGCGGAAAGGTCAGTCCAGGCAGAGATGTGGTCAGTATACAGGGAAGAGGTCAGTCCAGGCAGCAAGCAGAGGTTTGGTCAGTATACAGAAAATAGGTCAGTCCAGGCAGCAAACAGAGATGTGGACAGTATAAAGGAAAGAGGTCAGTCAGGCAGCAGGCAGAGATGTGGTCAGTATACAGAGAAGAGATTAGCCGAGGCAGTAGGCAGAAATGTGGTCAGTATACAGGGAAGAGGTTCATCCAGGTAGCAGGCAGAAATGTGGCCAGTATACAGGGAAGAGGACAGTCCAGGCAGCAGGCAGAGATGTGGTCAGTATACAGGGAAGAGATAAGCCGAGGCAGCAGGCAGAGATGTGGTCAGTATACAGGGAAAAGATAAGCCGAGGCAGCAGGCAGAGATGTGGTCAGTATACAGGGAAGAGGTCAAGCCAGGCAGCGGGCAGAGATGTAGTCAATAAACGTAAGAGATTAGCCGAGGCAGCAGGCAGAGATGTGGTCAGTATACAGGGAAGAGGTCAGTCCGGGCTGCAGACAAAAATATGGTCAATAAATGTGCCGGCAGTCGGTCTAGACAGTAGGCAGAAGAGGTGGCCAGTAACAGGTAGGGGTCAGTTTGGGCAACAGGCAGGAGGTTGAGGAAGTCAATGTGATTAAACTCCTATGTGTTGGATTCAGAGATTAAGGTATTGATTTGGCATTCTGCCTTTTCCTGCTAGTGGTGTTCAATTATGTTTTTTCTGCATATTAAATCATCTGGATTCTTGTGAATTTATTTCTCTGGATGTACATATGACTTTCCAATCCGCCTAATATGGTTACATATTCCTGAAATCTGCTTATGGGCTTTTGGATGGATCAGTTGAGCGCTGTCTGACCTCTCGATGTTGGAGGGTTTAGCGTAAGAGTGAACCACTCTCCTTTGGGTGGTCAGCTGGTGGTGGTGGTCTGTGACATATTTGCAGTGTGGGCGGGGGGTGCTGAAAATGTATATTTGTTTTTTTATACACACAGGAACTGTACATTGGGACTCACTTCACTTACATATTTTATTTCATTTATTTACAATCATGTAACTGTATACATGTACAAACGGTATCTGTATATATGTATGTATGAATTATCCCAGAAATGTGTTGTATGTTATCATTGTACCCAGAGGTGCATAATTAGGGTATCAGCTGCACATGGCATCCAATCAGCTTCAATCTTTAGCTTCTTCAGTTAAGCTTTGAAAATTAAAGCTAAAATTTGATTGGTTGCCACGCACAACTGCTTCAGTTTTCATTAATGTATTCACTTCCTTATGAACCTTTGAAGTGGAAAAACCTATCACCAGCCTAGGGCAGGTGGCTTCTTAGATTTAAATCAGGCACTAGCAGTCCAATGGGAGGCAAGGAGGGAGGAGCAAGCTACAGGCCTTGTTAAAGAAGAAACCCAGGCATGGGCATGTTATACATAGTTACATTGTTCCATCTTGGACCTATGCACTTTTCTATAAATCATATATGGCTGATGCCCCTGGAAGCTGCAAATCTCTTAAGTAGACACCAAAACAGCACCACTACTATGCCACTACAACACCAGCACTACATCACTACTACACCAGCACTATATAACTACTACACCAATACCCTACTGGCACCACACCAATACAACATCAGCATATATCACTACAACACCACTTTTACATCACTATTACACCCCTACAACACCAACACTACATGACTACAAAACCAGCACTACACCACTACAACACCAGCACTACATCATTACTACACCACTACAATACCACTATAACACCAGCACTACACCACTATAACACCAACACTACACCACTACAACACCAGCACTACAATACCTCTACAACACCAATATTACATCACTACTACACCAATGCTACACTACTACAACACCAGCACTACATCACTACAACACCAACACTATTAACTACAACACCAGCACTACTACACTACTACAACACCACCACTACAATACCACTACAACACCAGCATTACATCACTACTACACCACTACAACACCAGAACTACACCAGCACTACACCACTACAACACCAGCACTACTCTATAATGCCAGCACTACATCACTACAACACCACTACAACACCAACACTACATAACTACAACACCACTACAACACCATCACTACTACACCACTACAACACCAACACTACATCACTACTATACCACTACAACATCAACACCACACTATAACACCAGCGCTGCATCACTACAACACCAGCACTACACCACTACAACACCAGCACTACATCATTACTACATCACTACAATACCACTATAACACCAGCACTACACCACTACAACACCAGCACTACATCACTACTATACCACTACAACATCAACACCACACTATAACACCAGCGCTACATCACTTCAACACCAGCACTACACCACTACAACACCAGCACTACATCATTACTACATCACTACAATACCACTATAACACCAGCACTACACCACTACAACACCAGCGCTACATCACTATAACACCAATACAACACCAACACGACATTACCACAACACCACTACTACACCAGCACTACATGACTACTATACCACTACAACACCAGTGCTACATCACTACAACAGCACTACAACACCAACACTACATAACTACAACACCACTACAATACCAGCACTACCTCACTACTACAGTGATCTCCAGTAGCTTCTAGATCCCGTGCTGAGTGACCAGTTTTTTGCATTGTGAACACAGGAGGTTGGCCGCTCAGCACAGTTGTTATTTAGAGAATGCATTTTCTGAATGATTGCAAAGCATTCTGTGAATGGCACCCATACTGTATAAATTGCATAACCCAGATTCAGCTCTTAATCTATGAATGTTTTAATGTTAGACCTCTCAGAGCCAGTCAGGTGGCAGTGACAACAGGGATCTTCTGTACAGTTTGGCATCTGAGCTCTCAGGTGGTGAAGCTGGTTCCTTTTTCTACCCCAGAAAGTTGTCCCGCCCCTCTCCCCGATACCTGCATGGTACACTGACACTGCACACATGGTGTTGGAGAGGGAGGTCCCAACATGGGCAGTAGTGTGACTGGTGCATACGCAGTAAAAGTAATCTAGCAAAAGAGCAGTAAAGTCAGGGAGGATTGCCTGGGTCACAGCTGTCCCCGGACAGTCAAGTAGAAAGTGGGACTAAAGCAGCAAATCAAGGATGGTTGGCAACTATGTTCTCATGTATAGGGAGCTTAAATGTGTAGGTACGCTCAGATGTATTGGCGGCTCAAATGTATTGGGGGCTCAGATGTGTAAGGGGTTCTGATGTAAAGGGGGATTTGATGTGCATAGTGATCTGATGTATAGGAGCTGTGACATGAAATAGGCCTCTAATGTGAAGGAGGAGACACTGATGTATGTGAGGGGGCTTCTGATGTGAAACGAGGGACTATGCCTACCTCCCCCACTCTCTCTGGTTCTCACCTCCCTCTCTCCTCCTCACCGCTGTAGTGCATGCTCTACATTGTATATTTCTTAGTTCTCCTGACCCCCACACTCTATACACTATGTTGTACATTACATAGTCCTAGCCCCTGTACTCTATACACTTTGTTGTACATTGCATAGTCCTTGTTTTTGTACAGCAAAGGAAATGTAATAGAAAAGTTTACATTTCTAATGTGATCCTTTGTGCTGATGTTTCTGTGTGTCTGTGATCCTTTGTGCTGAGGTTTCTGTGTGTCTATGATCCTTTGTGCTGAGGTTTCTGTATTTCAGTTATCCTTTGTGCTGAGGTTTCTGTGCGTCAGTGATCCTTTGTACTGAGGTTTCTGTGTGTCCATGATCCTTTGTGCTGTCAGTGATCTTTTGTGCTGGGGTTTCTGTGTGTCCATGATCCTTTGTGCTGAGGTTTCTGTGTGTCTATGATCCTTTGTGCTGAGGTTTTCTGTATTTCAGTGATCCTTTGTGCTGAGGTTTCTGTGCGTCAGTGATCCTTTGTACTGAGGTTTCTGTGTGTCCGTGATCCTTTGTGCTGTCAGTGATCTTTTGTGCTGAGGTTTCTATGTGTCAATGATCCTTTGTGCTGATGTTTCTGTGTGTCCACGATCCTTTGTGCTGAGGTTTCTGTGTGTCTGTAATCCTTTGTGCTGAGGTTTCTGTATGTCTGTGATCCTATGTGCTGAGGTTTCTGTGTGTCATTGATCCTTTCTGCTGAGGTTTCTGTGTGTGTGTGATCCTTTGTGCTGAGGTTTCTGTGATCCTTTGTGCTGAGGTTTCTGTGTGTCAGTGATGATTTGTGCTGAGGTTTCTGTGTGTCAGTGATCCTTTGTGCCGAGGTTTCTGTGTGTCCGTGATCCTTTGTGCTAAGGTTTCTTTGTGTCTGTGATCCTTTGAACTGAGGCTTCTGTCTGTCAGTTATCCTTTGTGCTGAGGTTTCTGTGTGTCAGTGATCCTTTGTACTGAGGTTTCTGTGTGTCCGTGATCCTTTGTGCTGTCAGTGATCTTTTGTGCTGAGGTTTCTGTGTGTCAGTGATCCTTTGTGCTGTCAGTGATCCTTTGTGCTGAGGTTTCTGTGTGTCCGTGATCCTTTGTGCTGAGGTTTCTGTGTGTCCGTGATCCTTTGTACTGAGGTTTCTGTGTGTCCGTGATCCTTTGTACTGAGGTTTTTGTGTGTCTGTGATCCTTTGTGCTGAGGTTTCTATGTGTCTGTGATCCTTTGTGCTCAGGTTTCTGTGTGTCCGTGATCCTTTATGCTGAGGTTTCTGTGTGTCTTTGATCCTTTGTGCTGAGGTTTCTGTGTGTCCGTGATCCTTTGTGCTGCGGTTTCTTTGTGTCTGTAAACCTTTGTCCTGAGGTTTCTGTGTGTCAGTGATCCTTTGTGCTGTCAGTGATCCTTTGTGCTGATGTCTCTGTGTGTCGGGATACTGTCACTAAGCACAGTAATTGAGTATTTTGTATGTACATAATGTGCAGCGTGTAGACCTAATAGGTGCAGGTCCTGTATAATCATCACTCATTACGCCACTCCTTCTGTTAGGTGTCATCTGCCCGCACACTATTCACCCTGACCATGGGTTCCCCAGGTCTTTTATAATCTTAGTCAGGAACAGGAGGGTGTTACATGCTGGGAAGCATCCCATTGGATACTTCACAGAACATTCATTAGTTCAATAAGGTGGCTAGCTTTTCCTGGAGAGCGGAGGGGCTAGGGTGTTTTCAGTCTCCTCCCACTCGCCAAACAAATTGGCCTGTGTGTGTCAGTGGACACATGCATAGCTTGGCTTGGGAGTGAACCCACAGATGTGCCCCATAATTGCTAATGGGGCACTTGGAGAAGAGGAGAAGCTGAAAGCACCGGGGGTAACCTCAAAGAAGGAGATTTGGGGCCACTTTGTGCAAAACCTTTGCACAGAGCAGGTAAGTATATCATGTTTATTATTTTAGAAAGCAAAAAACTTTACGTTTATGACCGCATCAATACCGGGCATTTTCACCGCCTTCCTGCCCAGGCCAATTTTCAGCTTTCAGGGCTGTCATACTTTGAATGATAGTTGCGCAACACTTTACCCCATGACATTTTTATCATCTTTTTCACACAAAAAGCGCTTTCTTTTGGTTCTTAATCACCGCTGTTATTTTTATTCCTTGCTAAATAAACTAAAAATGACTGAAAATCTTGAAAAAATCATCTATTTGTTCATTCTGTTATAAAATTTTGCATATAAATAATCTTTTTTTCATAACTTTAGGCCAAAATGTATTCTGCTACATTTCTTTGGTGAAAATAACTCAAATCAGTGTATATTATTTAGTCTCTAGGAAAGTTAGAGTCCACACACTATGGGATATACAGGGCTCAAAAAATCAAGTCCTGAGCTACTAGCCAGGCCTGAAGAGTTACTCGCCTCCAGTTGCACCACCCAACCCCTACACTGCCCCACCCCTAATTCCGCCTCTAAACATGGCCATTGTAAATTAGCTCATGAAATTACACTGTTAAATGTTTTATGTAGAATTTATTTGCAAAAATAAATTTTAACAGCAACATCAGTGCAGCCGCATCAGTGCCCATCAATGCAGCCTCATCAATGCCCATCATTGCCGCCATCAGTACCGCCTCATTATTGGCCCTCAGTGCAGATTATCAGTGCTCATCAGTGCCGTCTCATCAGTGGCCATTAGTGCAACTTGTAAGTGCTGCCTCATCAATGGCCATCAGTGCAGCCTTATCAGTGCTCATCAATGTAGTGTATCAGTGCAGCCTCATCAGTGCAGCCTATCAATGCAACCTTATCAGTGCCCATCATTGCCACCATCAGGACCGCCTCATCAGTGGCCATCAGTGCCCATCAGTGCCACCTCATCAGTGCCCATCATTGCCACCTCATCAGTGGCCATCAGTGCAGCCTATTAGTGCCCATCGGTGCAGCATATCAGTGCTGCCTTATCAGTGCTGGCCCATCAGTGCTGCTTATCAGTGCTGTCTCATCAATGACCATCAGTGCAGCCTTATCAGTGCTCATCAATGCAGCCTCATCAGTGCCCATCAGTGCAGCCTCATCAGTGCTTATCAATGTCCTTCAATACAGAATATCAGTGCCCATCAATGGAGCCTCATCAGTGCCCATTAGTGCAGCCCCATCAGTGGCCATCAGTGCCCATCATTGCCACCTCATCAGTGGCCATTAGTGCAGCTTGTAAGTGCTGCCTCATCAATGGCCATCAGTGCAGCCTTATCAGTGCTCATAAATGTAGCGTATCAGTGCAGCCTCATCAGTGCAGCCTATCAGTGCAACCTCATCAGGGCTTATCAGTACCCATCAATGCAGAATATCAGTGCCCATCAATGGAGCCTCATCAGTGTCCATCACTGCAGCCTCATCGGTGCCCATCAGTGGCCATCAGTGCAGCTTACCAGTGCCGCCTCAGTGGCCATCAGTGCAGCTTATCAGTGGCCATCAGTGCAGCCTATTAGTTCCCATCAATGCTGCCTTATCAGTGCTGGTCCATCAGTGCAGCTTATCAATGCTGCCTCATCAGCGGCCATCAGTGCAGCATTATCGGTGCCCATCAATGCATCGTATCAGTGCAGCTTTATCAGTCCCCATCAGTGCAGCCTATTAGTGCCCATCAGTGCAGCGTAATCAGTGCTTATTAGTGCCCATCAATGGAGCCTCATCAGTGCCCATAAGTGCAGCCTCATCAGTGGCCATCAATGGGCGGTACAGTGGTGTAGTAGATAGCACTTTCACCTGGTAGCAAAAGGGTCGCTGGTTCGAATCCCAACCATGACAATCCCTGCTTGGAGTTTGCATGTTCTCCCTGTGCCTGCGTGGGTTTCCTCCCACACTCCAAAGACAGGCTGGTAGGTAAATTAGATCCTGTCTAAATTGGCCCTAGTATATGTATGAATGTGAGTTAGGGACCTTAGATTGTAAGCTCCTTGAGCGTAGGGACTGATGTGAATGTACAATTATTATGTAAAGCACTGCGTAAATTGACAGCGCTATATAAGTACCTGAAATAAAATTAAAATAAAATAAATGCAGCCTATCGGTGCCCATCAATGCAGCCTATCAGTGCCCATCAATGCAGCCTCATTAGTGCCCATCAATACAGGAGGGATTGCAGAGAGAAATCAGGAGGATTGCCAGCCGAATCACACAGAGCAAGGATCTCCTGCTGTGACACAGTGTGTATATGAAACGCCGGCCACTGTCAAACAAAGTCCCACCTCCTGGACAGGCATGCTGTCTCTCATAGGAGCCGGTCCAGGAGGTGGGGCTCTGGCTGACAGCGGCCGACAGGCGATTGAAAATTTTGAGGGCTGTATATATGTCTCAAAATTGGTCAGTCCTGATGTACTGACGGCCTATCTCATTTCTTGAGGCCCAAAAATACAAGGACAGTACAGATACCTCCCAAATTATCACTTTTTGGAATGTAGACAGTCTAAGGTATTTAGTAAGGCATGGAGAATTTTTTGAAGTTATATTTTTTTGTCACAATTTTTTTGGAAAATAAAGAAAAATTTTGCAAATAAATAATCTTTCTTACATACTGTATTTTCTATATACTGTCACCAGCACAGTACAGCATTATCATATAACTGGTGTGTTGGTAACCAAGGACACTGACTGGTGACAGTATGTAAAACAAAAATAAATTTGTAAAAAAAAAATGTTTCTTTTTTTTTTTACATACTGTTTCCAGAGCAATACAGTGTTAGCATAGTAGTACTATACTACTCTGGAGAGGTAATCAGGATTTTTTTTTCAATATCACTGTTATAAACAACCATTTTTTTCTTAATGAAATCTATTCATTCAGTATGTACTAGTATCCACTTGGCGACCACAATACGTGTATATATACCTTGCGGCTTGCAAATCGTTTACCGGGGGTTATGGCTGAAGCTATCAGCCATAACCCTGGTATTTCCATGAAAGCGGTCAGAGCGGCTGATTAGCTGCTGGATTGCTTTCAGGAGCAGCGGGAGGGGTTGCCCACTTGTTTCTTGGACTTACCGTTTTTTACCAGCGTGCCCGGATGTTTACATTTCTTTTGATAGGAATGAGTGATCCAAAAAAAAAAAGAGTGTAAAAATAAATAGGAAAATGTATATAGTTTTGGAAATAACAGTTTTATTAATTTTCATCAAAAATCTAAACAGGATACAGAAAGAGAGATACTCTGAAATATAAGTGCAACATGCACATAAAGCATAAGGTGGTGGTGGTGGTAGATACATGATGCATCAAAAACATCCAAAAAAGGGCAGGAACATCTATTCTTCAAAGTCAGTAGTATTGTTAAATCAGGATATAATATGGTAATATCACATGAAGAAAGTGTCCTACCAAAATCAAGGCAAAGATAGAGAAAGTAAAAGAAGAAGAAAGAAAAAGAGAAGGAAAGAGAAAAGAAGCGACTCAACAACTCAGTTACTGGTTTATTAGGGAGGATCTTCCTGGAGATGCCAACGTTCTCAGGTGTGATTGTGAGCCTCAAGCTTGTCCTGTATTCTAGAGGTCATTTTCTCCATCAATTCTACATCATTAATCCTTGTATACAGGACCTCATAGAAAGGAGGGGGTTGCTTCCAATGAAGGGCTATAAGGCATCGAGCAGCCGTAAAAATATGACTGAGCAATTTCTTAGAGGGTTTGGAGATTTTGAGTGAGGAAAGGCCCAGCAAGAAAAAAAATTGGCGTCAGGGGGATGTGTACCCCAAAGAGCCGAGTTAGCAATTTCTGGACCAAATGCCATAATGGGATAATCAATTGACAGTTCCAGAATATATGGAGGAGGGTACCTTTTGTCCCTGCGGCAACGCCAGCAGCGATCAGAACTAGTAGGGTAGATAGTGTGTAAGACGTCCGGGGTCAGGTACCAGAAGTAGAGAATCTTGTATGCATTTTCCTTATAGGGAGTGCAGAGAGAGCTTCTGGCAGCCTGAGACCAGATCACCTGCCACGCCTCCAACGATATCTCTTCATTGAGCGCCCTCTCCCAACGAAGAATATACAAATGCTTGCCTTGAGTTGGGAAGGAATGGGCACTCAATAACTTATAGATGTCCAAAATCACACCCCTATGAGCCAGGTCTTCTAGAATAATGGGTTCAAAGGGGGACGGGGTGGAGAACTGTAAACTGGGTGTCAGGGGCGTTGCTAAGTCTACAAAAGATCTGGGGCTAGAGCCCATAGGTTCGTAAACATATAAGAAGCAACCCTCTCCCGCGAGTTACTTCTCTATA
>BLSH010473152.1:1321880-1334729 GCA_018402905.1 Glandirana rugosa | reverse complement strand
GGTAGGCAGAGCCTGCAACAGCGCCCGGAGTTCTGTGTCCCCCACCGACATTGCTGGTGTTGCTTGCGTGCCCGATGTGCCCGTCGGGAGGGAGAGAAGATCCTCCGGGAAGCCCGCTAGCGAGTCCGCAGCACCAGGTGAGGCGGGTGAAGACGGGGGTGCCGCCATGCGTAGCGTCGGGTGCGGGGCTCCACTCACCGCCGCCTCACAGGCCCGAGATGTTGCTGACCGGGTTCCGTGGAAGTAGTGGCGGATCTCGGAACGGGGTGTATTCCTCAGCTGCTTGCCTGAATTCCTCCGCCTAGCAGGGCACATACCGAGAGGCCAGACGAGAGATATCTGCTGGAAAATAGGAGAGATGGCGGGAGCTCATGTAAAGCACTTCTTCACTCCGCCATTGCCAGACCACGCCCCCCTGCAATACATGTTTAACCACTTCCCAGCCAGCCTATAGCACATTGACGGCCGGGAAGTGGTTGCAATATTCTGACTGGGTGTCATATGACGTCCAGCAGGATAGCAAGCCAGCGCGCACCCGCCGGGGCGTGCAGCGATCGGTGATGTGGTGTGTCAGCCTGACACACCGCATCTCCGATCTTGGTAAAGAGGCTCTTTACCACATGATCAGCTGTGTCCAATCACAGCTGATCACAGTGTAAATAGGAAGAGCCATTTATCGGCTTTTCCTCCACTCGCACTGCCAGACGCGAGTAGAGATGGGCCGATCAGCTGCTCTCCTGACGGGGGGGGGGGGTGGAGTTTGTGCTGATTGATTATCAGTGCAGTCCCCCCCAGGGTGCCCACCCAGGACCACCAGGGATGCCCACCCAGGATCACCAGGTATGCCAATCCAGGACCACCAGGGATGCCCACCCAGGACCAACGGGAATGCTCACCAAGGACCACCAGGTATGCTAATCAATGTACAATAGGGATGGCACTCAGTGCCCATCAGTGATGCCTGCCAGTGCCTCCTGATCAGTGCTGCCAAACAGTGCCATCCATCGGTACCCCCTATCAGTGCCCACCAGTGCTACCTATCAGCGCCACCTATCAGTGCCAATCAGTGCCACCTATCAGTGGCCATCAGTTCCACCTATCAGTGGCCAGTGCTGCCTATGAGTGCCCACCAGTGCCGCCTATCAGTGCCGCATATCAGTGCCACCTATCAGTGCCCATCAGTTCTGCATATCAGTGCCTCATTATCAGTGCCCATCAGTGCCACCTCATCAGTTTCAATCAGTATTGCCCCATCAGTGCCCATCAGTGGAGAAAACGTACTTATTTACAAAGTTGTGTAACAGAAACAAAGAAAAACATATTTTTAAAAAAATTTTCAGTCTTTTTTTTATTTGTAGCGCAAAAAATAAAAACCCCAGCGGTGATCAAATACCACCAAATGAAAGCTCTATTTGTGGGAAAAAATTATAAAATTTTGTTTGGGTACAACGTCGCATGACCGTGCAATTGTCATTCAAAATGCAACAGCGCTGAAAGTTGAAAATTGGTCTGGGCAGGAAGGGGGGAAAGTGCCCAGTATTGAAGTGGTTAAGCTGGGAAACTGCTTTAATGCAATCCCTCTTATGGCCAGTACTACTCTACTCTGCCACTGTAAATGCTATTGCGGACACAATGCCAACACGGGGCAAACAGACACAAAATGAGGGAGAGCTACATGGTTCAGGTCTGGCCACCGACCTGCAATACAAGAGAAATAAGATATACCTGTACCCAGATCCCAATAGCTTGAACATGTGTGATTACTTTGATGCAGTTGGCTGGCTTAAACATACATTACAATATGTCTGAATTATTCCCTATTTTTTATTGCAAAGTTTACTAGGGTATAGCAGTGTGCAGAGGGTGCATCCAGTATTTTTAGTGTTAATGTGGTCACACCCCTTTACCACCTGGTAGATTATATCAGTGGTGGATGCCCCATTAGGGGCGCAGAGATGCCGCCCCCCCATCCGTGCATCCGGACTATGGATTCCAATGGGGGGGGGGAGTGTTTTCTTGAAGCACGTGATTAGAGCCAGAGACTTCAAAATAGGGTTGGCTCGGGGCGCAGAGCATTACACCCTAATCCCACCCAGCTGAGTGACACTAGCGAATGGATATTCTCTATTCTTCCTTATTCTCCTCCCAGCCAATCAGGAAACCCCTTTTGGCTAGGGATTCTTAGGACTCCCAGGCCAATCATGTCTCAGGACATACTTCAGGTCTCTGGTCAGCCGGAAGGAGAATGTCTTCTGTTTGCTGGCCGGAGCAGCCCTGGCTCTTCCTTCTCCCAGCCCTCATGTCTCCATAAGGTAAGGCAGCTTCCCTGGTGACAGCCGCCATCCTTCTCCCCCTGGGGGGTGGATGATAATTGGTGGCATCTGTGTCTCCTGTGGGGGGGGTGATGATTGGTGGATGACCCGCCGCCTGTCTCCCACTGGGGGGGTTCCTGATTGCTGCTGTATGTTTCTCCCTCCTTTGCTTCGTGCGGGGGGAGATGGTTAGGGATAAGGGGTTTGCTGATCCTGGCTGTCTGTGTCTGGGGGGGGCGTTTGTGCCACCCCTCCCCCCTCCAAAAAAATAATGAGCACTGGCTGCCACTGGATTATATACAGTACATGTATAAGCTACAGCACAGGCATTTCTTGTTTTAACTGTAGCCTCTGACATCACCCACGGGCCACACATTCAGTATATGTAATCCTACAGTAGAGTGTTAAAGACTGCAGACATAGTACAGTACAGGGGATGGTCAGAACCAGTGGAAATGCTACAGGTGTGCTTGGGAACACATTACATGAGACTGCTAGAGATCACTTCCTTTACGGTCGCTTTACAGGTCAGTGCTTCTACTTCCACTAAGCAGTGAAGCAGTGCTGGGATCTGCACTACAAGGATCAAAGGGCCACAGGTAAAATCTATTTACAGTGACAAGAAAAAGAATGTGACCTCCTTGGAATTAAAGTGATTATAAAGCTTTGTTTGTTATTTTCTTTTTTTTTTTTTCAATTAAAAATATGTCATACTTACTCTGCAATAGTTTTGCCCAGAGTAGTCCTGATACCTCTCTTCTCAGGTCCCGGGCTCCTGCCCCCCCCCCCCCCCGAATGCCCCCATAGCAAGCCACTGACTCTGGTGCCCCAGAGTGGCACCATGTGTCCATAAGGGCTCGTTTACACTTGCTTTGGCTTCAACACACATTAAAGCCCCTACTGCTTCAACAAGCTTTTGTTTTTGAGGCTTCTGTGGTGCTTCAATAAGGCTTTGGTGGTGCTTCAGTAAGGCTTTGATAAGGCTCTTTTGAAGCTTTGTTGAACCTTGGCTGATGCCCTGTGTGTTTGTTGATTTCTCACACCTGCAATTTCTCCAAAACAAAGCAAAGCTAAAGCTGAATTAAAGCCTCTGAAAAGCCGCAGGTGCTTCAAACGAGCTTCAAACAAGCTTTGTCATAGACTTCTATGGAGGCGTCGAAGAGGCTTTGAAGCCTGGCTAAAGTTACATGGGGTATCATTTTTGATGCAAAGGTGAAGCGAAGCAAAGCCAGCGCAAGGTGTAAACAGGACTGTAAGCCAACCATTTTATTTAGTGACAGGAGCTACAGGAGCTTTGACTGGCGGTAAGGGAGCTTTAACAAAGCGTGTCTGATGCCCTGTTTTGAAGCAAGTGTAAACTAGCCCATATACACAAAGAGCAAGACTCAGCCCTGCCCCCTGCTCCCTTGTCATTGCCTCAGATTGACAGAAGCAGGAGCCAATGTCTCCTGTTGCTGTATCTGACCCAATGAGAAGTGAGAGAGCCTTGGCTCTCGTACACATACAGTGGGGATCGAAAGAGTCTTTCAATTCCTGTTTGAGGTATCTTTGCCCATTCTTCCTTATAAAAGTCTTCCAGTTCTTTGAGATTTCTGGGCTGTCTGTCACACACTGCTCTCTTAAGGTCTATCCATAGATTTTCAATTATGTTGAGGTCAGGAGATTGTGAAGGCCATGGCAAGACCTTCAGTTTACGCCTCTTGATGTAATTCCCCGTGGATTTCGAGGTGTGTTTAGGATCATTATCCATTTGTAGAAGCCATCCTCTCTTTAACTTCAGCTTTTTCACAGATGGCATCAAGTTACCATCCAAAATTTGCTGACATTTTATTGAATCCATTTTTCCTTCTACTCGTGAGATGTTCCCTGTGCCACTGGCTGCAATACAACCCCAAAGCATGATTGATCCACCCCCATGCTTAACAGTTGGACAGAGGTTCTTTTCATTAAATTCTGTGCCCCTTCTTCTCCAAACGTACCTTTGCTCATTCCGGCCAAAAAGTTCAATTTCAACCTCATCGGTCCACAGAACTTGTTTCCAAAATGCATCAGGCTTGTCTATATGTTCATTTGCAATGTTCAAACGCTGATTTTTGTGGTGAGGACGTAGAAGAGGTTTTCTTCTGATGACTCTTCCATGAAGACCATATTTGTACAAGTATCTCTTTATAGTGGAATAGTGGACCACAACTCCAGTGTCTGCCAGATCTTGCTGGAGGGATCGTGCAATCAAACATGGGTTTTGAATTGTTTTTCTCACAATCCTGCAAGCTGTTCTGTCTGATATTTTTCTTGGTCTTCCAGATCTTGCTTTAACTTCCACTGCTCCTGATGACTGCCATTTCTTAATTACATTCCGAACAGAGGATATTGACATCTGAAAACGCTTTGCTATCTTCTTATAGCCTTCTCCAGCTTTGTGAGTGTCAACTATTTTCAATTTCAGGTTTCTAGACAACTGCTTAGAAGATCCCATGGTGCTGATTGTTGGGGCAAGGTCAGATGAGTCTGGGCATTTAAAACCTTTGAGATTGACATCACCTGGTCTTCCCAGACGATGATTGAGAACAATCCATGGCACTGGCAGGTCTCAGCCTTGCAAAGGGGCAGTGCATGCTATAAATTCTGCAGGGTGCCCAAACTTTTGAAGACGCCATTTTTTTGTTTTCTGTAATTTTGAAAGTGTCAATGATGGAAATAAAATCTAACTTTTGTTGACATATAAGAATGTCTAATCTGTAATTTGATGCCTTTTGGGGATTTTTCCATCTTTCCTTGGATTCTTTATGCATATTAATACAAATTTTACCTGGGGTGCCCAAACTTTCGATCCCCACTGTAGCTGAATCAAGACCAGACTCAGGTATGTATTGGGGGGTAGGGGGGGGAGGGGGTGTGGGGGGAGCTACATGCAGAAGGTTTTTTTTACCTTACTGCACAGAATGCAATAAGGTAAAAAAAAAAAAAAAAACTCCTGCCTTTACAACCACTTTAACCACTTCAGCCCCAAGGTTTTACCCCCTTCATGACTTTTTTGCGATGCAGCACTGTGCCTTAAAATTTGATTTCCTTTTTTCCCCACAAATAGAGCTTTCTTTTGGTGGTATTTAATCACCTCTGCGGTTTTTATTCTTTGCGCTATAAACAAAAAAAAGCGACAATTTTGAAAAAAAACAAACAATATTTTTTAC
Organism: Glandirana rugosa; assembly: GCA_018402905.1. NCBI lineage: Eukaryota > Metazoa > Chordata > Amphibia > Anura > Ranidae > Glandirana > Glandirana rugosa. The sequence goes on along the minus strand of BLSH010473152.1, from coordinate 1,329,226 downwards.
TTTCTGCTATAAAACACCAATAAAAAAATGTAAAAAAAAATCATATTTCTTCATCAATTTAGGCCAATATGTATTCTGCTACATATTTTTGGTAAAAAATCCCAATACGTGCAGATTGATTGGTTTGCACAAACGATGGGATATTTTTATGGAATTCTTATTTAATTTTTTTACAAGTAATGGTGGCTATCAGCGATTTTTAGCGGGACTGCGACATTGCGGTGAACAAATCGGACAACTAACTCACACTTTTGACACTTTTTTGGGGACCAGTGACACTACTACAGTGATCAGTTCTTTTTTTTTTTTTCCAACAAATTTTATTGACGAAATAGAGCAGATACATATTATGACTGGGGTCAAGGAAAGACCCACTGACCATAAAGATACAGTACCCCATACTTACATGATAGATAATTAGTGCTCCCAATTGAAAACCCTCCACGCGGCCACACCAGGATGCACCCAGAACGGGGGCTGAGGGGACGCGGCCAAAGACTACCTAAGCCTGATGACCAGTTGGGAGATATGGACCTCCTGCCCAAATCTCATTGTAAACCCGGATGAGTGTTGGACTCAACGTATCAGCTAGAGAGCTATAAAATTCGCCCGTTAGTCCGTCAGGACCTGGGGCCTTGGAGGGAGCTAGGTGACGAATGGTGTGGTTTATTTCAGTCTCAGTTATCGGGGAATTTAGCATATCCAACTGGGCTGTGGAGATGGTAGGGAGGTGAGAATGTTCTAGGAAGCTGCATGCCTTAAGAGGGTCAAAGAGGTCGGGAGAATAGAGTGCAGAGTAAAATTTTAGCATGATGTTGGCAACTGCATGGGGGTGAGAATGAATGCGGCCTGCTGAGTCCCTTAAGGAGGTAATATGTGTCGCTTTGTACTGACCTTTGCATAGCCTGACCAGCAGTTTCCCTGGCTTATTTCCAAATTTGGATAGGTTGGCTTCGAATCTGGCTTTGTGTATCATATCTACCTTTTTCTTGAAAGCAGAGGCATAAGATATTATGAGCCCTCGCAGATATGCTTTGCCGGCTTCCCAAAACAAATTCCGGTTGTTCTGATTTGTGTCAGTGAACTCTTCCCAAGCTTTATGTATGTACTCTGTAAAATCAGCACTGTGACCTAAGTAGGCTGGGAAGCGCCATAGCCTCAGAGTGGGACTGGGGTTCGCATCCCGTAGAGTTAATGTAACAGGGGCGTGGTCTGAAATGGCAATATCAAGAATCTCAGATTCGGTTATAGAGGAAATGATGGACTCGGAGCCAAAGAAATAGTCTAGCCTGGAAAATACCCCGTGGGGACTAGAATAAAAGGTGTATTCTTTATTAGAGGGATGATAAAGCCTCCATATGTCAGTGAAGTGAGAGGTATTCATAGCCGTGTTGAGGTGTGTTGGGGGAGGATCATTGCCATGTACCGTATGTGTTTTAATGAAGGACCTGTCATCTGAGGGGTGCATGGTGCAGTTGAAATCCCCACCCATTATGTGGGGGATGTTAGGGGAGAGTAGAAGGTGACTGGTCAGAGTTGAGAAGTATTGTTTAGTCGGGTTTTTGGGAGCATATATGCAGGTGACGACTAGTTCCTTGCTGCCCCAGTTGAGGTGAATAGAGATTCGGCGACCTTGGTCATCGGATAGTGTCTTCAAAATTTTGTAAGGCAGATTCTTATGAAGGAGTATCAGTACTCCTGCTTTGCGACCCACTGCCTCTGACCCAAAGACCTCCCCTACCCAGAGTTTCTTCATGTGGTGGAAATCTGTTTGTGTGAGGTGGGACTCCTGTATAAGGGCAATATCTATTTTAAGTCGCTTTAGGTGGCGTAGCACTTGCATTCGTTTGATGGGGAACCTGAGTCCTTTGACGTTCCAGGTAGCTACTCTCATAGGGGGGGAGCCAAGACTCGATATATCTGCTGGACAAGAGACCAGTTAGTAGTGGAATTTCCGGTAGATTTAAAGCGTTTTGCCGATCCTTTCCTGGGGCTTCGCTGATCTTGGGGCCTCGGTGCATGTGGATCTTTAGCCGCAGCGATAGCGTAGTTGCCAGATTTGAGGGAACGCAGGAAATGATCAGCGTCAGAGGGGTCCTGGAATGATAGCTGATCTCCATTTGGTGATTGCAGGCGTAAAATCGCAGGGAAGGCGAGTGTAAATTTTATATTCTCCTTGAACAGGGCAGAACAAATAGGTTGAAAGACTTTTCTGCGTTTGGAGACCTCTGCTGAATAGTCCGCAAATAATAGAATCTTTACGCCATCTATAATGAGTGTTTTGCGTTGGCGGTATTTTTGCAGAATAGTATGCTTGTCTGCATAGTTGAGATATTTTGCAATTATTGGGCGAGATGTGTTGCCATCCTGTTTGGGCGGACCTAGACGGTGGGCTCTTTCGACTACACAGGGCCCTGGTAGGCCTAGGGCCTCCTGGATTTTTACCGCGCAAAAATTTCCTAGCGTGGGGTGGAGGGATTCAAGCACTCCTATAAACCGGAGGTTGGCCCTGCGGGTTCTGTTTTCCAAGTCCTCTAATTTGTCAATGAGGAACTTTAGCTGCTTATCTGGATCCTGCTCTGATCTCTGAAAAGCAATCAATTCATCTTCCAGGCTGGAGATACGCTGCTCAGCTTCATTGATTTTTGCGGCCTGCTCCTTTAATTCTTTATGGATTTTGTCCATGCCCATCTGCACTGCTCGTTCCACAGAGGAAGCGATCATCTGAGCCAATAGGGCTGCTACAGCTTGTGCTATGAGCTGCGTGTTAGGGGGAGCCATGCGGTATGAGGGGGAGGGAGCGGTGTCACTCACCTCTATAGCAGGAGCCACCGCCATGGCAGACAGCATCGTGGGATCCGAAGATTCCTCCGATCGTTGCGGCGGCGACGACTGGGACGCAGGCTTGCCGAGGTACTCGTCCATGGTGGTGTTGGGGGCTGGAGTCCTCGATCAGTCAGCAGAATGAAACGTTCCGGGGGTGGTTTTATATGCCGATTTTCTAGTCTCTCTGTGGGAGCTGTAGTGGAGCACAGCTACATCTCATGGTGCCGGAACCGGAAGTCGAACCCCAGGGATCAGTTCTAAAAATATGCTCTGTTACTGTACTAATGACACTGGCAGGGAAGGGGTTAACACCAGGGGCGATCAAAGGGTTACGTGTGTCCCTAGGGGTTGCTTTCTAACTGTGTGGGGGAGTGTTTGACTGGGGAAAGAAAGAGATCTGCATTCCTGCTTAGCAGAAACACAAGAGCTCTCTCCCTAGGACAGAACGGTGATCTGCCTTGTTGACATAGGCAGATCGCCGTTTTGCCTCTTCCGGGAACGATCGCAGATGGCTGGCGGACATCAAGTCCGCTGATTTCCTCCCCCTCTGGACAATCAACATGCGATCATGCCTCCAGTGGCACACGCATGTCCCCCAGAGCTACTGCATGAAACGACGTACAGGTATGTTGTTTCACACAGCCTGGCCACATTGCAGCAGTAAATGTGCGGAAGACAGTCAATTTGCCATAAAATGTATTTGATTCTCATTTAAGTCACAACAATAGACTAACACAATGTGCTTAAGCTGGTAACACACAAGCAATTCTAATTTCTTGTGTCTTTTTGAACACACCTATTAAACATTCACAGCACTGGAGTAAAAAGTAAGTGAACCCACAGACTAATTACTACAAAAGAAGCATCAGCTGATATGAACCATGCCTCACACAAAGGTGCTCTCTGAAGCTGATCTGAATAAGGCCAGAAAGGAGTATAAAGCAATTTCAAAGTGGCATCCATCAGTCAACAGTTAGACAAATTGTCTATAAATGGAGACATTTTTGTACTGTCTTCCTAGCAGTGGGCACCCAGCCAAGTTACCCAGGGAACAACACAGAACCCTCAATGAGGTAAATAAGAACGCACGAGAAATGGGTAAAGACTTGAAGACATCACTGAAACTGGCAAACATTCCTGTACATGAGTCTACCATTCATAAGTCTTTGAGTAGGCAGGGTGTCCATGCCAGAAAACCACAGAGGAAGCCCCTGCTCTCAAAAAAAAAACATTGCCTCCTGCCTGAAGTTAGCCAAAGAGTACTTTTGCAAACCACAACTCTACTGGGAAAATGTTTTGTGAACTAATGAAACAAAAGTTTATTTGTTTGGGAAGAAAACTTAGGACTATGCATGACCCAAAAAAGGGCACAAGTTACCAACATCATCTCAATGGTGATGTATGGTGGAGGGAGCATCATGATATGGGCTTGCTTCATTGCCTCAGGGCCTGGAAAACTTACCATCATTGAGGGGAAATTGACAGGATGACTGTCCACCAGCTGAAGTTTAATAGATGTTGGGTGATACAATAGGACAATGACCCTAAGCATTGAAGTAAATCCACCATAGACTGGCTTCAGCAAAAGAAAATGCTCCTTTTGGAATGGCCCAGTCAGAACCCAGACCTCAACTCCATAGAGATGCTGTGGTAGGACCTCAAGAGAGCCGTTCACACCAGACATCCTTCAAATTTGTCTGAGCTGAAGCAGTTTTGTAAAGAGGAATGGTGAAAAATTCCTTCTGAAAAATGCGCAGGTCTGATCCAGAGCTACCGAAAGAGCTAGCTTGAAATCATTGCTGCCAAAGGAGGTTCGACCAGCTATTAACTCTAAGGGCTCATTTATAGGGATGGGCTGGCTGTTCGAGTTGAACGTAAGTTCAACTCAAACAACGCCTGTTCGGCAAACTTATAACATTATGGGACGCTCAAGGGAACTTCGAGCGCCCCATAATGCATTCCAATGGCGGGGAAATGCCGCCCGCTGATTGGCCAAGGCATGCACATGACCTGCATGATTTGGCCAATCACAGAGTGCTCTGCTGTGAGAGATATAATTGGCTAAAGGCAGGGTGCCTTTGGCCAATCACTGCTCAGCAGCCTCAATCCACGCCCCACACTATATAAAGCTGCTTGTATAGCTCTATGTAGTGTGTTAAACGTGGAGAGAAAAACTGTGAGCTTAGCTAATGAATGATGTGCAGGCAGTTCAGTGTAGCTAGTGTAGTGATTAATGTGAAAAACAGATAGATAGATAGATAGATAGATAGATAGATAGATAGATAGATAGATAGATAGATCTATATACTGTCAGTGTAGAGTGAAATATATATATAGATAGATAGGGCGATCTATATACAGTCAGATAGTGCAGGCAGTGCAAGAATATATATATATACCTTCCTAGTGTATATATATACATATATATATATATATATATATATATATATATATAATGCAGTGCCTTTAGTGTATACTATATACAGCCAATTCAGGGTATAGTATATAGCGTCCATTCAGGCAGTGAAAGAATATATAGCTTATTGAGTGTACACTATATATTAGTGCATTACAGTGCATTCGGGGGTGTACGTACGGTATATAGTACACTTGACGTGGTGTTTTAAAATATATACAGTTTTTAACCCCTTAACCCCCAGAGCCCTTTTTTACATTTGTTGTTTAAATCATTTTTTTTGCTAGAAAATTACTTAGAACCCCCAAACATTATATATATTTTTTCAAACATCCTAGAGAATAAAATGGCGATTGTTGCAATACTTTTTGTCACTCGGTATTTGCACAGCGGTCTTTCAAGCGCGACTTTTTTGAGTTAAAAAATAAGACAATAGTAAAGTTAGCCCAATTTTTTTATATATTGTAAAAGAGGATGTTATGCTGAGTAAATAGATACCATACATGTTACGGAATGGCGACTCCGGTACTTAAAAATCTCCATAGGCAACACTTTAAAAAATGTTAACAGTTACCAGGTTAGAGGTGCAAAGTAGGTCTTTTGCTAGAATTATTGCTCACATTCTGGCAATCACGGTGATACCTCACATGTGTGGTTTGAACACCATTTTACCGACTTACCTATACGTTTTCTTTGCTGCATGAGCTCGCGGGGACGGTGGTGCTTTAAAAATGTTTTTTTTATTTTATTTTTTTTTTTTTTTTAACACTGTTCCTTTAAAAAAAAAAATCTGATCACTTTATTTGCTATCACAAGGAATGTAAACATCCCTTGTGATAGTAATATATGGTGACAGGTACTCTTTATGGAGTAAAGTAAAAGACCCCCATCCTTCCTTTATACTTCACAGTATTCAGATCAGCAAAAACAGCAATTCTGAATACTGTCATTTTTTTTAAAACCAGCGCCGTTAGCCGCCAAGTAAACTGGTAGTGTTTACTTTACTGGCACTGTTTTTTCCTTCATCGTCAAATATGTAGCTCCATGTAGGGGGGGTGCTACGACCAGAGGTGTATCACGGCTCGAAACATCCTGGATTTATGAACTTAAATCTTTTTGGCCCCATGGTATTAACGTGGACTGGGGCATTAACGCCTTTATCAATCAAGCATAATGTAGCTTTAGGTCCCATTTCTATTAATGTCCCGATTTTTCATGTCCCGATTCACTTTTGTGTGTTTATGTCCCATCAATGTATGTGCTCTGTTACTGAATTAATGCAATATGTTGGACTAATAATGCTTTTATTGTATTGTCACCATCTAATATTTTATTGTCCATATCCCGTTTTTTGCAAAGCGCGGGAGTGACGCTTACGGTGTGGGCGTCATTTCCGGTTGGTGTATATGGAGGATATGATTGCTTATGACATCCGGCCAGGAAGTGATGTAATCCTGTGGAGGCGGGATGCCTCCTATATCCATCTGCTATGAATGGCTGCCTTACAGGAAGTGGTGTGGTTCCTTACAGGAAGTACTTAGCATCATTTCCTGTTATGACATGCGGAGGAAATGACATCTTGCAATGACGACGTTTCCGCTTCCGGGTCAAACATATGGGATGTTCCATGTAGTTGGACACTCCCATTAATGTTACCCTTAGACACTCATTAGTTCACTCCATCTCCTGTGGGTTGGGACTTTGAGTCTTGTGCTAATCACTCACTGATTTCCCCTCCCATAGAAGACTTTAGTGTCAGCAGTATAGGTTCCATTGATGTTTTTATCACTCATGGTTTAATCCAAATCTCTACTGCCATGTACACTATCCAACATGAATTAGATTAAGTGTGTTTTTATGGGGAATGCATATAGAATGTTGTATATTTAAGGTTATAAGGTGCGATTGAAAGTGAGGCTTGACACACAAGCCGCCTGTCGCCATTTTGTCACAGGGGGGTGGAGACTCGTTGTGACATGGTTTTTATCATTTATAAATACAGCGCAGTAGGAGCAGGACGCCTATACCCCTGTGGAAGTCTTAGTAGACGAAACGCGGCGGGTAAACCTAATTTGGTACTCACTATTTTTGTAGTTACCTTGGA
>BLSH010473152.1:1302488-1321604 GCA_018402905.1 Glandirana rugosa | reverse complement strand
GGGGTCATGGCAAATCTCGTCCGCTAGCCGGTAGAGCCCTCGGCGAGCCAGCAATAGGGTCCGTCGCCCTCCCCTGTAGGGGGGAGGGCGGTGGCAGGCGGCGAGAAGAGGTCGGAGGGTAGGGTGGCCCTCTGACCTCGAGGTTAGGTCGTGTAGGCGGCCGACACACCTCAGGGATAGCTTCGGCCTTAACCGAAACTAGCCCTGAGGAAACATGTAAAGACCTTCGTTGCAGTGATGGTCAAATCTACCTATATTTTTTACACGTCGCGTACTCGTATTTGCACTTTATTCGGGGGACCTACAGTGTGGTTACATCTATATTTTGCAATATTCTTTTGTAGATTTCATGTCTGTGATTTACGTTTTTTTTTCTCAATTTACTCTCAGTGCCTCGACCAGGGGGCTTATTTCACGTTTATGCTCATGCGCTGCACATTTTTTATATCCATCTAAACTGGTAGTGACGTTGCTTCCAGAAATGTACAAAGGAGTCCCGATCAAAGCCAATTCCGGCTTCGATAGGGACTCCACACAGCCGGCGGATGTGCTGGATTGGAGCTCCAGTCTCCCGGTGGGATGGGAGGCTGGAGAAGAGCGGCGGACGGTGGCGGGAGGGGGGATGTCCCCTCCCGCTGCCTGGGATAACGACCGAGCGGCTCCCGAGATGGCCGATCGCCTGCTCTAAACGGTACTGGGGTATAGCCTGTAGTTGTAGACTATACCCCGATACATCTACCGTTTATAAACAGTGATTTGCGTAAAGTGGTTAAACCAATTTACAACAGCAGGGCCTGTTCCTGTGCCAAAGAGTAACTGCAAGGGGTTACAGTGTTCTGGCACCACCAACACCCAAGACCCAATTTTTCATCACCTGATTGACTGGGGCATGTCATACCCTGGTACCACATTTTTTTAGAGCAGGCGGCCAGCTATCTGGTGATAACAGCCAATCTGGCTCGGAAGCCACTCGGTCGTAATCCCAGGACCCAGGCCACCCCCCCGCCTCCACTGTCTGCCACTCTTCTCCAGTGTCCCGTCCCACCGGCAGGGGGTGCAGACCATGGCTCCCAGAGCCCATCCGGTTGCATGACATTAGCAAATAAATATTCTCCTCCCAGCCAATCAGGAAGCGGGTCTTGAGACCCGATTGGCTGGGATTCCTAAAACCTGATTGGCCGCGAGTCCCAACTTCTGATTGGCCGTCCACCGGGACTCGGGAGGAGACGCAGGGGGGAAGCCGTCAAGGCTGCAACCTGGATGGGGTAAGTGTGAGGCTGGCGGGTGACAGTCGAGTGATCAAGCGATGGGGGGAAGCGCCGATCAATTGAGCGCCAGGGTGGGTTATGTGGTTGGTTGGCTGGCTGGCTGGCTGGCTCGGGGGGGTGGCTGGCTGGGGGGCTGCGGGCCACTCCCCCCCAAAAAAATGAGCACCAGCCGCCACTTCCCTCCCCAATGGCATATGGCTTGTTAGTGTTACAAGGCCTCAGGTGTGAATGGGGAACAGGTGTGCTAAATTTGGTGTTAGCGCTCTTACTCATTAATACTGGTCACCATGGCACCTCATGGCAAAGAACTCTTGGTTGAGGGAACCAATAATGCCAACATGTACTGTGACATACTAAAGCAGAGCATAATCCCCTCCCTTCAGAGACTAGGCTGCAGGGCAGCATTCCAACATGCTAATGACCACAAACAAACCTCCAAGATGACCACTGCCTTGCTAAAGAAGCTAAGGGTAAAGGTGATGGACTGACCAAGCATGTCTCTATACCTAAACCCTATTGAGCATCTGTGGGGCATCCTCAAATGGAAGGTGGAGGAGCGCAAGATCTCTAACATCCACCAGCTCTGTAATGTCGCCATGGAGGAGTGGAATAGGACTCCAGTGTCAACCTGTGAAACTCTAGTGAACTCCATGCCCAGTGAGCGCCAGGGAGGGTTATGTGGTTGGTTGGCTGGCTGGCTGGCTTGGGGGGGGGTGGCTGGCTGGGGAGGCTGCGGGTTGCTCCCCCCCCCAAAAAAATGAGCACCAGCCGTCACTTCCCTCCCCAATGTCATGTGGCTCGTTAGTGTTACAAGACCTCAGGTGTGAATGGGAAACAGGTGTGCTAAATTTGGTGTTATCACTCTCACTCTCTTATACTGGTCACTGGAAGTTCAACATGGCACTTCATGGCTAAGAACTCTCTGAGGATCTGAAAAAAAATTGTTGCTCTACAGAAAGATGGCCTAGGCTATAAGAAGATTGCCAAGACCCTAAAACTGAGCTGCAGCACGGTGACCAAGACCATGTGAGGAGTACAAGGACAAGTGTGTCTTGCCTACAGTCAAGCATGGTGATGAGTGTGTCATGGTCTGGGGTTGCATGAGTGCTGCCGGCACTGGGGAGCTTCAGTTCATTGAGGGAACCAAGAATGCCAACATGTACTGTGACATACTAAAGCAGAGCATGATCCCCTCCCTTCAGAGACTGGGCTGCAAGGCAGTATTCCAACATGATAATGACCCCAAACACACCTCCAGGATGACCACTGCCTTGCTAAAGAAGCTAAGGGTAAAGGTGATGGACTGGCCAAGCATGTCTCTATACCTAAACCCTATTGAGCATCTGTGGGGCATCCTCAAATGGAAGGTGGAGGAGCGCAAGATCTCTAACATCCACCAGCTCCGTGATGTCGCCATGGAGGAGTGGAATGGGACTCCAGTGACAACCTGTGAAACTCTGGTCAACTCCATGCCCAAGAGGTTTAAGGCAGTGCTGGGAAATAATGGTGGCCACACAAAATATTGACACTTTGGGTCCGATTTGGACATTTTGATTTAGGGGTGTACTCACTTTTGTTGCCAGCGGTTTAGACATTAATGGCTGTGTGTTGAGTTACTTTGAGGGGACAGCAAATGTACACTGTTATACAAGCTGTACACTCACTACTTTACATTGTAGCAAAGTGTCATTTCTTCAGTGTTGTCAGATGAATAGATATAATAAAATGTTTACAAAAATGTGAGGGGTGTACTCACTTTTGTGAGATACTGCATTTACATTGGTCCAAGCTGGTCTAATGTAACAATGTATAAAATATAAATACCTTGAATTACTCTATAACAGAAAACATAGAGCCCTTTACACTGGTCCCGGCCAAGAACTTACAATATAATGTGCCCACCACAAACACGCACACGCTGGGTATTTTATTATGCAAAAGCATATTAACCTACTGATACGTTATTTGATTTGAATTTCTAATACACAGAAATAAATGGCAGTTGGCCTTGTATGACTTTTACTGCACTGTAAAGCAGCTGCAGCTTCTACATACTTAACCGCAGGGTAGAAATCTATTATTGCCACCAAAAATGTGCCTTTCCTGCCATCTGTTCTTCACAGCTGAGACTTTAGATTTTGTTGTGGATGTGACCTGTAGGAGTAGAGAAGAGAGCAGCTGGAATACACGGTCACTTATGCACAGGATACTGGGAAGGCAATATTCCGCGTTCATTTTAATTCCATTTCCACATGGAAGCCAGAAATCTTTTTCTTTGTAGACTATAATATATAATAAGATGCTATTGTCAGGGCTTGGGCAAACATTTTCTTGGGCCCCACCCCCATGCAAATTTGCTCTCCACCCCCTCCCAGTGCATAGTTTACCAACCAGAGGAGAGAGATAGCATAAAAGTTTGTTCCAGGGCAGCAGAATGGTAACAGTGTTCCACTATATATGGTTCGTGGAGAGACTTTAAATAACAGGTCCAGGGGCTCGAGGACTACTCGAGACCCTAAGAAGGGCGATAGAGAAGAGTAGGAGAAAATAAAGTAAGGGGAAGAACAGACAGAGAGAGAGAGAGAATGGGAAAGAGAGAAGAAGAAGAAAAAAAAGTGGAGGGGGGGGCTACACACAAGGGAGGGGGGGTAATATTTATTCAAGGAGTGTGTGACTGAAAGTAGGCCCATTCCCCATTTTGAGCCTCTCCCCGTGAGAGGCAATGTCAGTTGCCAGGAGGGGGATGTCAACTGTAATTAAGGGACATAATGACGATAGTGCTTGGTGGTTTTGAAGTGAGATCAGCAAGTCCAAGTGATTGCAAATTTATGTATCCGGTCTTGAGATATATGGATCAATTCTTCCATTGCCTCTATCTTAGAGAGTCTAAAAACTATTCTTTGATCGTTAGGATGCGCGTGGAGCGCCAGTAGATGGGAATGCAAAGCCTGGCTGCATTCACCATGTGCATGGCCAATGAATTGTAGTAATCCCTTTTACATAGAGTCGTATAGTGTAGAAGGAATTGTGCAGGGGTATAGTCTAAGGAGAATGTGGTGACTTGCGCAATGAGCTCATGGACTTCCCTCTAGAAGGGCTGAAGAAATTCACACTCCCGCCATACATGAAGCATGGTGCCTTCTGTTTTCCCACATTTCCAACAAGTGTTGGGTATGGTGGAGGAAAAGTTGTGTAGGCGAGCAGGTGTTCTATACCATCTGGTTGCGATTTTATAGCAATTTTCTTGTATCGCTATGTTCATGGAGCCCTTGTGTGCATATTCGTGGATGGTGTCCCAGTCCTCCCCAGAGAGAGTCTGCTGAATATCCCTTTCCCAGGACATCTGAGAGGGGACCAGGGTGGGAAGAGGGTCTTCTGACAAGAGGGCATATATATAGGAGACTAAGTGGAGGTTTTCAAGAATATAGAGATTCAAAGGGTGTGCATTGTCTTGTCCAAGTGGTGATAGGTGTTTGAGTGGAGAGAAAGTGTCAGATCTGCCTATATGTCCAAAAGGAAAAAGAGGTTGTATTCGATATGGATACCATTTTATCATAGGAGAGGGGAGTGGCTTTTGAGAAAAATTGATGCGCTAGTACATCATCATGAGACCATTTGTTTCTTAAAAAGGAGCTTGATTCACCAGGGTGGAAGTCTGGGTTTTCCCTTTAGAGTGGTCAAGGGCCCAGGGATTGAAGAGAATGTTGCAGACTTTGTCACTCTTCTAAAGGCCTGTATTGAGGGATGGATGAGACAGTGTGTCATGAGCTCCTGTGGCCAGTGCTTGTATGGAAGCCAGGGGAATGAGTGTATGGGAATAGGCATAAGGGAATTCTCTAGGATCACCTATAGCTTCATTGTCTTGTGGATATTCCAATCTACAATCCTCGTAAGATGACAGGCTAGGTAGTATTTAGCAATACAAGCCGATTCCCCCCTTGGCTTTGGACCACGTAAGGTGGGCGAATTTTATACTTGGAGAATAATTCCTCCAAATGAATGCAGAGCAGGCTTTTCTGTAGAGTGCAAAGAAAGATGGAGGGAGTGGTATCGGGATGGTTTGTATTAGGTATAGCAGCGTGGGAGAGTGATCATTTTGACCAGGGCTGAACTACCAAACCAAGAGACGTTTAGGCCCATCCAATCCTTGAAGTTCATTTGAGTCTTAGTTAGGGCTGCAAGGAAGTTTCGAGTATAGAGGTCTGCCATTCGGCTTGTGATTTTAATGCATAGGTACGTGATGGCGTCTTTTTTCCATAGGGATGGGAAGGATTCCTAACAGTGGTGCTCTTCCTGTGAGGTAAGGATGACGTTCAGGGCATGAGATTTTTAGTAGTTGATTTTGAGGTATGATAGGTGGCCAAATTGTTCTATATAAGTAGGTTGGGCAGGGTGGTCCGAGGCGATTTCAAGGAGAGGAGAATGTCATCCTCAAAGGCTGCGACCTTGAATTCTCTGTCTCCTATGGTCAGCCCCTGGATGTCCGGATTGGATCTCAATCTATTGAGGAGTTCTAAGGTCAGGATGTAGATCAGGGGGAATAGGGAACATGCCTGGCAAATTATGGTATTTGACAGGTGGCCATTGACTCTTACGCATGCTGAAGGAGTGGAGTATAATGTCATTATATAAGCTAGCGTGCGTGGCTTGAGTCTGCTTGCTTTGAGGAGCTCTTGCATATTGTCCCAGGCCACCATGTTGAATGCCTTTTCTGCATCTAGGGAAAGGAAAAATCCCTGCTTGTGAGATGTTGTAAGCCAATGGTGGAGATTCAATGTGCGGATAGTATTATCCCTAGCTTCCCTGCCAGAGACAAAACCAACTTGTTCTAAAGAGATGAGGTTGGGTATAAGGGAGCAGTCTATCGGCCAGGATCTTAGCGTACAGCTTAATGTGCACATTCAGTGGAGATATGGGTCTATAGCTTGAAACATGAGTGGGGTCCTCTTTTGGTAGAACAGTTATATGTGCTTCTAGCATTCTTCCTGGAGACTCCTGGGGATTAGAGAGGGCGTTATAGGTCGATATTAATTTAGGTGATAAGACGTCTAAGAAGGATTTGTAAAATTGAAGAGTGAAACCGTCAGGCCTTGGGCTTTTGCCCGGTTTCATCTGTTTTATAGCAGATTCTAATTCCTTTGTAGTGAGGGGGCATTCCATTTCTTTGGCTTGTTTCTGCGTAATTATTTTCGGGCGGAATTAGGTCAGAAAGTCTCTAATGTGATTTGCACAAGGTTCTGGCGGGGTCAGGACGAATGGTCAAGCTATAGAGCTTTGAGTAGAAGAGCTCAAATTGTTTTGCAATGTCCTAGTTTTTAGCGGTGAGGGAACCTTGGTCATCGCGAATGTGAGGAATCATAGAGGACATTTTAGATGTCTGTATCGTACGTGTATGGAGCTGCCTGCTTTTGTTGCCATGTTCATAAAATACTTTTTGCCCAAGGACATAGCGTCTCCTAGTGCGTTTCCCCAGTTCCTCTAAGAGGAGGGTTTGTGTGAGCAGTAATTATTGTAGGGTTGTCTGTGCCTGGAAGTGTTTGTGAGACATTTTGAGGCGTTTAATTTTCGCTATCAGTGCCTTAATTGTCTCTTGGGTTTTCCTTTTAATTTTTGAGGCCTGGGCCATAAGTTCGCCTCGGATCACACATTTGTGCGCTTCCCATAAGGGGACAGGGGAGATCTCTGGTGTGGTATTCTCTGCAAAGTATGTTTGAACTCGGGACCATACATTAACTACTGTTTCTGGGTCTTTGAGTAGAGAGGGGTTTAAACGCCATGTTTTAGTTCTAGAGATTGATTCCGGGAACGATAAAGTAAGTGTGATAGGATGGTGGTCAGATAGAAACATTGGCTCTATGGTTGCCTGGGTAAGGAATGAAAGATCAGATTGTATAAGGAAGAAATAATCTATTCTAGAATACTTTTGATGAGGAGCCGAGTAAAATGTGTAGTCTTTATCTGAGGGATACATGGTGCGCCAAGTATCGTGTAGTGTTAGGCCTTGAAGTTTCAGTTTTATCTGGTGAAGGGCACAGTACGTTAGTACAGATGTACCAGAGGAGGTATCCAGGATGGGATTCAGCAGTATGTTGAAGTCGCCACCTAATAAAACTATACCTTCTTGGAATGTAGATAGAAGGTTGCATGTTTTCCTGAAGAAGGAGACTTGGTGTTCTTTGGGACAGTATAAGTTTGCAAGCGTAATTGGTTTGGAGGCAAAGGTGCCTTTGATGAAGATAAATCTACCCTCAAGGTCTATAAGGGAGTCTGACGTGTGGAAATTTGTCATGTTTGCAGATCAAGATGGATACTCCTTTCGTCATGGAATTGGGATTGGTAGCATGTTTCCCGAAGGAAAATTAACTGGTCTTTATGTTTAGTGAGGACAGACAAGACTTGCAATCTTTTATTCTGGCATATTTAGACCCTTGGCATTAAGCAATATGGATTTCAGCAATAAAAGTGGTCCAGAGGCTGGCTCTTTTCGCAAAGTGGACTGAGGTTATTGTAGAGGCATGCTTGGTGTTTGAAGAGGCGTACGTGTAAGAAGCCTCTGGAGGTTGCACTCGGTGAGAGGGGAACTGGGTGGGCCGAGAGAAACACACAAGGGGTGGTTGGTCCATGGGGGGGTTATGTGGGGTAGTTAAGTAGTGGGTAGGGAGCGGGGGAGATAAAAAAAGGAGGGGAGGGTAAGGAGAAGAAGAGAGGAGTTTAGAAGTAAAAATTTGGTAGAGGAAGAAAAAGGAAAGGTAAGGGCGAGAAGGAAAGGAATACACACTACTCCACCTGGGAGAAAATAGGCTGGGTAGTCAGCGGAAGTCCTGACAGGACGCTGTTGTCAGGGGTAAGAAAGGACGAAAAGCACTGTGTTTCTGCAAAATGGGAATCAAAAATGTATTTTTCTTTTTCTTTGTTTTCTTTCATGGTTGTTAAAGCATTCATCCACCTTCTGATCTCAGAGGATTAGTGTCAGCTTTCTTCGGTAAACCTCTAGCTTAGTGGCATCTGCATCATGTGATCAGACTTGTTCTGGTCATATGCTGCAGACCTCAAGGGCAGGTTATGCCCATGCATTCTTTGATTTTATTGGATGTTCTTTCCATTTTAATTCTGGAATTGTTCGCCACCGCGTCCTCTCACTGGGGTAACGGTCGTGACCATATGGAGTGATGTCTCTTATATTAGTGGAAAGCTTGTAACTAGAGTTGGGCGGACACCTGGATGTTCGAGTTCGGCGGGTTCAGCCGAACCTCATGAAAACGTTGGGTTCGGCACCAAACTCGATCCGAACTTGACCCTGGACACCGAACCCCATTGAAGTCAACGGTGACCCGAACTTTTGGGCACAAAAATGGCTGTAAAAAAGTAATGGAAAGGGCTAGAAGGCTGCAAAAGGAAGCAACATGGGGGAAAGAGTAGGACAAATGCCCTGCAAACATATGTGGATAGGGAAATAACTTAAAATGACATAAAAAAAATAAAAAAATGGAGGAGGTGGATGTGGAGTAGGAGCCTGGAGGTTGAGGAGGTGGTGACAGTGGCGGTGTAAGTGGAAGTGATGGTGGAGGAGGAGGAGGAGGTAGCCAAAACTGTTTTTTGTTTGTTTGGTTTTTTTTAGAACTAGGGTAGCCCCCAAAATATTGAGACATATTAAAAAAAAAAAAAGGATACCAATGGCTGTATGAGGCCGGTCTAAATGTCTATTCTGCACAAGGTACAGTCAAGTCTTGTGGGATCCATGCCTGGTTCATTTTAATAAAGGTTAGCTTGTCCACGTTAGCTGGGGACAGGCGGCTGCACTTGTCTGTGATAACGCCCCCTGCCGTGCTAAACACACGTTCACACAATACACTGGCTGCAGGATAGGCCAGCACCTCCAGGGCATAAAGGGCAAGCTCAGGCCATGTGGCTAATTTGGAGACCCAGAAGTTGAATGGGGCAGACCCATCAGTCAGTACGTGTAGGCATGTGCACACATACTGTTCCACTATGCTGAAATGCTGCCTCCTGCTAAGATGTTGCCTATCAGCTGGCGGTGCTGTTTGTGGTGTCGTGCTGCTCACAAAGCTTTTACACATTTCGGCCATGCTAGCCCTGCCTTCTGAGGTGCTGGCGGTGCCACAGCTGCGTTGGCAACCTCTTCCTCCTCCTCCTCTGCCTTTGCCTTGTGCTTCCACTGAGCCCCCGGTGTCATTTGGGAATGCCCTCAGCAGCGCGTCTACCAGAGTGTGCTTGTAGTCGCGTATCTTCCGATCACGCTCCAGTGAGGGAATTAAGGGCGGCACGTTGTCCTTGTAACGGGGATCCAGCAGGGTGGCCACCCAGTAATCAGCACAAGTTAAAATGTGGGCAACTCGGCTGTCGTTGAGCAGGCACTGCAGCATGTAGTCGCTCATGTGTGCCAGGCTGTCCAGAGGCAAAGATAAGCTGTCCTCTGTGGGAGGTATATCATCTGTGTCCTCCGTATCCCCCAGCCACGCTCCAGTGATGCCCATGAGCTGCGTTGGGTGCCACCCTGCTGTGAACACGGTTCCTCCTCCTCATCATCCTTGTCCTCCTCATCCTCCAGAACTGTCCCCTGGCTTGAAATTTTTTGGCCTGGCCTATGCTGGTGCAGGAACCCACCCTCCGAGCCACTTGTGAATGAGTGGCCGGATAACCGTGGAAATTACCCCTCATCCTCCTCCTCCTGTGCCACATCCTCTTCCATCATCGCCCGAAGTGTTTTTTCAAGACATAGAAGTGGGATAGTAATGCCGAGAACAGCATCATCAGCACTGGCCATGTTGGTGGAGTACTCGAAACACCGCAATATGGTACACAGGTCTCGCATGGAGGCCCACTGGTGGTGAAGTGGTGCTGTTCCACAGAGCGACTGACCCGTGCATGCTGCAGCTGAAACGTCACTATTGCCTGCTGCTGCTCGCACAGTCTCTCCAGCATGTGCAAGGTGTTCCACCTCGTGGGCACGTCATATAGGAGGTGGTGAGCGGGAAGGCCGAAGTTCCACTGCAGCGCAGACAGGCAAGCAGCAGCAGGGTGAGAATGCTGAAAACGCGCACAGACGGCCCGCACTTTCTGCAGCAGCTCTAACATATCCGGGTAGTTATTTAGAAATGTCTGCACCACCAAATTCAGCATGTGCGCCAGGCAAGGGATGTGCGTTAAACCGGCTAGGCCCAGAGCTGCTACGAGACTTTGCCCATTATCGCACACCACCAGGCCGGGCTTGAGGCTCAGTGGCAACAACCACTCATTAGTCTGTTGTTCAATGCCCAATCTCCCATAAAGAGAGGCGTTGTCTTCCATGGTTTAAGAGATAGGAGCATTCACTCTATGGTTAGTGTAGGAACCCACTGGTAAAATGGGGTACTTTGCAGCAGTCAGTGGGCTTAAGCACTTCATGGCCATTCAGTGTGACCAAACCCCCGTATTTTTGCAATTTTTGCTATATACGTTTAGATGCTTTTAAACAGCCTGGCAGGAGTATGTATCATGTGTGCGCTCTAATATTTATTTTTTTGTCTGTTGGTCTTTACAAGCAGCCCCATGCGTTTGGTTGGGTGTTCCCCCAAATATCTATTTTTTTGTTGTTCAATGCCCATCCACAGCTGCTGCGCAGTGTGGGGTTTATCCCCCAAACATATCAGTTTTAAAACAGCCTGCTGTGGTTTCCCCCTGGATGTGCTGAAGTTGGCGGTGAAGGTGTTACGCTGAGCAGATGAGGAGGTGGTAGAAGAGGAGGAGGAAGTGCAGGAGGAGGCAACAGGAGGCAAAGAGAAATGCCCTGCAATCCTCGAGGCGGAAGGACATGCGCCAAACGGCTAGCCGCCTCAGGCCCACCCGCCACTACATTTGCCCAGTGTGCAGTTAGCGAGATATAGCGTCCCTGCCCGTGCTTACTGGTCCACGTATCAGTGGTTATGTGGACTTTGCCACAGATGGCGTTGCGCAGTGCACACTTGATCTCGTCGCCAACTTGTTTGTGCAGGGAAAGAATGGCTCGCCTGGAAAAGTAGTGGCGGCTGGGAACCACGTACTGTGGGACAGCCACCGCCATCAGGTTTTTAAAACTGTCCGTGTCCACCAGATGGAATGACAGCATTTCAAAGGCCAGGAATTTTGAAATGCTGGCATTCAGGGCCAGGGATCGCGGGTGGGTAGGGGGGTACTTCCTCTTTCTCTCCAGTGTTTGGGAGATGGAGAGGTTTAAACTTCCATGGGACCATGTGGAAATGCTTGGGGACGGTGGCGGACATGGTGGCGTTGCTGTCACATGCTCCATTTGCTGGGTGGCAGGTGACACTGGCACTGTAGAGGTGGAAGAAGAGGCTGAGGCAGCTGCAGAAGAGGAAGCAGGAGGAGGCCGAGACCTTTCTTGGATTTTGAGGTACTTATTCCACTGCAGCCAGTGCTTTGAATTTAGATGCCTGGTCATGCAGGTTGTGCTCAGGTTTAGAACATTTATGCCTCGCTTTAGGCTCTGATTGCACAGTGTGCACACCACTCGTGTCTTGTAGTCAGCACATTGTCTGAAGAACTGCGACACCGGGGAATGCCTTTGAGCTGCCTTTGGTGTACTAGGTCCCTGGGTGTGGTGGGCAGTAGCAGGCATACTGTCTAGGGGACGCTCACTCCACATTTGCAACCTGCTTCCTTTTTTGCTGTGCTGGTGCCTCTGTGCGACCACCACCTCTTCCTCCAAACTGCACACATCACTCGCATGACCCTCATGCCATGTGGAGTCTAGGACCTCATCATCCTCCTCTACATCATCTTCCACCCACCCTTCACCACTGCCCTCCTTGTCAGTCTGCACACTGTGGAAAGCTGCAGCAGTTGCCACCTGTGTTTCATCATCATCAGAAACGTGCTGCGCTGGTGTTTCCATGTCCTCATCCTGCAACATAAGTGATTGGGCATCGTCACTCAATGTCTTCCACTTCTGGGGCAGGGCTATGTGGATGGCCCACGGAAAGCACACCAGGAGAGTCATCAAAAAGCATAAGAGACTGTTGCATTACTTGGGGCTCAGACTGCTTAGCTGATTTACAAGGGGCTGAGGTGAAAGACAGATGGCCAAGGGGTTCAGGTGCCAACTCTGAGCTTTCATCAAGGGACCGGGTGGGAGACAATGTGAAGGAACTGGAGGCATTGTCATTCACCCAATCTACTATCACCTGTACTTGTTCTGGCCTCACCATTCGTTGAGCGGCATTCGGGCCTACCATATAACGTTGAAGGTTCTGTCGGCTACCTGAGGCAGGTGTTTCACTTGTGCGTGTAGCTGGCACAGATCGACCACATCCTCTCCTTGCAACAGGAGCTTCAGCAACACCACCAACACCAGCAGCACCACGACCACATCCCTTATTTGACCCTCTCCTCATCCTGGACACAAATGTACTATGTAGCACTATTTATTAATACTAAAAAAATTACTAAAAAATACTAAAAAAATAATAAATTCTTTTTTTAAAAAAAAAAAAAGAAAATTGTAGATGCACTTTTTATTTTTGTGCAAGTAATGCACAGCTCACACCAACAGCAATAAACCTCTCCACCGCTCACACCAGCAGCAGGAACCTCTCCCTACACCAGTATGAGATCATTTTAGAACGATAATCTGTCTTTCACAGCACCGACAGGAACCTGTCCCTACTGCAGTATGAGATGATTTTAGAACAATAATCTCCCCCTCACAGCACCAACAGGAACCTCTCCCTAATGCAGTAGGAGATGGTTTTATAATGATAAACTCTCCCTCAGAGCACCAACAGGAACCTCTCCCTAATGCAGTAGTAGATGGTTTTAGAACAATAAACTCTCCCTCAGAGCACCAACAGGAACCTTTCCCTAATGCAGTAGTAGATGGTTTTAGAATAATAAACTCTCCCTCAGAGCACCAACAGGAACCTGTCCCTAATGCAGTAGTAGATGGTTTTAGAATGATAATCTCTCCTTCAGAGCACCAACAGGAACCTGTCCCTAATGCAGTAGTAGATGATTTTAGAATGATAATCTCTCCCTCAGAGCACCAACAGGAACCCGTCCCTAATGCAGTAGTAGATGGTTTTAGAAAGATAATCTCTCCCTCAGAGCACCAACAGGAACGTCTCCCTAATGCACTATAATATGGTTCTGAACGCTAATGTCTCCCTCACAGCACAGACTGGAACGTCTCCCTAATGCACTATAAGATGGTTCTGAACGCAAATGTCTCCCTCACAGGACCGCAGTCTGAGATGGTTGTGAACGCTAATCTTTCCCTCACAGCACCGCCATGAAGCTCTCTCTACTCTAGTCTGAGACAATCTGACACGCGGCGCTACGTGACTCCAGCCTCATATAGAGGATGGGTCACATGATGCACTGGCCAATCACAGCCATGCCATTAGTAGGCATGGCTGTGATGGCTTCTAAGGGCAAACTAGTGAAAAGCTCATTGACTGGCGGCCCAGCAGCTATAGAAAAGGTGCCAAAAATACCCGAATACCGAACCCGGACTTTTTTTCACGGACACCCTAAAGTCCGGTACAGACCAGAACTTCACAGTCCGGGTTCGCTCAACTCTACTTGTAACAACATTGTTCCTACTGCTTGTCTTATACTCTTCCTGCTTATTCTCTTGCTGTATAATTGATGTAAATTTGAATAAAATGTTATAAAAAAAAAAGTTTTTAAAACATTTACATTTGCTGCTTTAAAACCAACAGTCTTTACCTGAGTTCAATGATATGCATCTTTAGAGCTAGTGATGAACCAAACTGAAGCTGGAACACTAAATCTGAACCCCATTGAAGTCAGTGGGAGCCAACTCTTGGAAATTGTCAATGACCATACTCTAAGCTATTAGGCAAGGGATTGTCCAGTAAATAACACGGGGGGCTGAGAACTGCAGCGGGGAACATGTGCCAAAGCAATAAACAAATGTTTAAAATGTTGGGGGCGGGGAGCAACAGTTTTAATAATGCTTAAAATGAAACTTTCAAAATGCAAAATAACTTGCCTTGGGGATTCTTTAATAAAAAAACATGTCTTACTTACCTACTCTGTGCAATGGTTTTGTACAGAACAGCCTCGATCCTCCACTTCTTGGGTTTTCCGCTGGTGCTCCTGGCTCCTCCCCCTTGACCAGGGCCCCCCAATAGCAAGCCACTTGCTATAGGGGCACTGGTGCATGCTCGCTCCTGAGAATCACTTTATGCATCCATCAGATACATAGAGCCGCACCTCAGCCCCGGTCTCTCCTCATTGGCTCACTGGTTGTGATTGATAGCAGTGGGAGCCAATTGCTCCCGCTGCTGTCTCAGCTAATGAGGAGAGAGAGACCAGGGACAGCCGAGGCTCCCGTGCACATTGCTGGATCGAGAGGGGGCTCAGGTGAGTATAAGGGGTGGGGGGCAGCACACGGACGTTTTTTTACCTTCAGCCTTTACAATCACTTTAAATTGCTGGTAAATGACAGTTTCCATCTGCTTCATCTTGTTTGTAAACAGTCAGTGATTCCCTTCATTTATACCAGATCCTTATCCTAGATGAGGGTCTGATATACAGTAGATGTTAAAGGAGGACCCCATGCAAAAAAGAAAAATAGAGGCATGGGGTCCCCCATAAGAATAAATACCAGACCCTTATTCTTGATGAGGGTTTGATATGCTTGTCACGGGGTTCCCAAGCAAATCTCCAGCTAAAGGTCAGGCAGAAGTACATAACTGGTTGTTAGCAACAGTAGTAATTCCACTACAAAATGTATCACTTCCCACTGCAATCTGAGGTTCAGATCAGCCAAACACACTTTTATTTTTGTGTTTGCCAAACAAGCAAACTTTAGATCAAGCATGGGTTTAGAACATACTGGGAGCTCATCGCCACTTAGGACTAATACATAATGCTGTGTCATTGCCTAGCTCTCTCCACAGGCACTCAGAGAATACTTTGCATTCACTGACAAAATGCAACGTGTTCCCTGAATTACACTTAGACGTAGTAAGTTACCTCCTGTGTTCAGTAAGCAGCAGGGCAGCTGCTTGTCACGGGACACGGAAGCTAGTGGAGATCACTGGAATAGTGGTGCTTACTACAGTGATTTCAATGTAGATCCCACAGGTATGGCACACACTTATTTACAATGCAAAAAATTGCCATTCCTGAAATTCATCTTTAACTACTTGCCACCCCACCCACAGTAGTTTTACTGCAGGATTGCTTCTGGGTTTGGGGCCCCCTGCCGACTCTGCTGTGATTGGACTCAGCACACGTTTGGCAGCTTATTTCAGCCAATGATTTTGGCTAAAGTTAGCTGATTGGCTTTGTCCAATCACACACAGAGCTTTTTGTTTACAAACGCACAGAACTCTGGGTACTGTGAACAGTGATCTGGCTGTTTCTTCTCCTTGAAAAGCAGGGAGAAAAAACAGCCAGATTAGTATGTAACAAACCAATTAATATACACTAGGGATAAGCGAACTGTTTGGCCCAAGCATGAGTTCATTGGCTGTTTGCCCATTTACCGAACAACCAAATTATTGGGTTGTTTGACCGTTTGTTCAGCCCGCCGAATGACCACAATGCATTGTGCTGCCGCACAGTGCATTGAAAGCCCTGATTGGCTGAAACAGTGAAAGCTTTGCCCAATCAGGGCACAGAGCACTGTCAGAGCCATGATTGAACACTGTCATGATGACTCTATCCAATCATGGCTCATTGCTCTTAGTCCTCACACTATAAAAGTATTCTTTCAATAGCTGTCATTTTCAGTGCGATTTTGGCGTGGAGAGAGATAGAACAGGGCTCTGTTCAGTGCTACTAGACAGTAATTGTGCTACAGTGTGCTATTGTCAGTGTAGAATATTAGTTTAGTGTTAATCTAGGGATACTATGAGTGTAGTGACGACCATCATTCATCTTTGCATTAGTGTGCAGCTAGAGTAGAGACAGTTCAGATAGTGTGAGTGTAGTGTAGTGACGAGTCATTCATCTTTACATTAGTGTATATCTAGTGTAGCGACAGTTCAGATAGTGTGATTGTAGTGTATTAACCAATACTCATCTTTACATTAGTGTGCATGTAGGGACGGTTCAGATACTATCAGTGCAGTGTAGTGACAAGTCATTCATCTTTACATTAGTGTATATCTAGAGTAGAGACAGTTCATATACAGTCAGGTCCATAAATATTGGGACATCTACACAATTCTTTTTTTTTTTTTTTTTCACAATATGTTTATTTTTGCAAGAATTAGAACAGTAGTCTGAAACAGCATAACATATCAGGTCTATCTTAGTAACATAAGACCAAGAGCAGCATACAGTAATACTCTGCGAATCTGCCTACAAGGCAGGTCAGTATACAATATAAAGTAAGTAAATTATTATTTCTATACATATGTAGTTGGGTTGTTGTAAGAGCATTACATTTTATTAAACTGAAATTTAAGCTCAAAAGAACAGGCAAGAGAAGTAGAGAAGAGAAAAGAAAGGAAATAAAGAGACAAGGAAGAGAAAGGGGGAGATGTTTCTGGGCAGGTCGAGGTACTGTTTATATGGCTTAATAAACAGTTAAATTAATCTTCAATCAAAAAGATTAAGATATGTCTTAGATTGTGAGAAGGTGTTCCAGGGACTCCAGAGTATGTGGAATTGTTCAGTCATATCTCTTTTGATTGCGACCATTTCTTCCATATGTTTGATGTGATTTACTTTATCTATCCACTCTTTGACTGAAGGGATCATTGTGGTTTTCCAGTATAGAGGGATGAGACTTTTGGCGGCATTGAGTAGGTGTCTGGTGAGGCATTTTTTATATGATCTGAAGGAAGTGTTGGTTATGTGTAACAGACAGCAAGCAGCATCTAATGTGATGTTGGTATTAGTGATATGTCTTATCCAGTATATTATTCGCTTCCAGAACAATTGTATTGGGACACACTCCCACCACATATGTAGGAATGTGCCCTTTTCTTTGCGACATCTCCAGCAAGCGTTTGAGAGAAGACCATTCCAGATTCTAAGTTTAGTTGGGGTAATATACCATTGGGTGCGTATCTTATATGCGTTTTCTTGTAATTTTGTACTGATTGAGCATTTATGGGTAAAGATAGCCGCTTTCTCCCACTCTTTAACAGTAATGGAGGTTCTGAGCTCTTTTTCCCATCTTAGTCTGTAAGCATCTATTCTCTCAGACGTTGGCTGTGTTAGCCATTTGTATGCCATGGATGTGCAGTTGGTAGTGATTTGTTTATCTAAACAAATCTTTTCGAAGATCGTAAGAGTTCTGAAAAAAGAGTTCTTTTTTTATTGTTCTGGATGAAATCGTGAATCTGGCGATAGTGCCAAAGTGTTATGTGTCTCTGAGTGAACAATTGGATCATTTCGGGTCGAGTTATGAATTTACTTTTTGCTAGACAGTGTCGTACCAATAAAGGATAGTTTGAAGTTAGCGGGGTGAGATTCATTTCGTGTATTCCTGGGGTGAAATCGGGATTATGCAGTATTAACAAGAGTGGACTAGGTGTTGAGGAAAGATTATGTTGGGTCGCAGTTTTATGAAAAATCTTTAATGTGGTGAAAATCAGGGGGTGTTCTGTAACAAGTTTGGGATAATTCTTGGGGTTCGACCAGGGGAGAAAATGAATAGGTATATAGGTTCCCCCTTTTTCAATTCTAACCCATTCTTTATTCTCATGGTGGCAATGCCAATCAATGATTCTTGTTAGATGTGATGCATAGTAATATTTTTTATAGTTGGGTACTCCGAGTCCCCCTTTAATTTTGTCCAGATAGAGAAGGTTCAGGTTAATTCTGGGTTTTCTCTTAGCCCAAAGAAAGCTTCTCTGTTTGTGGGTTAGGTTGTTGAAAAAGGTATCTGGTAATGTTATTGGAAGGGCGTGAAAAAGGTACATCAGTCTGGGAAGGATCACCATCTTTAAGATGGCTATCCTGCCGAACCACGAAAAGTTTTTGGGGTTCCAATTCTGGAGGTCTTTCCCTATTTTCCCCAAAATAGGTATAAAGTTGTGTGCATAGATTTGTTCTACTTTAGGGGTCAGTTTTATACCTAGGTATTGAAGGCTTGAATGTTCCCATTTGTAAGGGCAGTTTTGGTTGGTCAATTTGGCTAAGGCCTCATTCAAGGAAAGATTCATGGCTTCAGATTTTTTATGATTGATCTTAAAATTTGCAATATATTTGAACAATTGAAACCATTTATTTAGGTTAGGAATGGTAATATGGGGCTGTGTTATGAAGAACAACATATCGTCCGCATAGGCCGTGGTTTTATATTCTTTTCCATCAATTTTGACTCCATGTATATCTGGTTGTAGATTGATGTTTCTGATCAGGGGTTCTAAGGTTAGGATCACAATTCCAATCTTTTTGGCTCTATACACCACCACAATGGATTTGAAATGAAATGAACATGACGTGCTTTAACTGCAGACTTACAGCTTTAATTTGAGGGTATTTACATCCAAATCAGGTGAACGGTGTAGGAATTACAACAGTTTGTATATGTGCCTCCCACTTTTTAAGGGACCAAAAGTAATGGGACAGATTAACAATCATAAATCAAACTTTAACTTGTTAATACTTGGTTGCAAATCCTTTGCAGTCAATTACAGCCTGAAGTCTGGAATGCATAGACATCACCAGACGCTGGGTTTCATCCCTGGGGATACTCTGCCAGGCCTCTACTGCAACTGTCTTCAGTTCCTGCTTGTTGTTGGGTTCTTCAGTTTTGTCTTCAGCAAGTGAAATGCATGCTTAATCGGATTCAGGTCAGGTGATTGACTTGGCCATTATATAACATTCCACTTATTTCCCTTAAAAAACGCTTTGGTTGGTT
>BLSH010473152.1:1260099-1277722 GCA_018402905.1 Glandirana rugosa | reverse complement strand
GATGACGGACGTATTGACGGGGAGGACACAGTGACCGACGTTTGACGGGGTGGACAGTCAGTGACACAGGTTGGGGCAGTTTGCAGGCAGTGACATAGGAGGGGCAGTTTGCAGGCAGTAACACAGGAGGGGCAGTTTGCAGGCAGTAACACAGGTGGGGGCAGTTTGCAGCCAGTGACACAGGAGGGGCAGTTTGCATGCAGTAACACAGGAGGGGCAGTTTGCAGGCAGTAACACAGGTAGGCCAGTTTGCAGGCAGTAACACAGGTGGGGCAGTTTGCAGCCAGTGACACAGGAGGGGCAGTTATGCAGGCAGTAGCACAGAAGGGGCAGTTTGCAGGCAGTAACACAGGTGGGGTACATTTCAGAGTCGTCGTCCCCCCCCCTCCGCACTTACCCCATCCAGCAGGCAGGAGTGTTGCAGAGATTCGGCATGCGAGAGCGCGCCGGAGTCTGCAGAGTTTGGCACACGGAGAGCGGCTGTCCCCCCCTTTCGGTCCCCGGGTTCTCATGGTCTCTGTGGGAGCGGAAGTCACCTCCGCTCCCACAGTGACCCGCCCCCGGCTAGGCATCCAATCACCCTGAGTGGAGGCTCAGGGCAGCCAATCAAGCTATGAGTGTGCGCCCGTTCAGCGCACACTCATAGCTTTTAATGGCCGACCAATAGGCTCACTACTTGGCTGTCATGTGACAGCCAAGGAGCCGAGAAAAAAAAAAAAGAAAGTCAATGTACCGACGCCACCTGCAGGTGGGCGGGGTTGACTTTTTTTTTTTACTTCTTTTGCCGGCTGGGAGGCAGCGCCCCAGCGCCCCTCACACACCAGCCGCCGCTGACTAGTACTGCCTACCAGTATCTACCTATTATCTACTTCTGTTGAGGCCACACTTGGATCAAAATTTGGCCAGTCCCTTCTAAACCAGCCAAACTTCAATACATCTATGGCCAGCTTAAGACTTTGCTCATATCAGGGCCAGTTGTACTGTAAAATGGAGTTCCACCGTTCCAGTTCTCCAAGAAGTAAACTTTTTATACTGCTTTTCTTGGGCTGCTTTTTAGTAGCTTCTTACTGTAGCTGGGTGTCCACTGGCTAAAATAGTGCTGTGGGCTTACTTTCTGTTCCCACTCTTCAGCTCATATGTTGGTGGCTGACAGGAACATTGGTCTGTGTGTTTCCCCTCCCTCCTCTCACTTTCTTGCTGTGCCTGGCAGCAGTGACAGTGATACTTACAGGGGAAGGAGGAGGATGAATAGTGCAGTCACTCACCCCTCCCTCCTGGATGACAGGACCCCACACAAAGGACACTGGGGTATTTAGTCCCCAAGGAACACAGCTCAATACAAGTGAATTGAGGCTAATGGCCTGAAGACTTTAATAACCAACATTCCCTGAATACAGAGGAGCAGAGGGCAGGACCTTTCCCGGGCTAATATGCAGAGATCGAGAGATCGGGGCAGACAGTGTGGGGAAACCAGTGTGTAGGGACCTGTTTTTGTGCATGCCTATTCAAAGAGCAGAGCCTGGTGTGTGGGGAATGGAGCTGGGTATCCTTGCTGTGTCCTGAGAGCCAGAGAACAGAGTCAGTGAGGGCCAGAGCGAGAGACTGAGCCACAAAGAGTCTCCGTGTCTTGGGACCAGAGCTGCGGAGACTTGTGTCAGTGTGTGCCTGCATTAGTGAGAACCTGATCAGTGAGAACCTAATAGCGAAGACTAAGACTTTTGGGACAGCACACCACCAAATGATCTGGGCCAGACTTGTTGTGAGCCAGGAGTGGTGAGCGGATCTATCAAATGTAATCCCTTCCTGCACACAATTAATGCAATAAAGACTACCCCTTACTTATCAGCCCATCAGCCGTCAATTGACAGATAAAGACAGCTTTACATGCACCGCCTTACAGAAGGGCCCCAACGATAGCTGGCTAATATTAACAATTAGGAACCAGGTACTTTGTAGCCACCTCCAGGAGTACCCCTTTTCAGGAATGCATATGCTCAAGTACTATTGAAGCTGTATGCATCATGTACACATGAAAATCTTTATTTTTTTGGATTAATGCCGATACTCTTAACCCTATTTGCATTGGTTAAGCAGTTGAGAGGAACCATGAATCAGACGAGACAGAGTACAGTAAAAATCACACTTTTAAATAAAATGGTAAAAATAGTACAAACAGAATACATGTGGTCAAAGCATAGCCAGAGTTTGGTAACCAGAGCAGGTACTAGGAATAAGCCAATAAAACAGGAATTCAGAGATCAGCGTAGTCAGAAGCAGCAAACGGAATCAGGAACCAGAAGGGAAGTCAGCCAGGCAAAAGTCTTTAACAGGTAAACACAGCAGAGAGTATCTGGATATGTTGGCCAAGGAAAGGCACAGGAGATCTGATCCAGGCAGTTTAAATAGCCAGCAAGGCTGACTGATGAGCAGGATATGATCAGTGAGTCACTGTGGAATGATGAGTACTGGCAATTAACCTACAGCTGAGCAGCCTGAGCTCTGAGAAGGGAGGGCTGAGCCCAGCCCTGACACCAGTTCAGGTCCAACCTATAGCAATTTTAGTGCTACAGGGCAGCACATGTGCGTCGGATCATGTACATATACGCAATCCGACACTTCTGGGTAGGAGGCGCGTATGCACGCCGCCGCCAGCTCACTCCTGCTGTGGTTACACACAGCAGGAGCCAATCCGTGGCTACCAGAACTCGATGTCTACCAGGAGAAAGCACAGAACTGTGATCTGCCTATGTAAACAAAACAGATCACCGTTCTGACAGGAGGGAAGGGATGAAATGTGTGTCCCTGCAAACAGGGAATACATTCCATCTCTTTCCCTAGTAAAAGCAGCACACACAATACACTAAAACAGCCTTGATGTTTAACCCCTTCCCAGCCCATGTCATTAGTACAGTGACAGTGCATATTTTTAGCACTGATCACTGTATTGGTGTCACTGGTCCCCAAAAAGTGTCAAAAGTGTCAGTTAGTGTCAGAATGTCCACCGGAATATCGCAGTCCCGCTATAAGTCGCTGATCATTGCTATTACTAGAATTGTGCCTCAAAGACCGGATAATGGCAAGCAAAGGGCCGCATCTGGTCCCTGGGCCACAGTTTGGAGACCACTGGCCTCAACTAATGAAGAAGTGTGATTTTTTTTTTTTTTTTTTATTGGGTGTGTTTTAAAGCAGAAAGTAAAAAATATTGTTTTTTTCAAAATTGTCTGTCTTTTTTGGTATATAGTGCAATAAATAAAAAAACGCAGAGATGATCAAATACCACCAAAAGAAAGCTCTATTTGTGAGGAAACAAATGACATACATTTTATTTGGGTACATCGTTGCATGACCGCACAATTATATATAGTTATAGTTACAGTGGGGATAGAAAGTTTGGGCACCCCAGGTAACAATTTGTATTAATGTGCATAAAGAAGCCAAGGAAAGATGGAAAAATCTCCAAAAGGCATCAAATTAAAAAATTAGACATTCTTATAATATGTCAACAAAAGTTAGATTTTATTTCCATTATTGACACTTTCAAAATTACAGAAAACAAAAAAATGGCGTCTTCAAAAGTTTGGGCACCCTGCAGAATTTATAGCATGCACTGCCCCCTTTGCAAGGTTGAGACCTGCCAGTGCCATGGATTGTTCTCAATCATCGTCTGGGAAGACCAGGTGATGTCTATCTCAAAGGTCTTAAATGCCCAGACTCATCTGCCCTTGCCCCAACAATCAGCACCATGGGATCTTCTAAGCAGTTGCCTAGAAACCTAAAACTGATAATAGTTGACGCTCACAAAGCTGGAGAAGGCTATAAGAAGATAGCAAAGCGTTTTCAGATGTCAATATCCTCTGTTCAGAATGTAATTAAGAAATGGCAGTCATCAGGAACAGTGGAAGTTAAAGCAAGATCTGGAAGACCAAGAAAAATATCAGACAGAACAGCTCGCAGGATTGTGAGAAAAACAATTCAAAACCCACATTTGACTGCACGATCCCTCCAGAAAGATCTGGCAGACACTGGAGTTGTTCCACTATAGTTGTTCCACTGTTGACACTATTCCACTATAAAGAGATACTTGTACAAATATGGTCTTCATGGAAGAGTCATCAGCAGAAAACCTCTTCTACGTCCTCACCATAAAAATCAGCGTTTGAACTTTGCAAATTAACATATAGACAAGCCTGATGCATTTTGGAAATAAGTTCTGTGGACCTATGAGGTTAAAATTGAACTTTTTGGCCGGAATGAGCAAAGGTACGTTTGGAGAAGAAGGGGCACAGAATTTAATGAAAAGAACCTCTGTCCAACTGTTAAGCATGGGGGTGGATTAATCATGCTTTGGGGTTGTATTGCAGCCAATGGCACAGGGAACATCTCACGAGTAGAAGGAAAAATGGATTCAATAGAATTTCAGCAAATTTTGGATGGTAACTTGATGCCATCTGTGAAAAAGCTGAAGTTAAAGAGAGGATGGCTTCTACAAATGGATAATGATCCTAAACACACCTCGAAATCCACGGGGGATTACATCAAGAGGCGTAAACTGAAGGTTTTGCCATGGCCTTCAAAAAAGCAGTGTGTGACATGCAGCCCAGAAATCTCAAAGAACTGGAAGACTTTTGTAAGGAAGAATGGGCAAAGATACCTCAAACAAGAATTGAAAGACTCTTGGCTGGCTACAAAAAGCATTTAAAAGCTGTGATACTTGCCAAAGGGGGCAGTACAAGATATTAACTCTGCAGGGTGCCCAAACTTTTGCAGGCACCATTTTTGTGTTTTCTGTTATTTTGAAAGTGTAAATGATGGAAATAAAATCTAACTTTTGTTGACATATTACAAGAATGTCTAATCTGTAATTTGATGCCTTTTGGAGATTTTTCCATCCTTCCTTGGCTTCTTTATGCACATTAATACAAATTTTTACCTGGGATGCCCAAACTTTCGATCCCCACTGTATATAGTTACATAGTTACATCGTTTGTGCGGTTTAAAAAAGACACAAAGCCATCAAGTTCAACCTATGTGTATGCTTTTGTGTCAATATTATATTGTATATTCCTGTATGTTGTGGTCATTTAGGTGCCTATCCAATAGTTTTTTAAATTATCTATGCTCCCTGCTGAATCCACTGCTTGTGGAAGAGAATTCCACATCCTCTCTGCTCTTACCGTAAAGAACCGTCTACGATGTCTAAGGTTAACACTCTATTGCTACTCTCTGATTAGTGGAACACAGGTGAACCTTGAGAGTGATGTCCTGGGTGCTTGCGCTACGGTGCTCTCCCATTCACCATACTGCCAGATACTCGTCAAAATAGAAAAACAGCCGGCAACTTCACAATCCTCCAATAATGTAAATGTATTCATATACCATACCAGTGAGTACAAAAATAAGAAACCAAACACGTTTTGGCTGGCAAGTCTTGTTCACCACACACAAATGAAAAATAAAAATGAACATTTACATATACATGTGATACCGTGGCCACCTCCCATCTCCCTTACTGTTAACTCTTATTATCGCAGGGTGCTAATGATCTAAGCAAGACTCATGGTGTTAAATAGTCTGCACCCAGTCTATAAAGTTCATGAATGAAGTTAGTAGAGAGCAGATGGGCGGCTCCATAAAAAATAAAAAAAAAGTAAGAAACAGTTGTGAGACACAGCAGAGTTTACATAGCATGTGTATCAATCAGTAGGAAATATATTGATCGATAAAAGATGTGTCAATCGGTAAAAAATATAGCAATGTATATAAATATTGTAAAATATCATATTTTTGTATTGATAATCCTACTATCTATATAAGGCTATTGCTCAATTCCTATTATTTAAGAAACAAGTCCGTATCATATCGGTGGTTCATACCCCTAGGTACTCCGGTCTGGAGGTTATAAGTCCACCATACTTCTCGCAACAATAATTGCCTAAGTGTATCCCCACCCCTTAACCTTTTCTAGTCCCATGAATGAGAAAGATGTTGTGTTACTGTTGTGTTCATATTTAAAGTGCTTTGATACATTTGACAGATTTTTATCGGTGCTGTATGATGCTCCATGATAGTGTTCCGATATTTTCGTTCTTAGTGGTCTGGAAGTGGCCCTACATATTGTTTATCACACATCTTACACTCTATAACATATATTACATTTTCTGTGCCACAGTTAACATAATCTTTGATGTCAAGTTGTTTCTCAGTAACACAGGAGGTGACTGTGTTGTCTGGAGTGCTTACTACAAAAACGGCAAGTGTTACTGCCGCAGATATAAGACCCCTTGATGTTTAACCAGTTGGGCTTATGCTGGTTGGATTCGAAGTAACTTGGAGATAAAATGTTACCAAGTAGCCCGCCGACTGGAGAATCTACATCCTGTACTTAAAATGGGGGCCAGATCACTATCTGTGCACAGAATTGGTAAATGTTTCTGAATGATTCTTCTAATTTCATTATATTCCACCGAGTAATTAGTGACAAACGTGACAGTGCTCTGTTCCCCATTAGTATTCTTATTGGCCATTTTCCTGCTGTTAGCTTTTTCCAGTAGGTTCGATCCATCCTTTCCCTTGGCCAAACGACATGCCTTTTCAACATTCCACTCGGCATATCAGCAGTCTAAGGTTAAACCGCCTTTCTTCTAATTTCAGTAAATGGCCGCGTGTCTTTATATTCCCGTGCGCAGAAAAGTTTTATCCCTATTGTGGGGTCACCATTAGGGATGTTGTTGTTATGAGATTCCCAACACACACTCCTGCTTTTTCAGATGGCTTAATTTTAGTGTGGGTGCTGAAGTGACCAACAGCTGGAAGCGCATGTCATAAGAGCAGGTAGTGTCACCAGCAAACCAGGATCTTCAAATGAGTCCAAGCTTTAATGAAATGATCACATCATTACAGCAAAGAGTGAAGTTTTGGAGCCACGCAGGACCCCTTCATCAGGCATGTGACGGTCAGATGCCTGATGAAGGGGTCCTGCGTGGCTCCGTAACGTCGCTCTTTGCTGTAACAATGTGATCATTTCATTAAAGATTGGACTCATTTGAAGATCCTGGTGTGCTGGTGACACTACCTGCTCTTACACCATTAGGGATGGGCCCAATGTTCGAAACATCGGGTGTTTGCTCGTTCGGCGAATTCCAAACATAATGGGGCATTCGCGGCCAATTTCTAGCACCACTGAACGCCACATAATGCAGTGCGTGGCTGCTGGGAAATAACACCTGCTGATTGGCCAAAGCATGCTTTTGACAATCACAGCACGCTCTGCAGAAAGAGCCATGATTGGCCAAAGGCAGGGTGCCTTTGGCCAATCATGGCTCAGGGGGCTAAGTCCCCGCACTTTACTATACAAGGCTGCATACACAGCGGCTGTATATAGTGTGTATAATGTGGAGATAGAGAGAGGTTAGGCAATTTAGTTAGTGACATGTAGGCTATATAGTCAGTGCAGGCAGTGTAAGAATATATACTGTATATACAGTATAGTATATATATATATATATATATACGCTGCATTCAGTGTAGACTATATACAGTGCGTGTTCGGATAAGGGTCTTGCACAGACTTTAAGGCAAAAATTGCATGGGGGTCCCCCCAAATTCCATACCGGGCCCTTCAGGTCTGGTATGGATTTTAAGGGGAACTCCATGTCAAGATTTTAAAAAAATAGCATGGGGGTCCCCCCAAAGTCCATACCAGACCCTTATCTGATCATGCAGCCTAGCAGGGCAGGAGAAGGGGCGAGCAATCGCCCCCCACCTCCGAACCGTACCAGGCCACATGCCCTCAACATGGTCCCCCCAAAGCCCCTTGTCCCCATGTTGATGGAGAGAAGGGCCTATTCTCCACAACCCTTGCCGGTAGTTGTGGGGGTCTGTGGGTGGGGGGCTTGTCGGAATCTGGAAGCCCTCTTATGTGAATGAGTATGGGGTACATTGTACCCCTACTAATTCACCAAAAAAGTGTCAAAAAACAAAAAACAGGAGACAATTAGGGACAAGTCCTTTATTAAAAAAGTATTAAAAAAAGTGTCCCACGATGTACATTCACGTCAATCACGACACGACAGATGAAAAAAAAATCCCTGAAAAAGCTCCTCCTTGATGGGAGGCTCCCGCTGACTGCTGTCTTTTTTCGTTTGACAGCTCTTATAAAGGCTAGGGTGGGGTCACCCGGGGACGTAAGCAAGTGACCCCACCTCTTATGACGTCATGTGATGTCAGAGGGGGCCGAGTCACTCAGTTACGTCACCAGGTGGCTCCGCCCTTGAGTATAAATAAAATGTCAAAGCAAAAATAGGTCATTCGGCGGGAACTCTCCCATTAGCGAGGAGCTGTTTCATTTTTTTTTCTTATTTTTCGGGTCATTGCCCCCCGCCCACAGACTCTGACAACCACAGCCCAGGGTTGTCGGAAAGAGGCCCATCAACATAGGGACAAGGTGCTTTGGGGTGGGGGCACAGAGCATCCACCCCCCCCCCCCCATGTTGAAGGCATGTAGCCTGGTACGAGTCAGGAGGGGGGGCGCTCGCCACAGATAAGGGTCAGGTATGGATTCTGGGGAGGAGTTCCCTTTAAAATCCATACCAGACCTGAAGGGTCTGGTATGGACTGGGGGATGGGCCCTATACAATTTTTTCAGTAATTTTTATCTATATTGCTGGAAGCTGGCAATGACAATTTTTCCTTTAGGAAGCCTTTTACCATGTGATCAGCTGTGACCAATCATGGCTGGTCACAGTGTAAATAGGAAGAGCCGTTTATCGGCTTTTCCTCTGCTCAGGTCTGCAGACCTGAGCAGTAGAGAGCCGATCGGCTGCTCTCCTGACGGGGGGCTGCGCTGAACATTTATCAGTGCAGCCCCCCTCAGGATCACCCCACTGGACCACCAGGGCCCCCCCCCCCCGGGAACACCATGAGGAGGTCGCCCAGGACCATCAGGGAGACAACATGGAGGCCACTCAGGACCACCAGGGTGCCTCCACTAGACCACCAGGAAAGGGCAATACAGTGCACTATAGGGATGGCACTGTGCCAATATATGATGCCTGCCAGTGCCATCTCTAACAGTGCTATATGCTCCAGTGACCACCTGTACCAACCTATCGGTGCCTACCTGTGCCACCTAAAAGTGTCACCTATCAGTGCCTATCAGTGCCACCAATGAGTGTCCATCAGTGCCGCATAACAGTGCCACGTATCAGTGCCCATCAGTGTTGCTTATCAGTGCCGCCTATCAGTGTCCATCAGTGCTGCATATACAGTGGGTACGGAAAGTATTCAGACCTCCTTAAATTTTTCACTTGTTATATTAAAGCCATTTGTTAAAGTCATTTAAGTTCATTTATTTTCCTCATTAATGTACACACAGCACCCCATATTGACAGAAAAACACAGAATTGTTGACATTCTTGCAAATTTATTAAAAAAGAAAAACTGAAATATCACATGGTCCTAAGTATTCAGACCCATTGCTGTGACACTCATATATTTAACTCAGGTGCTGTTCATTTCTTCTGATCCTCCTCCAGGAAGAACGCACCAACCTATGTGTGAAGCCAAAGCTTGCCTATACCCAGTCAACCATTCTTTATTAAAACAGGCAAATACTTCTTGTTTTTACAACAAGTGGCCAGGGACATATTTATTGTACAGCCACATTGTTTAAAGCTGGCCACAGATGGTTCTACACCTTCATTTGAGTCCAGCTGTGTTTGATTATACTGATTGGACTTGATTAGGAAAGCCACACACCTGTCTATATAAGACCTTACAGCTCACAGTGCATGTCAGAGCAAATGAGAATCATGAGGTCAAAGGAACTGCCTGAAGAGCTCAGAGACAGAATTGTGGCAAGGCACAGATCTGGCTAAGGTTACAAAAACATTTCTGCTGCACTTAAGGTTCCTAAGAGCACAGTGGCCTCCATAATCCTTAAATGGAAGACGTTTGGGACGACCAGAACCCTTCCTAGGGCTGGCCGTCCGGCCAAACTGAGCTATCGGGGGAGAAGAGCCTTGGTGAGAGAGGTAAAGAAGAACCCAAAGATCACTGTGGCTAAGCTCCAGAGATGAAGTCGGGAGATGGGAGAAAGTTGTAGAAAGTCAACCATCACTGCAGCCCTCCACCAGTCAGGGCTTTATGGCAGAGTGGCCCCATGGAAGCCTCTCCTCAGTGCAAGACACATGAAAGCCCGCATGGAGTTTGCTAAAAAAACACCTGAAGGACTCCAAGATGGTAAGAAATAAAATTCTCTGGTCTGATGAGACCAAGATAGAACTTTTTGGCCTTAATTCTAAGCGGTATGTGTGGAGAAAACCAGGCACTGCTCATCACCTGTCCAATACAGTCCCAACAGTGAAGCATGGTGGTGACAGCATCATGCTTTGGGGGTGTTTTTCAGCTGCAGGGACAGGACGACTGGTTGCAATTGAGGGAAAGATGAATGCACCCAAGTACAGGGATATCCTGGATGAAAACCTTCTCCAGAGTGCTCAGGACCTCAGAATGGGCCGAAGGTTTACCTTGCAACAAGACAATGATCCTAAGCACACAGCTAAAATAACGAAGGAGTGGCTTCACAACAACTCAGTGACTGTTCTTGAATGGCCCAGCCAGAGCCCTGACTTAAACCCAATTGAGCATCTCTGGAGAGACCTAAAAATGGCTGTCCACCAATGTTTACCATCCAACCTGACAGGACTGGAGAGGATCTGCAAGGAGGAATGGCAGAGGATCCCCAAATCCAGGTGTGAAATACTTGTTGCATCTTTCCCAAAAAGACTCATGGCTGTATTAGATCAAAAGGGTGCTTCTACTAAATACTGAGCAAAGGGTCTGAATACTTAGGACCATGCGATATTTCAGTTTTTCTTTTTTAATAAATCTGGAAAAATGTCAACAATTCTGTGTTTTTCTGTCAATATGGGGTGCTGTGTGTACATTAATGAGGGAAAAAAATGAACTAAAATGATTTTAGCAAATGGCTGAAATATAACAAAGAGTGAAAAATTTAAGGGGGTCTGAATACTTTCCGTACCCACTGTATATGCCCCATCATCAGTGCAAACGTATCAGTGCCACCTCATCAGTGCCCATCTGTACTGCCTCATCAGTGCCTGTCAGTCTAGCCTCATCAGTGCCCATCAGTGAAGGAGAACATTTACTTATACAAAGTTTTGTGACAGAAACAAAGAAAAACCTTTTTTAAAAGATTTCCGGTCTTTTTTTATGTGTAGCGCATAAAATAAAAATCGCAGGGGTGATCAAATACCACCAAAAGAAAGCTCTATTTGTGGGTACAAAATGATAAAAATACTGTTTGGGTACAGCGTCGCGCGACCACGCAATTCTCATTCAAAGCGCAACAGCACTGAAAGCTGAAAATTGGTCTGGGTGGGAAGTGTTCTAAGTGCCTGGCATTGAAGTGATTAAACCTCATTTGCCATGTAGTTGCCCACCCCATTCATTTGTCCAAATCTTCTTGCAAGGTTCCCACATCCTGCGGAGAAATCATCTGCAAATACCAAGATTGAGCTGTTTATCCCATTCTCCAGATCGTTTATGAAAAAATTAACAAGGATTGGTCCCAGGACAGAAACCTGGGGGACCCCACTTTTCACACCAGACCATTTCGAATACTCCCCATTTATCACCACCCTCTGGACTCGCTCCTGTTGCCAGTTTTCAATCCAGGTACTCACCCTGGTGGTCCGTGTGACAGACCTTAGTTTTTACAGTAAACGTCTATGGGGAACTAATAAACGTGATGTGTTACTCTCGCGCTCCCACTTAGTAATTGTGACAAAATAAGTGTGACAAATAATATGTGTTGTGGCAGCTGCTGTTGCAAAAAATAGGTATCTGTGACTATTTTGTTTAATCCTCCCAGCCAACAGGGGGCAGTGTGTAATATTTGCTAGCTTTGGTTTCCCCCTCCCATCCCCAGAGATAATTGGTGCTCTTGGTCTTGTTCGTTGTGTTTGTCGGTGCGGTGGAATAGGAGGACTCCTCAGGTGCTTTACTATGTCATCTTGGGTGAAGGTAACCTGGGGTTAACCACAGAAACCTGTTAATAAGAAAAATCCTTAACTGGGGACTGAGGCTTGGAGAAATCAAGCAAGGCAAGAGGACGCCATAGGAGCATAGGGAGACCCCCAGTGGCGAGGGATCGGTACCACACCATCCCACCAAAGAAACCTTTATGTGCTAAAACCCTAGCATACTCAGGTGAGAGGCTAGAGCACTTATATGACACACAGTTAAGAAAAGTCACATCTGCATTGTCACAAGAGCACTTATTAATCGTGAAAGAATGCTAGAATCAAAAATTATGCAAGAGGCGCTGGAATGACTGAACACTCAACAAGACTTTACACCTTTATTTTGTATATATATAGAACACATTTGACAAATTTATGAGATTGGAAAAAGACACGTTTATGCATTATCTGTGTCCAGCCTTGAGACACATAGAATTGGATTTATGATTTAAATGGTGGAGTATTATTGTCTATGTTTTTGATAAAGGCATTTGATTTGAGTTTAATGCATGCAAGGAAAGAAATGCATTTTGGTATATGACACATTTTTTACACCAATTCACCTCATGTGGTAAGTCTATGGGAAACTGTAGCGAATGCCTTTACAAAATCCAGATACACCGCGTCTACGAGTCTTCATTTGTCTAGATGGCAGTTCATTTCCTCATAGAAGGTTAATAGATTGGTTTGTCAGCTAAAGTAACACAGTGCCCTATTATAAAATTGGCATGGTCATGAAGGGGGGTAAACCTTTTGGAGGTCAAGTGGTTAGGCCAGGTTCACTTATGTGTGAATTGGATGTGAATTTCACCGCATCCAATTCACATGACATCTCTATGGAGCCGGTTCACACAGGTCAGTGGCAGGCCGCAGTCCGCATTCCAAAAGGGTCCTGTGCGTGTTTGGGTCCAGTTCAGGTGTGAATTCAGGCAAAAATTCAAACCTGATTTGCACCTGAACCGGTGAACAGAAACGCATCGGACCCCATGCCGGGAACTGCGGCCGCACATACTGTGAACCCAGCCTTACAGAAAAAAGGTGGTTCTACAAAGTATTGACTCAGGGGGGCTGAATACAAATGCACCCCACACTTTTCACAGATTTATTTGTAAAAAATGTTGAAAACCATTTATCATTTTCCTTCCACTTCACAATTATGTGCCACTCTGTGTTGGTCTATCACATAAATTCCAAATAGAACACATTTACGTTTTTGGTTGTAACATGACAAAATGTGGAAAATTTCAAGGGTTATGAATACTTTTTCAAGGCACAGTGTTAGGGATGGTTGACCATACCCTGTGCCCAGCATGTCCTGGCCGTTTTTGTATACTTTTTGGCCGTTTGCGCGCACCTATGCGCTTTCACGCGTACCCCCGCCGGAAATGGCGCCAAACAGGTTATTTAAGCTTCCTGCATCTGTTAGCAGGTGCTGTCCGTTTTACAGCGTCTGAGCACCTGTGAGATTCAGCTCTGTTCCCAGAGACCTGTTCCTGCTTCCGTGATCCGACCCGGCTTGACCTGACCTGCTAACTATCTGCCTGCACCGACCCCAGCTATCCACGACCATCCGTTTGCCTGACCCCTCTGTACTTTGCCGCCAGTCTGTTAACGAACCCTGCTTGGACTTTGACCACTCTTTGCCTGACCCTTTTGTGCCTCATTTGCCTGCCAGTTGCCGACCCAGCCTGCACAACCATCCATCTGCCTGCACGACTACCTGGAGCTTCACATCACCACCAGTGACCATCCAGCCCTTGTGCCATCCCACACTCCGGGACTTCCTGTCTATACTACCAGGGCTCCCCGAATCGGGTGTGTAAGAGCGGTTGTTCCCTGCATAAGACAGACTCCACCACCAGGATCGTGACAGTAACGGACAGCCATGTCTGAGTCTGCACAGGGAACACCCTCTGCTATGGACGAGCTGTGCGTCCATTTGGCCGGGCTCACGCAAGCCGTAAAAAACTTGCAAGACGGCTACACCCAGCTGCAGGAACAAGTGCGAGAAGTGCATGAACTCGCCGCACCATCTGCATCAGGAAGCGGAGCTGCAGCGGGCCGCACCATTGTGGCGCTGCCATCGAAGCCCAAGGTCCCCCTACCTGACAAGTTTGCGGAGGATCGGAGAAAGTTCACAGTTCGTGCGAGCTATATTTTGGGCTGCAACCACGCACCTTTTCCTTAGAAGCCACTAAGGTGGGCCTGGTGATCTCCCTGTTGCAAGGGGAACCCCAGACGTGGGTGCATCGGCTTTGGGATCAAAGTATACCTGAAGTGGCCACCCTACATAGCTTCTTTGATTCTATGGCCCGACTGTATCATGACCCTCACCTTGCAGCCACCACTGAGGCCACCTTGCGTGCCCTGCAGCAGGGCCGGCGCACCTCTGAAGACTATGTGGCAGAGTTTAGGCGTTGGAGTGCTGACACCGCCTGGAATGACGCAGCACTCTGCTACCAATTCTGGCTAGGCTTGTCAGAATCACTAAAGGAAGAGATTGCCGTGTTGGGGTGCCTGGCACTCTGGACGCCTTGATCAATCTGGCCATTTAACTAGACTCAGGAAACGTCGGGCTAAGCATGCTGCAGGCACACCTATGGCTCTACACCAAACCTGGATGATGCCCCGGGTTCCTAGCCATGTGGCCCCTACACCTGATGTAAATAATGGTGGGTATGGCGCTGCTCTGAGTGGGACCGTGACCGTGCGCCACGCGTCACTTCCGGTCATACCCTCGGACAGTTTTGAGCTCCGAACGGTGGAATGCAAGACACACAGCGGAATTACTACACGGTCTGTAACCTATATATGAATGCTTTTAACCTTCCATGGACACCTGAGTTCATCCAGTGGCTTATAATAAATACATTGTTAGACAATATTGCGCAAAGATTCTGCCTTTTCTATTTGCATTTGGGATACCTGTGAGGAAAGATCAAACATCCAGTGAATATCTTGAAATGCAAGTACCCCTTTAGTGGGGAACACCCTCTGGTGAGTGGTTTGGCAAGAGGGGAAAGCACAGCGTGAATCACGTACACCGAGATTCAACGTTTTTTCACCATATCTGAAGTGTCATATGGACTTTTGAGCACAGTTTGCAGCACCTTATAAGCACATGTCACTTTTACTGGGATTATCATATTTAACTATTGATTGGAAGTCCAATTTTAATTTTAATGTTATTATTATTCTAATTTTATTAGTATTTTTTGATTGATATGCACAATATGTATTGAACAGTGGATTATCAGTGGGTAGCACATATGCAACTTTTTATTTTTCTAATGTTTTAGCTTATGTTGAATCTGTAAACACCTTGGTATTTTTATTAGCAGCATTTTTCTTCACCACACGCACTTTATTTGCCCACCAGTATATTTTAGTTTTTTCACAGGGCTTACTATTATTTTAACAATTTTTTGCATAAGACATTCTCCACTTTAAAATTGTTCAAATAATTGTTCACACCTTCTTTCAATGTGGTATACAACAATATTGACCTCAATATCATAAATTTAAAACTTTAAATTTACATTTTTCCACTAATTAATACTAACCCAAGATCTACCAGCGCGCTGGAAAATTTATGAGTGCAAGTTTTTAGAACATATACATTTTTTGGTCGGATCTTCAAGCGACCTCAGAGCAGTGCCATACCCACCATAATTTACATCATATTAGCCAAACTACACCTTCGGGAAGTTTGAGGTGGAGGCTGCAGCTCTTAAAATAAAATAATTTATCAGTTTGCGTGGAACACTCCAATCTTATCTATTCAGTTTGGCCCCTACACCTGCTCCATCCGCACCAGCGGAAATACCTGAACCTATGCAGATCGGTCTCCTGCGCCCATCCCTTACCCCGGAGGAGACACAGCGACGCCGGACACTTAACCTATGCTGTACTGCGGAGAGTCCGGACACATGGTGAGGATCTGCCCGGCCAAAGCCGGCAAGTGGCATCATCAGGCCAACCAGGATACCGCACCTGCCAG
Source organism: Glandirana rugosa (assembly GCA_018402905.1). Lineage (NCBI taxonomy): Eukaryota > Metazoa > Chordata > Amphibia > Anura > Ranidae > Glandirana > Glandirana rugosa. The sequence goes on along the minus strand of BLSH010473152.1, from coordinate 1,261,678 downwards.
TAATAACATGCACTTAACTCTCCTTGTTTCTTTACAGCTTCCCGGAGGGAGTATTGAAGTTCCGGCAATTATTGGCTCAGCAGCGTGTAGCTGCTTCATGGACCAGGCCTTTGCAATGCTACACCAAATGCCCCTGCGTCCCAAGGCCCACAAGATGACTATCCTCTTGGCCAACGGGACGGTCATCAAATCGGGCCAGGTGACCATGGAGACCCATCCGATCCCGGTATCTACCGCAGAAGGGCACCAGGAGCTACTCATCCTTGATGTCATTGCGTCACCCCTGTTTCCCATCATCTTGGGGCTGCCTTGGCTCCGGGCACACAGCCCCAACATAAATTGGTCCTCCGGACTTATCCAATTCCCATCCTCCTACTGTGGCCAACATTGCCTTTTCCCCTCCCAGAATATTGGCCCCTCTCTCCTAAGCTTGGACTCTAAACCATACCCAGAAAACTCTTGAAGCGGTACCACCAGTGTACCACGAGTACATCAATGTCTTTAGCAAAAAGGGGGCAGATCAGCTTCCACCACACAGACCCCACGAATGTCCCATCAAGTTATTGCCGGGCACCGAGGTTCCCTTCGGCCACATCTACCCGCTATCGGAACCTGAGTTGGCGGCCCTCAAGGCCTACTTAGACGAAAACTTGGCCAAAGGGTTCACCAGACCATCCACCTCTCCCGCTGGGGCAGGCATTTTCTTTGTCGAAAAGAAAGACCATTCCCTCCGTCCCTGCATAGACTATCGTGAACTGGATCGGATTACGGTCAAGAAACGCTATCCTCTTCCACTTGTTCTGGAGCTCTTTCAGAGACCTGGGTTGGCCACCGTGTTCACTAAATTGGATCTCCGAGGGGCATACAACTTGATTCGCCTCAGAGAGGGCGACGAATGGAAAACCGCCTTCCAGACTTGTTTTGGCCACTACGAGTATCTCGTTATGCCCTTTGGGCTGTGTAACACCCCTGCTACCTTCCAACAGCTTGTCAACGATGTGTTCCATGATTATCTGGACATTTTTGTTATCATATACCTGAACGATATCTTGATTTTTTCATCTTCCCTGGAAGAACACCAGAAACATGTATGCTGTGTAAAGTTGAGCGAACACCTGGACGTTCGGGTTCTGCTGGTCCGTCCGAACCTTGGGACAAAGTCCGGGTCCGGGTCCGGACGGAACCCGAACGATCGCACGGACAACGAACCCCATTGAAATCAATGGGGACCCGAACTTTTAGGCACAAAAATGGCTGTAGCAAAGTCCTGGAAAGCCCCAGAGGGCTGCAAAAGGAAGTAAAATGGGGGTAAGGGTAGGGCAAGTGCCCTACAAAAAAAATGGGGACAGGGAAATAACTTTAAATATTTAAAAAAAAATAAAAACATAAAAAAAGCAAAAATGGAGGTGAATGTGGATCATTTTCAAACTGTGTCTGAAAAGTATTAATTAACGGTAGAAACCATATAACTGTTCTAAAATCATCTTCAAACTAGGGCAAGTGCCCTACAAATAAATGGGGATAGGGAAAATAAATTAAAATCAAGTAAAAAAATGGGAAAGGGGGTGGATGTGGAGTA
>BLSH010473152.1:1223288-1235934 GCA_018402905.1 Glandirana rugosa | reverse complement strand
AGGTAGGGGAGCCCCCCGGATAACAACAATCGGGCCTGCACAAAGTTGGGCCTGACTAAATTTTGCCTCTCCTGACCAAAAAATCTTATCTAATGCACCTACCTGAGTAGAGAGTGCTACACTCACCCCCACATAACAAAACAGCTGGTCCCTCAGCTGGGAAATATACAGAAAAATAGCAGGGCATCTCATAATCTAAAATTGGGAAGAGGAAAAAGGAACAACCTAAGAGGGGAACTGAACTGTACAAATAATTTACGTACAAAAATATATGAAATTGAATAGGTATTTACAGCTGTACAGACAAAAATAACACACTCTAGCTACAGGTCCCTGCAGCTAGCAATATATACATTTTTGAGCCAGAGCATCTCTCCCATGAGAAAGATACTCTGACCACAGGGATTCTTGCCTCCAGCCGGAGGGGATGGACAGCCGTCCCATCACATGGAAACCTAAAAGAAGACAAAAGATAATATTTTTTTTTCTATTTATTTCTGGTACTTATATAGCGCTGTCAATTTACGCAGCGCTTTACGTATATATTGTACATTCACATTAGTCCCTACCCTCAAGGAGCTTACAATCTAAGGTCCCTAACTCACATTCATACATTTACTAGGGACAATTTAGATAGGAACTAATTTACCTACCAGCGTGTCTTTGGAGTATGGGAGGAAACTGGGGTACCCAGAGGAAACCCACAGGGAGAACATGTAAACTCCAGGCAGGCAGAGTCGTGGTTGGGATTCGAACTAGCGACCCTTTGCTGCCAGGCGAAAGTGCTATCCACTACACCGCTGTGCCACCCATATACATCCTACACTTACACCTTACTATACACTTTACACCATTTCTGTGGGGAGGGAGGCTAGCATCCTGCTCACAGAAATATCAAAAGAAAAAAAAACACATTTGCTCCACAATGTAATTTTCCTGTCTGTTCTGTCAGGAGGGGGTCAGAACCTGCTGACAGAAACAGTATTAGGAGAAAAAAACACATAAGCAATTAGTTTGTCTTTAAAGTTCTTGATGGGAGGGGCCCCTCCCAGGGCAAATAGGCTCTTCAAAGGATCGGTTCCAGAAACAGACCTTACCCTTAGGGGTTGATTTACTAAAGCTGGAGAGTGTAAAAACTGGTGCAACTGTGCATGCTAGCCAATCAGTTTCTAACCTCAACGTGTTTGATCAAGCTTTGACAATAAAACCTGTGGAGCTGCACCAAATTTTGCACTTTCCAGCTTTAGTAAATCAACCCACTAGTGTCCTTGCAACGGGATACGTCTCATCCGGTGGGCACCCAGGGCAGCAAGCCAGTCCATCTCTGCAAAGTCAGGAGGAAAGGCACATTCTGCTACACTCCAGCAGTTCATGTGGATCACTCTTGCACAGGCTGTAATCCCCTACAGTCTCTCTGGCATAAAATTGTGGGTCAGGTAGTCTCCTCCTACCTCCCCCTTTCTCCCAAATGGAGACCAAATGGCTCTTCATAGGCCGTCCCACCTTCACAATGAGCACCCAATCACTGTATATTGCTCTCCCCAGTGACATTCACGCCGAATGTCCTCAAAGTCGGCCCATGTCATGCTCTCTAGCACCCGCAAGGCCTTGGGGATGTACAAGTATTCCCAGACCAAATCATCCTCCCGCTCTCCCTGGGAGCTTTTGATGATGTCCATGGTCTCAGGAGGGACATAGCGATAGTCCAGACCCCACTACAGAGCAACTTTGCGCTGAACCTCCCTCTGGAGCTGGGAGAACCTGGGCAGTTCTCTGGGCTTTCCTTTTCCAGGGAGGACACAAGCACCCAGGGACCTCTTGCCCCACTGCCTGCATTCAGCTACTCTGGTCTGGGTGGTGGCAGGTCTGTTGTGGAAACGTTGTCTGTTACTGATGGGGGTTCCTGCAGCTTCCTCAGCTCCCATAGCCAGATCTGGAACATCTACTATCTACTTCAGTAAGCCGGAGGATGGCTGGGTAGGCCAGCGTAAATTCAACCCCTTTATGGTGAAGGGCTGAACATATTGGTTGAAATGCCTTTCTTTTGCGTGATACTTCCTGGGAATAATCCACAAAGATCAGTAGCTTTTGGCCTTCCAGTTGGAAAGAGTTGGCATTGGGAAAGGATTTTAAGATGGCTACCCTATCTGCATAGTTGAGGTAGCGTACTATGGGGTAGCATGGGGGGCGCCTGTCATTTGAGGGAACGCCTGTGCGGGGAGTCATTTCTACTGTGCGTGGGTTGGTAAGTCTTAGGGCTGTTGGAATGCGCCTATAGTAGAGGTCTGCCAAGGAATCAAAGTTGATGGTTTCAGAAAGGCCGGTTATGCGTAAATTTTTTTGGTGACAACGATTTTCTAAATCGTCCGATTTTTCTTTGATATATTGCTGGGTTTGGGAGGTTTGATGAGCTGCAGCCTGTGAGTTGTGGGCCTCCTCTTCCAGATCAGAGATGCGATGCTCTGCCTCAGAGAGCCTGCTGCCTGCTCTCTGATCTCCCTTCTGAGTTGGTCAATGTCAGCATTAACAGCTCTGTCCATGGCTGCTGTTATCGTAGGGGAGAGGAGAGCAGCTACTGCCTGTGCTATTCTCCCGCATTGATCCTCCAGGGAGTCAGAGGCAGCAGGGGCTGGCTGGGGTATGAGCGTACCTGTATTCATATCCGCGCTGTCGGGCATCTTAGTTTGCTGAGGGGCAGAGGATCTGGAACTGTGGGCTGTGTAGCGGGAGAGCCGTCGGTAAAAAGATACCCCTCCATACCTTCGGGTGAGCTTGGGGAGGATGCAGGGAGCAGGAGAGAACCCAGGGGCTGTGCCTGAGTGCCTGAGTGACGGTCCGGTCTTTTATAAATGTCCCCACCGGAGCCACCATCTCTTGCAGCCTCTACATGTGGTGCCGGAACCGGAAGTCATATTGTTTTTAACCTTGTACCTTTTAATAAAACAATGCTGCACTAGGACTGGCCTGGCGCTTCATTTCCTTGCTCTCTGGAAAGATATACTTTAGGCTGCCAGGTAGACAGCAGTGTACTAGATTTACAATCACTCTACAAGCACCCTGTCAAACCACAACCAGCTACTGCTATACATTAAATCTTCTACAAAACAGCAGCCCCATGTCATATCACCATAAGGCCTTACTGACCAACAAGGACCAGGCCAAACCATGCAGCCTGCAACATCTCATCAGTATCTTGACCATACGAAATTCCCAACAATGTGGCTACCAGTCGCTACAAAACTGGTTCCATACCTGGAGATGCGTCAAGACAAAAGACAGATCCTAGTCCTGTACAGGCTGTACACACACACTCTGGAAACCAAAAACAGATTCATTGGTTTTCTTCCACTCCTTTGAATTGTATTATCATTAGAGTTGAGCGAATCCGAACTGTAAAGTTCGGGTCCATACCGAACTTTGGGGTGTCCGTGACCCGGACCCGAACCCGGACATTTGAAAGTTTGGGTTCGGGTTCGGGTATTTGATCCCGCCTGTTGAATAGCTGCAGGGCAGCCAATCAACAAGCGTTTCACTGGTTTGCCCTTAGGAGCCATTACAGCTATTCCTACTAATGGCATGGCTGTGATTGGCCAGTGCATCATGTAACCCAGCCTCTTTATAAGCTGGAGTCACATAGTGCTGCATGTCACATGCTCTCAGGCTAGTTTAGGGAGAGGATGCTGCCGGCGCTGTGAGGGACAGATTGCAGATATAATAACATCTCATCCTGCATTACAGAACGATCTGATTGTGGACTAGGTAAAGATTACTACTACTACTGCTTTTAGGGACAGATTGCAGATCTCATCCTGCATTACAGAATGATCTGACTGGACTAGGTAAAGTCTACTGCTTAGAGGGACAGATTATTGTTCTAAAATCATCTTCTAGTTCTATAGGGTCAGGTTCCTGCTGTTGCTGTAAGGGACAGATTATTGTTCTAAAATCATCTTCTACTTCTATAGGGTCAGGTTCCTGCTGTTGCTGTAAGAGACAGATTATTGTTCTAAAATCATTTTACTTCCTTTTGCAGCCCTCTAGCACTTTCCAGGACTTTTTTACAGTCATTTTTGTGCCAAAAAGTTCGGGTCCCCATTGACTTCAATGGGGTTCGGGGTCAAGTTCAGTACCGAACCTGAACTTTTTCGTAAAGTTTGTTAGAACCCACCGAACCCGAACATCCAGGTGTTCGCTCAACTATAATTATCATAGCTGTTTCTTGTTGTCTTTATTGATTCCTGACAGTAATTTGCATATCTCAAAATGTATGTGTTCCCATCAAAGGTTACATAGTCCTTTTCCCTTCATGTTCTGATATGAAGCCTCCGCAGAAGATCACTTGTCCAATGGACTGGAAGTGGGTGACTTTTCTTTGTAATATCTCATAGGTGTCTGGTCTGAAGCATGGAGACTTTGATGTCAGATGTGTTTCCCTCTCTTTTTTTAGACATCTCTTTATTTTAAGAAATGTAAGAATGTTCAGAGAAAAAGATACAAACATCACCATATAAGAATAGAAAGCAATACATAGGAGGTAGTCCAATGTAAATTATAGTGTAATTATGTTACAGTTGGCAAACCAGTTAGAAGCATAGAGAAGTGACAGCAGGAAAAAGACAAGTCCATCGAGTCTGCCAATTTTTTTTTCCAACTTTTTTTTTTTCGTTTACTTCATTGTCTTAGTATAGATCTATGCTTGTCTCAAGCATATTTGAAGCCATTTACTGTTGACTGACTCACTACGTCTGCTGGAGGTTTATTCCAAACATCAACTACCCTTTCAGTAAAATAATACTTTCTAAGATTAGTTTTGAACTTTCCTCCAGTTAGTTTGAGATCATGTTCCCATATTCTTGATTTTGGTTTCATATTGAAAATCCTGCCCTCTTGAACCTTATTCACCCACTTGATGCAGTTAACCATTTTGCTGCCAGAGCCGTATCTGCGTTTTTTACACTTGTGTTTAAAAAATCATTTTAGGCCTGAAGATTACACAAAACCCTCAAAAAATATATATTTTCCGAAAACAGACACCCTAGAGCAGTGATCTCCAGTGAAACTTGGCACCCCAAATGTTTTGGAACTACATTTCCCATGATGCTCATGCACTCTGCAGTGTAGTTGACCATCATAGGAAATGTAGTTCTAAAACATCTGGGGTGCCAAGGTTCGGCATCACTGCCCTGGAGAATAAAATATTTGTAGTTCCAATTTTTTATGCCACACAATTTTACAGCAAAGGTTTAGGGAACACAAAATTTCAGCAAAAAACACAGCAAAGTGAATTTTAGGGCAAACAAAAGCAATAAGCGACCCAAATTTTTGGTAAGATATAAAAGACGAGGTTACACCGAGTGAATAGATACCCAACATGTCAAACCTTAAATGGTGACAAACTTCAGTCCCCTATATTTTCTATAGGCGACGCTTCAAAGGCCCCCTATAGGTATCAGTTTAGTGTTATGGAGGAGCTCTTAGAATTATTGCTCTGACTCTGGCGTGTGCGGCGATATATAACATGTGTATTGCAATCAACATTTTCACGTGTAGGCGCTCCTGACGCATGCGTTTATGTTCACATGTGCGTATATGTTGGGGGGGGGTTATGTTCTTGGGAGTAACTTTATTTTCTCAAAAAAAAAAATCTTTTTTTCATTACATGGGGGATAAATAGTCCCCCAAAAACATGATATGTTTTTTAGGTGACAGGCTCTCTTTAACCACTTTACCTCCCTTCATGACCAGGCCTATTTTTTGCAATACGGCACTGTGTTACTTTAACTGACAATTGCGCAGTCGTGCGACAATGTACACAAACAAAATTGATGTCCTTTTTTTCCACAAATAGAGCTTTCTGTTGGTGGTAATTGATCACCTCTGCGGTTTTTATTTTTTGCGCTATAAACAAAAGACCGACAAATTTGAAAAGAAAAACTATATTTTTTACTTTCTGCTATAAAACATATCCAATAAAAAAATGGAAAAAAAATCAAATTTCTTCATCAATTTAGGCCAATATGTATTCTGCTACATATTTTTGGTAAAAAAATCCCAACAGGCATATATTGATTGGCTTGCGAAAATTTATAGCGTCTACAAACTATGGGATATTTTTATGGATTTTTTTTTCCATACTAGTAATGGCAGTGATCAGCATCTTATAGCAAGACTGCGACATTACGAACAAATTGGGCACTAACTGACACTTATTTTGACACTTATTTTGGGACCAGTGGTACCAATACAGTGATCAGTGCTAAAAAAATATGCACTGTCACTGTACTAATGACACTGGCAGGGGAGGGTTTAACATCAGGGGCAAACAAATGGTTAAATGTGTCCCTAGGGAGTGTTTTCTAACTGTTTGGGGAATGTTTTAACTGGGGGAAGACAGAGATCTTTGTTCCTGCTTAGCAGAAACACAAGAGCTCTGTCTTTCTCTGTCACAGAACAGTGATCTGCCATGTTTACATCGGCAGACTGCCGTTCTGTCTCCCTCAGGAATGATTGGTGGGACCCGCTGATTGGCTCCCGCTGTGTCCAATTACAGCAGAAGCTGCTCACTGGCGGCTCACATGCGTGCCACATACCTGGAAGAGCGAAATCAAGTACAGGTACATGATTTCGCACAGGAGAGCTACTGCCCCGTAGTACATGTACGTGGGTCAGTCAGCAAGTGGTTAATGATATATGCAGGGTGTAAAAGACCCTGCATGTCTCCTTTGGGCTCCAGTGACTGTTTTGCAATGCAGATAGCACTGCAAAACATCCGTTCCCAGCTAAGCTAGCCAGGGGCATGGAAAGGCTGATCCGGAAGTAACATCATAGATGTCACTTTTCGAGTCACAACAAAAGGGGAGGAAAGCGGAGGTGTGTCCGCTCTTCTCCTTCCCCTCCAATCACTGGCAAGCGGAGCCTGGAAAGCATGGCGGGGCGCTGCGGCGCAGGGGCACCGGTACTGGGGGTGTGTGCGCTGTCACCCAAATGCTTTCACCTGACAAGCAGGAGTCTGCCTGCCAGTTTCACACACAATCCCAGTGGCTGCAGCCACCAGATTGTGTGTGAATAAGATTGTGTGGGGTCCCCTGCGCTACCTGAAATCAAACCAAATATATGAAGATACTGTATCAGTGAATGATCCCCCTTAATAATCGGTGTCTGTATACTAGTGACAAACTGACTGCCGCATTACCTAGTATGTTACACAGTTAATACATAGAATGGATATACAGCAGGGTACTGCACAATCAGTGTGACAGAGACAACTTATTCCAATCAAAATTGTGAAACAATCAAACCAAGTGTCAATAAATGATGGAGGCGTATAGAATATTACTAAAGTGACTAAGTGCATAGATACAGTGGGTGCGGAAAGTATTCAGACCCCCTTAAATTTTTCACTCTTTGTTATATTGCAGCCATTTGCTAAAATCATTTAAGTTAATTTATTTTCCTCATTAATGTACACACAGCACCCCATATTGACAAAACACAGAATTGTTGAAATTTTTGCAGATTTATTAAAAAAGAAAAACTGAAATATCGCATGGTCCTAAGTATTCAGACCCTTTGCTGTGACACTCATATATTTAACTCAGGTGCTGTCCATTTCTTCTGCTCATCCTTGAGATGGTTCTACACCTTCATTTGAGTCCAGTTGTGTTTGATTATACTGATTGGACTTGATTAGGAAAGCCACACACCTGTCTATATAAGACCTTACAGCTCACAGTGCATGTCAGAGCAAATGAGAATCATGAGGTCAAAGGAACTGCCTGAAGAGCTCAGAGACAGAATTGTGGCAAGGCACAGATCTGGCTAAGGTTACAAAAACATTTCTGCTGCACTTAAGGTTCCTAAGAGCACAGTGGCCTCCATAATCCTTAAATGGAAGACGTTTGGGACTACCAGAACACTTCCTAGAGATGGCCGTCTGGCCAAACTGAGCTATCGGGGGAGAAGAGCCTTGGTGAGAGAGGTAAAGAAGAACCCAAAGATCACTGTGGCTGAGCTCCAGAGATGCAGTCGGGAGATGGGAGAAAGTTGTAGAAAGTCAACCATCACTGCAGCCCTCCACCAGTCGGGTCTTTATGGCAGAGTGGCCCGACAGAAGCCTCTCCTCAGTGCAAGACACATGAAAGCCCGCATGGAGTTTGCTAAAAAACACCCGAAGGACTCCAAGATGGTGAGAAATAAGATTCTCTGGTCAGATGAGACCAAGATAGAACTTTTTTGGGATTAATTCAAAGCGGTATGTGTGGAGAAAACCAGGCACTGATCATCACCTGTCCAATACAGTACAGTGAAGCATGGTGGTGGCAGCATCATGCTGTGGGGGTGTTTTTCAGCTGCAGGGACAGGACGACTGGTTGCAATCGAGGGAAAGATGAATGTGGCCAAGCACAGGGATATCCTGGACGAAAACCTTCTCCAGAGTGCTCAGGACCTCAGACTGGGCGGAAGGTTTACCTTCCAACAAGACAATGACCCTAAGCACACAGCTAAAATAACGAAGGAGTGGCTTCACAACAACTCCGTGACTGTTCTTGAATGGCCCAGCCAGAGCCCTGACTTAAACCCAATTGAGAATCTCTGGAGAGACCTAAAAATGGCTGTCCACCAACGTTCACCATCCAACCTGACAGGACTGGAGAGGATCTGCAAGGAGGAATGGCAGAGGATCCCCAAATCCAGGTGTGAAAAATGTGTTGCATCTTTCCCAAAAAGACTCATGGCTGTATTAGATCAAAAGGGTGCTTCTACTAAATACTGAGATAAGGGTCTGAATACTTAGGACCATGTGATATTTCAGTTTTTTCTATTTTAATAAATCTGCAAAAATGTCAACAATTCTGTGTTTTTCTGTCAATATGGGGTGCTGTGTGTAAATTAATGAGGGGAAAAAAATGAACTTAAATGATTTCAGCAAATGGCTGCAATATAACAAAGAATGAAAAATTGAAGGGGGTCTGAATACTTTCCGTACCCACTGTACATGAAGATCAATGAATATCGAAAGTGTCTCAGTGTCCTGGATATATCATAAACAGATAGCTCAAAGAATTAAACTATAAAAGTGACTCAGTGCAACATAAAGTGCAAATAGTTGAATGTGTGCGACAGATTCAATAGTATCACAGTATTACTCTTATGCAACTTCATTTACAAATCCATATATCACTCAATTAAATATATTAAGAGTATCTCTTGGAACAGTCCCAATTATTTCCAGCAGGTGACTTAGTGCTTCAAAAAGTGCTCAGACGAATCCATAAGGTGCTTTAAATAGTGCTGTTGGAGCCAATCTGGTGGGTTTCTCTGTACACCGCCAGAGGGACTTCTGTGATGGTGCTATCTCCAACCATGATCCCAGAACTCTCACATTAATATAACAGTAAATACACCTTAAGATAAGGATCAAATAGCTGCAGAAAATGGTCTTCCCCTTTAAGGGTGTCCTTCAATCTCCTCCTCTTTCTCCTATCTGGCCACTGTTTTGCTTGTAAACACAAGGCATTTGTGTATCTACAGGCACATTTTGAAGACCTTCACTTGTCTGCATTAGAGCTAAAAGGCTACATTTACCTCAGCCTTTTAGCTCTAATGCAGACAAGTGAAGGTCTTCAAAATTTGCCTGCAGGTATTGTTTTCCTCCTTTTTTGTATGCATAGAAGGGCCGCCTTAGCACAACACTTACGGTATGTATTTGGCTCTCCTTTTGATGCTCACCTGTTCAGATGGGGATGATGGGGAAAACAGGGGCAATTAAAGGACCATATTTGCTATAATTAACATATCTGAAATTACGACGCATTACTATATTTTGATTGAGTTCCTCTTAAAGTTTGAACCACTGATATACTCCTGTTTGGAGATATATAAGCAAACCATATAGATTATGATTGTATATATATATATATATATATATATATATATATATATATATATATAAAATGTTTATATTATTGGAATTTACTAGACAGTGGTATTATATCACTTCTTCCTTTTTTTGTGTATCAATGTACTTGATGTATGTGGTCTTTTTGTAATAATTGAGATATTTCTGCTTGATGAATCACCAGGAATCGCCTGAAGAAGCATCTGGCGAAACGCGTAGCAAACCTGGTGTTATTTGTGCACTGCCTCATGAAGGGACCTCGACCCGATGATTCCCAAGGTCCCATTTATCCATTTTATGACCACAGTACTGTGTACATGTTCCTATAATTCCATATGTTATGGATTTTTAATATGCTCTGTAATAAACATTGATTTCATGTAAATCCACTGCTGTGTCTTCCTATTTGGGAAACCTTAGTGACGGCCTTAAAAGTCCCACTTCTGCCTGTTTCTCTTTTTTGTATGCCTAATACTGTGATACTATTGAATCTGTCAGACACATTCAACTATTTGCACTTTATGTTGCACTGAGTCACTTTTATAGTTTAATTATTTGAGCTTTCTGTTTATGCTATATCCAGGACACTGAGACACTTTCGATATTCATTGATCTTCATGTATCTATGCACTTAGTCACTTTAGTAATATTCAATACGCCTCCATCATTTGTTGACACTTGGTTTGATTGTTTCACAATTTTGATTGGAATAAGTTGTCTCTGTCGCACTGATTGCGCAGTACCCTGCTGTATATGCAGATTGTGTGTGAAACCCCCCACTGTCAGGTCCGTACATTGTACGTACCTGGCAGTGAAAGGCTTCAATTATGTCTCCCCTTTCCCTTCCTTCCTCCAGACTGTACATATTAAGTTCTTGAAGTCACTCTCGATATGTTTTATCCCCCAAACCTGTCACCATTTGTGTTACCCGTCTCTGAACTCGTTCTATCTTATCAATATTTTTTTGAGAGTGAGAAGACACAGTATTATAAATGAGGTCTCACTAAAGATCTATACTGAGGAATCAGGACCTCCTTCCTCCTGCTGGTGATCCCTCTAGTGATATAAAGATCTATACTGAGGAATCAGGACCTCCTTCCTCCTTCTGGTGATCCCTCTAGTGATATAAAGATCCATATAGAGGAATTAGAATCTCCTACCGCCTGCTGGTGATCCCTCTAGTGATATAAAGATCTATATAGAGGAATCAGAATCTCCTTCAGCCTGCTGGTGATCCCTCTAGTGATATAAAGATCTATATAGGGGAATGAGGACCTCCTTCCTCCTGCTGGTGAAACCTCTAGTAATATAAAGATCTATACTGAGGAATCAGGACCTCCTTCCTCCTGCTGGTGATCCCTCTAGTGATATAAAGATCTATATAGGGGAATCAGGACCTCCTTCCTCCTGCTGGTGATCCCTCTTGTGATATAAAGATCTATATAGAGGAATTAGAATCTCCTACCGCCTGCTGGTGATCCCTCTAGTGATATACAGATCTATATAGAGGATTCAGAATCTCCTTCAGCCTGCTGGTGATCCCTCTAGTGATATAAAGATCTATATAGGGGAATCAGGACCTCCTTCCTCCTGCTGGTGATCCCTCTAGTGATATAAAGATCTATATAGAGGAATCAGGACCTACTTCCTCCTGCTGGTGAACCCTCTAGTGATATAAAGATCTATATAGAGGAATCAGGACCTCCTCCCTCCTCCTGCTGGTGATCACTCTAGTGATATAAAGATCTATATGGGGAATCAGGACCTCCTTCCTCCTGCTGGTAATTCCTCTAATGATAGAAAGATCTATATAGGGGAATCAGAATCTCCTTCCTCCTGCTTGTGATCATTTCAGTGATATAAAGATCTATATAGAGGAATCAGAATCTCCCTCCACCTGCTGGTGATCCCTCTAGTGATATAAAGATCTATATAGGGGAATTGGGACCTCCTTCCTCTTGCTGGTGATCACTCTAGTGATATAAAGATCTATATAGAGGAATCAACACCTCCTTCCTCCTGCTGGTGATCCCTTTAGTGATATAAATATCTATATAAAGAAATCAGAATCTCCTTCCTCCTGCTGGTGATCACTCTAGTGATATAAAGATCTATATAAAGGAATCAGAATCTCCTTCCGCCTGCTGGTGATCTCTCTAGTGATCCATTCTAGAATTCTTTTTGCTTTTCCAACTGCCTGATCACACTGTTTGCCTATTTTGCAAACATCTGAAATAACTACCCCCAAATTGTTTTCCTCTGTAGCGTTGACCAACACTGTTACCCCCAATGTTGTACTCTGTCAATGGTTTCTATTTCCCTAGGTGTATTCTTTTACATTTAGAAATATTTAGAAACACAGTGCTAGAGAAAATGCAAACAAGGATTTGAATGATGACAAGTGATTGGTTCAGTAACATATGGAATAAACAAATATTAATGTAATCACAGTAAATAGGTATAAGGCAAGGCTATTCACATATTGAAAGGCCTCAGCACAGTCAATATTATATTATTATTGAAAGATTATTGCGGAGAGGGTTTGAAAGGGTACAACTTAATGCAGCTTTTAATATATGAAAATTTACTTTAATAATTTAATAAGAATTTGAAAATAAAATAGTAGAGAGGGCGGAAAAAAGAGACAGGTAAGTAAGGATATGGAGGGCAAGATATACAGTATGCATATAAGGGTGAGAGGGGATGAAATAGAAAGAAAAAGAAGGGAAAAAAAGAGATCGTGACACA